>OX422212.1:144567728-145167728 GCA_949130495.1 Sambucus nigra
TTCAATAGCCCTTAGACCCATTCGAGAGTCATCCCCCCTGTAATGAAATCTCTCGAATTGTCCCATTTGGAGAGTTTGGGACTGCATAATTTCTGTATAATAATATTCTTAGTGTCTTAAGCTTGTTACTTTTGGACGAAGTTCTATAGTCGTTTCCTAATGTTCTCTGGGTACATATTACATTGACAAGTGTGAGTGTTATTTCAATTGATAAATTGAAATAACACTCACAGTTGTGAATTTACGTCGTGTACTTGGAGAACTATGGGGATATGCTGCTGAATTTTTCTCAAATCGTAATAATATGCATGAGTTGTTAAGTATATTACATAAATATGCAGTCTTGAATATGATATGACCACTCACCCTTTAAAGGAGATGGAGGAAATATGAATTAATATTGTAAATTGAATTTGAATTTGAAATTTAAAAATCGAATATAGATAAGATATAATTAAATGAAACATACTATAAATTTAAGTTTTGTTCATATTAATCCACGAATATACGCTTCTTACCTTCAATAGGTGATTGTTTGTAGTAGCTGTGAAGGAATATCCTAAATACAAAGAGTGGACAGGTGAGACAAATAAAATGGGGGATGTGTTTCGCAGAGGTGCTAAAAAATTTATGGAATACGCAAAGAGATGTCATAACGATGAAGAGTTTTTGTGTCCGTCACTACACCAAAAAACGCCATTAGTAACACAATTTTACCATTACTAAATATATTAGTAACACAATTTTTCAGTTAGAAAAAGGCGTGGGGCACGAAGCTAGTAACAGTAAAATTCTGTTACTAATAGTAACGGAAAAAATTAGAATTAGTAACGGTAAAATTTTGTTACTAATAGTAACGGAAAATTAGAATTAGTAACGGTAAAATTATGTTACTAATAGTAACGGTAAAATTCCGAATTAGTAACGGTAAATTTCTGTTACTAATAGTAATGGTAAAATTATGTTACTAATAGTAACGGTAAAATTCAGAATTAGTAACAGTAAAATACTGTTAGTAATATTAATACATATTTAAAAAAAATAAAGATCCAATATCCTGAATTTGAAAAATTCAATTATTCTTACCACATTATTTAAATCCTAAGAACATATACAAACATAGTCCACAACAACAAGGGTAATATATTCAACATTTACATTTATATAAGCCTCCGCTCTTTATTTACAAAAGAAAATTAAACCAAACAAATAAAACATCATAATACAATCGCCCCCAAAGTTACATTATTTTAATAAAAGCATCTAATATAACATCCTAATACAATCATCTCCAAATGAGATATTTTTATATTGTAACCAATCAAATGAAGTATAAAAAAGAAGTTCGCTGTTGTTGATTATCAACTTTCGTTCTATTAGCATTGCCGTCAACGCCACACCCGCAACGCTGGAAACTTGATGAGGATCCATAAATGACATTCTGTCAAACAAAATAAAATTATCAAAAGATCTTAGCTAACATTTCAAACTACTTCAAATGCTTAGATCAATTTCTCATCTAGTAAAAAGATCCACATTTTGAACTATATAACACCAATGGGTCACACACACACACGCGCATATACACACACACACACACACACACACACACACACACACACACACACACAGAGTTGTAAACATACATATACAAAGAGAGATATGAACCTCAAATGTGATTTGGAGGGACTCATCAAGTGCAACAAAAAAAGGTAACAAACAAAACAAATGAAATATTAGATTATTTAGATCCAAGTAAAGAAAATGATCAAATTAAAGAATCTCGGACGCATTGGACGATCCGCATTTTGCGAAACTTTTTTCTACACGGGAGATAGTCCACTTTGATGGCCATTCATGTTGCCTTTTTGTACCAATACAGGGGTCCCTTGTCAGTAGCACCCTAATAAACAATATAGAAACATTTAAGCAACCAAAATAAAGCTGTTGTATAACATGTCGTAATATATCGAGGACTGGAAAAGAAAAATAAAACCTAAATTATTATTAACATCCGTACTAGATGAAGCCCGTATCTATCGCCATACGGTGCAGGATTTCCTCCCTCGGAGCTGCCAAAACTTGTTCCGTAAGGTCCACCTATAGTAACAAATATCAAGTTAAGGAGATTATAAGCAAAGTCAATAACCCCAGATAAAGATAATAGGACATGATGTTCTAGCAGTGTTGTGTTGCACCATAGCCATGACAATGATTTTGACCCACCAACCAACTGGTGTCATATATTCTAGATTCATTTTTTGTACATGTATACATAGCTTTACTCAAAAAGAACACTAAGCAAAAAGTTATGAAAAAAAAAATAAACATGGACCTAGCAATATCCATCCCAAAAGCATGGTATTGATATGGTGAAAATATGATCGAAAAACTAGGGAAACAAATGTAACCGGTGAAAATATGGTATTGATAAGGTGAAACGGGACTCTCCAACGAAGGAAACTGCAACGGGAATTTACTGAGTAATATTAAACACCGGTCAAAGTAACCTTAACAAAGAATCAAAGTGGGGGTTTGTGAAGACGAGGTCGATTACAGAAAATCCGACCATTGGCCTTTACAATGGCCGCTACAGCCAAACTCAGTCCCGCACACATAATGGAAAAGAGTATATGCCAAATATCATATTGAAATCTCCTCAATGACATTGTGGGGAAAAAGAATCCAGTTGCGATAAGTGATAAAGCCAGTTGAAAAGAAGCTACTGCCTCAATGCCTCTTTTTTTAGATACAGGGGGCATATCTCGAGATACAGAAACGATGTAATATCCTTGCAGTAGATCAATTGCATCCTGTTTTGTGCCATCACAAAAATTATTCAGGTAATAACACATAAGTAAATACCAACCATCTTTAAGAATTCTGTGGATTGTCCGCTGCCCACATCAGACAAAATCTCCTTTCAAAGCAGGAGTACCAGAATATTGGATACTTATCTCATCCCCATGATTAGCCCATAAAATCTTGAAGTTGTCATCAAAATTTGAATGTGTGCTAATGGTTTCTTCAGCATCAAAAACACCAATCCTCCGAAGTTGGAATTATAACATTTTTTTACCAATCATGCTCTGCGTGACATTTGTGCGGTATAAGCAATCAATACAATTAGACCTCACAACTCCAAGTTGCCCCTCAACTTTCTCCCCCTTTTCATTTAATATAAGATACCTACTTCTTACGAGGAAATCCTCAATTTGGTCATAAAGGTAAAAGAGGCGTTCAAAATGTACATCCCACAAATCCTATGAAAATCAAAGTGCAAATACCTCACATCATCACTAGTAATATGTTGCATCGCACTGCCAAACTTTTCACATAAGTGTCCCTCACCACCATGCTTATTGACCAGATCAACAGCTATAACATTTCCATACTTTTTTCTTAGATCCAGAAAATGCCGCTCAATAACGAAATTGATCCTCGAACCTGCACAAATGATGCTGTAAATCCATTCAACTGAACAATTTTTTCACTTTCCACAAAATTTGCAACATAACCATCAGAATTAGCTCCTCTCCTGTACATCCGAGTTCCAGTTCTTTGAGTGGATATCCTTTCCATGAGAGTAACATCAATAACGTCTTTCCCAATGGTAGCTTTGAAAGTTCTGAAAACTGCCTTGGACAATTGGAAGCAAGTATGGATCAAGCTTATTATCTATTGGAAATTCCAATATATAGTTATTCCAGAGAAACCGCGGGTCTGCCTATCTCCAAAGAGGAAGTAGCTTTGATTCATCACCTAGATCATCCAAGCGTTGGGCACTTAGTGTTATATTAACATCATATGAAAAGTACAGTCCAAGCGTCTTCTCTGCCACACTTAGTTGCCCAGAAAACTCAGTCTCCATCCTTTTCTGTTCTGCGGGGGAATTCTTGAGAGAGTGATCACAAGGAAGAATCTTTATGGATGAAACTTTGAAGATAGGATGCCCCATGTAAGATCCAACGCATTCACGTTCTGTTATAGCTATTAAATATGACCCTGCCAAAACCTTTAGCATCCCAATTATGCTAAAGATAGTGAGAATCTTCGGAACACGGAGAGTGCTACAATAAGGAATGTCATCAATAAGATTTATTGACCCATCCACCCGACTGATTGCCAAACAGGAACCAGAAGAGCCATCAGTGGGCTCATCAACATATTGATCTGGAAATTCCCATAGTCGCATCCGTGTGTATAGCTTATGTGAAGGATTTGCCTTCTCCATCATTATTTGAATTCAGTCACTAATTGCAGATCTATATCAACACACCACGACGTGAGAGAGGGAGAGAGTTTTTGATTTCTTCTCCTGTGTGAAGAATGGATGAGAATGACATAAAGTTGTTAGTTTGTTTTATAAACGTCAACAATTCAGACTTGAGCTACAAAAAAGTGTTTACTTTTTTTAAGTTTCATTGGTTGGTCACTTTTGTTAGCAAATCACCAAAATTTGGATTACCAATAAAGCCTTCGAAAAAGTTAGATACCAGTAGTGCTTTGAACCCTCGTGATTTTAGCGATCAAATACAAGGGGAAGTTGCTTCAACAGGTAAAAATATATTGATATGTCATTTAGAGAATATGTTATCAAATAAACATGAAGACTAACTAATACTACATATGTTATGACAGTACCGAACATTAGGGCTGCTCATATGATAATGTTCCTTGACTTGTACAAGTTAGAGTTAGGAACAATACAGATATATTCTAACATGAAAAGAAATATTTTCTTTATAGACATAAATATTTCTTCTTGACAATTTGTTTAGTATGAATATAAACTTGAGGTCAAATGCCTATCAGTAGACCAAATGTCATAAGATATTCATAGTATGAATACGAATTTGTTTAGTATGAATACAAACTTGATCCTTAAGTTTAAGGTCTATTTTGCAATTACCACAGTTCAGGCTGATAATAAATAAGAGTTTCAAAATCACCTCCTCCCTGATTCTACATATTCTACTGTCAAACTTAAATTGCCAGATAAAGATATCCCCCGGAATGCATTGTTGTTTCCCTCATCTTGCAGATTTTCAACTCGAACCCCTGTGGCCTGCCTATTGAGAGGAGCATCAGGACTTGATCTATTTGCGCGTAACTCCGTCAATACTTGAAAATATGCATAAGGACCCCATCATACAAGAACATATCAGCAGAAGCTGATTTGAATAACCATTTCAGTCAATGGGAAATTAAAATCATATTTTGATTAATATTGCTTTGCACTTGCCTTTCACTTTTGCTTTATCCCATTAAATGACTTTGATATTTTCGAAACATGATGAGATGAATGCGTTGTAAGGAAGAGTTAAATGAATGAAAGAAGCAAAACACAATCTCTTATAATCAAGCACCAATGCAGCTATCTCAATTATTATACTTTTTAAGCAACTATTTTTTCTTGCCACGAGGCATCGATTGATTGACCACTTGTACATTCGACGCCACGTCATATGCCCATCACCTTAAACTTTAGGGTTTAATGGAGTTAACAGTTGTGTTCAGATTAAATAACTTTTAAAACATCAAACGAGACATTACAGACATAGAGACAATACAAAAATTGACACATCGAAGGGGAAATAATTCCTTTAGGGATTGATCACAATTACTGAATAAGACGATGATCGATTACTTGGACTTTGTAAAATGTGTGGAGAAAAACATTTTAGTCCCAAACCTCTTATTAAACTAATCTCAACATTAACTATAGCTATATAAAATAATCTAAAAAAAATTTTAATTGCTACAAGTATGTGAATACTGCCCGGCCACAATTACATGCTACGGTACCCATTAGAGTAGTTTCCTTTCTTAGACACCAAAATTACAAATCAACCATATCAAAATTACAAAATTCACTAATGGAGTTGGCTCGAGTCACGTTACACATGAAAAATTAAAAATCTTACACCAGATTATTGATGTTGTGTATAATATACAAGTCCTAGGTTGGGAATCAAAGTGTTGTATCAAAGTACATAAGATCGTGAGTCCCATCCACCCATTGCTAGTTAGGTTTTGAGTTGGGACACTCTCACTGAAAAATGGCGTCGAAGTCAACTAGGAATGGGTCGAGGGGTCCCAGGATCTTATATAGATATGGAGTTCTGAAATCATATTAAAACATTGTTGTGTCCCAAACAGCAAAGGAAATTTGACTAAAGAAAGAGTACCTTCAGCATGATATGAGGGTGGGAAGAACTGCAGATAGCAAAATGCAAAGACAGTCAGACCTGAAAAGAACTTCATAACTGCCCAGCCAATGATAAAAAATATATGCATCACGACATAGTTTCAACAAATATTGAAAATAATTAAATCGTGACTGAATATACCTATGAGGCCTCCAACAAAGACAATAGACTACAATAATCTTAGATAAACAATCACTCAAATAATACTACAAAATTACAAATAATTAGACTAAAATACTTGAGATCTATAATATTTTATCATGTTAAATTAGTTTTAGCATACCTGAGACCAAAACATATAAACAAACATATATTTGGCAAACCCAACATATTTAAATTTCAGTATTGAGCACAAATATTTCATCGAACTACCTAACTTCAGATTAAAATACATATACAAAGTCAACAACTGACTAACTCCTAAATACAACTATGAACAATTAATCTTACAAGTAATACCGAAATAAGTAATTATATACACTTCAAGACCCAAAATCAACCACACATGTTATCAAATATATCAGTAAGTCAACACTCAACATGAACAGATTCAGATCATAACAGATCCTAAACATAGTAGATAAGAAATCATATGTGAATGGAAAAGCAAGCGTAATTTATAAACCATATTAGTAACTCAACACTCAATATGAATAAATTAATAATAGTAAACGAATAATATAAAGAAGATATTACCAAAAACGCAGATCTTCCTAGACACTCTTGAGAAAAAAATGATGAACAAAGTAAGCAATCGATAAACTGTGCTAGAGAGAGGGTCTTACCGAATAAAAAAGGGAGGCAGCGATCAATACCTGCCTTGCTCAGATCTGAGAGAGAAGGGGAAAGAAATTTTGGGTCAGATCTGAGAGAGAAGGGTGTGAGCGGGGTTTTTTGAGTTTTGGGGTAAATTTTAGTTGAAAAAAATACCTTTTTTCTAAAAAAAATCACTATTAAAATATTGAATCAATATTAGTAACACTTATAGTAGATTACTAACGGTATTTTATTGTGAGAAATAGTAATGGTATAATATTGTTAGTAATAAAAAAAATAGTCTGTTACTAAAAGAGTGTTTTGGTGTAGTGCGTGTGCTAGGTGTGAGAATGGTCAGGTGTCCGTGTTCCATGTCCGTGTGTTTCACAAAACTCGAGCATTTCATACAAGGCTCTTACTTTCTTTCAAGCGAGCACAAAAGATAAAAACCTCGTTGAAGCTGAAATGACTATTTGAATTGGACTATGGAAGCTTCAAAGAGGTTGTATGTTACTGTGATTGGATAAGAGTTTAGGATAAAAATGCTTGTAAAGTTGATGCTGACACCAATTTGATCATGATTGACTTGTCCAAGTTGAAGAGCAACGAACACGTGAGCGGTGAGCCGTTTTTTGTGCATTTTAAAAGGTAAAGTAATTGTTTTACTCGGAGTATATCAACAACGAGCCGTGGTCAATCGTCCTACATACGCCAAAGCATCTAAAGAGTTGTGTTGATGACTTGGCAGCTCCTACCGAATATCAATCCATTTTTATGATAACCCGAATTTCAAATGATTTTTAAATTTGTAATAAGTATTCCAACTATCGGAAAATATTTTAATGCTTTTATCGGACATCAATTTACTACTTTTAATTCATTTGTACTTGATAATTTTCTCTCTCTCTCTTTCCTTTTTATATGTGTGTGTGTGCAAGTGTGGGGGGATTTTTCAACTATTTTCTAAAATTACTTTGTGTCACGACCCATTCGAGAGTGGCACGACCACATAAAATGTTTGTACGTCTTCTTCAGGTGTGTGTGTGCATGGGTGTGTGTGTGCAGGTGTGTTTGTATTCTTCTAATTCATTTGGATTTGTATTAATAATAATAATTTTCACAGAAAATGTCTCCTTCAGGGATTAAGTCAAGGATGATGATGATGATAATGGTGACGTCTTCTTCAGGGCTTGACGGTATCAGAGACGATAAGTGCTCCTCGGCCCCTAGGCTCCCCAAATAGGGTAAATTGGGAATGGATGTTGAGAACAAGACAAGATTATTGACTATATCCCTCGAGCTGGTGAAGACGATTATCGGCCTGGGGTACACCAGTTGGAGGGAGGTGCCAAATGAGCTCAAGTTAGCTATTTGGCCGACACAACAGGTAATATATTTAAATTTAAATTTAAATTTATATTTATTCGCAACTAACACTTACATTATTTTTGTTTTGTATTTGTTTGACAGGAACAATTCAGCCTGCCCCCAAACTTCGCGGTTCTATATTGGATCAGTTGAGGGAGCAACACAAGAAAAGGAAGAAGAATTTACGAGACCGGTACTTTGGGAAGACCTGAGACTCCATTATCAGAATGTGTGAGTCCGTCTTGCCAAAGTAGCAGATTGCATTGTCACATTGAAAAAAGTTCGTTGACATTGAGATCGAGGAGTAACAATTGGCAACTCGCCAATCGGGAAGGGAAAACCGAGCCAAACAAATGGACGTGCACTACTCCGATCGAACATCTTACGCTGAGGTGGAGCACAAGATGGTAAGTTTTTATTTTTCTATAATAATAGAAATATTTTATTTTGCATTATTTTACTTTGCATTACTTACTAATTTTGCATTATTTTATTTCAGGGGACGGGGAGTGGCCCTGAGGGTAGGCCACATAGGCTCGATGCCTATGTGGAAATTCGGACGAAGAAGGGAAGGATAAGGAGGTGTCCCCGAGCGTCGCGGCCATGATTGTAAGTAATCCGACAGTTTAAATTTTGTAAATTATGTTATAACTTTTTTATTTACTCATTTAACTAATCGTGTGCTTTTTGTCGTTTCAGGAAAAGCTTAAGGAAGTGCATGAGTCGCAGTCTGATGCCGACAAGGCATCTTTGTCCACGGACGCACTCAGCTAAGTTCTTGGTGCTGATAGGAAGGGGAGGACTAGGGGTAAACTCGCGGGTGGGAAAATCTAGGATCATTGAAATGGAGACGAGCAACACCGGGTTGGCTCGTCAGGTGTACACGCATGACGCAAAGCTATCAAGGTTAGAGGCGACGGTCCTAAATATATACGCATTCATGAAGCGTCAGTCGGGCGATAAGGGCAAAGGAAAGGGAAAGGGGAAGGAGAATATGGTGGAGGAGGACGAGGACGTGGACGTGGACATCGATTCTTCATCATCGATACGCGCGAACTGACCACTTGATGATCCAGTCCCCTACTTGGCTCATGTTCAACGGTCTATGTCAATAATCGGTTGGCCGAGCGTGTTTTTACGCGACATATATGATGGCCACGGATAGAAAGGGGGTTGAGGGACCCGAATACCATCACGGGTATGTCGGTTCATGGTCGTACCCTTTAAAATATCGAGGCCAAGGTGCTCGTCACGCATGTGATACCCAAAAAGGAGAACTTCGCATTGTGATTGCGCGAATAATGTGACGTAACTCATATTGAGGGTGTTTCAATGCGTATATCGTGTGGCCTTCCTTCCTCCTCGAACCTACCCCAGACACTATGATGTGACATTATTTGTAACTATTTTTATTTGGACACTTGGATTATATTTAAATTGTTTTGATTTGTTACATTTGGGTCTGGATATGGATTGTATTTTTATTTTATTTGGATATGGATATATATATGAAATGAATTGGTGCATTCTTTCTATTTTATTTGGATATATGCTGTTTGAATTGGTACAATTTTGCTATAACAGGTACAAATATACTGCTGGGCAGTGGCAGTGGCCAAACTGCCTAGTAGATTTTTTTAAAATTCTGCCCAGATTTATCACGGTTATTGACCGTGATAAGTCCGTGACAAATAAAACTTATCATGGACTTGTCACGGTCTCTGACTATGACAATTTTTTAAAGTTTATCACGGGTTTGTCATGATCTTTAACCGTGACAAATCTTGTCATGGTCAAAGACTGTGACAAGACCATGACAATTCTAACGAACTTGTCACGATCAATGACCGTGATAAGTTCGTGATAATAAAAGTTGTCACCCCCAAACTTTTCACGATCATTGACCTTGACAAGTTAGACTTGTCATGGTTAATGACCGTGACAAGCTGACAATTTTGGTGTAGTGCTCCCAAAAATTTGGTTGTAGATTTAGGGCATAAAATAACAAAATTGGTCAAATATGGGCAATCGAATCGATTTGGTGAAGAGGCTGAATCGATTCGCTGACCAAATCGATTCGCTTTCTGAGGTGAATCGATTTGAAATGCTACAGGTCGTATCCTTCATTTAGCTACTATAATTTTCACCATTTTTAACCCTCTAAACCTTCATTATACAGTCCCAAACTCCAAATTAAGTATACCAGACCTTATAATAACATGTATAAATGAATTCTAATGTAACCGAATCATGTATAAAATAAACAGGATTAATCCTACACTTTAATTCTAAACCCCTAAATTATTTTTTCTTTGTACAAGAACATCAACAAACCTAAATTTCTCCACATTCTCATGTTAATAAATTATCAGATTCATACTACATACATCAATGAATTATGTCTATCATGATCTCTAACCAAGAACATGAATTTAATCTCCAATCTAACACCAATAATCATTTATTCATGAAGATATTAAATCATACACTAACATGGATAGTATATATACTCAAACTTTGCAAGATAAACACTTGTCTAGAGTTTTTAGGTTTGATTTGTGTAGAAAAATAGTGGAGTTGTCTTTCTCTCCTTCCGATCTAAACTCCGGTGGTGGTAGTGGAGAAAAGTGGAGTCCAGGGCCTTGGAAACCTTTGCCTTCCTCCTCTAATGACCTCTCTCAATTTTTCTAACTGCTAACTGTAGCACCCTCAACCCACATGCTGATATAACCCTATTAAATTCGTTGGTCCCTTTACTCTAAAAAGCCAAAAGGCCAAAATACCCTCCAAGGTGCCAGTTTGGCCTAAAAATATCCCGGGACCCAATCCAAACCCCTGAGTACACTTTTCTGACTATCTTGATCCTTTCGGATAAAATAGCGTACTCAAAATAACCATTTGGATGACCCATAAATAAATCACATTTTATTTCATAAATTTAAATCCCGATACGACTGATACGCGCGTCCCGACTAAATTATTGTAACTGCTGTATTTCTCACTCACGACAATCATATTGCATTCTTACTAATTAATTGCTCATTCACTAAGTGATACTCAATATAATTCATACAAATAAATATTAATTATTTTCTTGCTAATTAATATATATTTTAATTCGGATTAATTTCCTATTAATTACTATTTTAATTTACTTTATCCCAGTATAAAAATCATTAAAAATATGGGGTGTTACAGCCTGCTATTTCAGGATGACTCGGTCAGACGGGGTTAGTAATGCTTATGATTGATGGAATTCCTCCCCGGAGAACAGTCATGTTGACGATAACGATGGATCATACGGGACTTCTTGAATGAGAAGACCTATGGGGTTGATTTTCTGAGGAACGAGATCTCTTTTCGTGGTGCTACCGCGTACCCGATTCTGAGATATGACCCTCTGACTATTGGAATGGCTATCGAGGTCCTCTCCCGTGCTAATGCCGAGTACGTGAATTCGAGGCGTCACCCTCTGACTGTTGGGATAGTTGTCTTCTCAAATGAATTATCTCTTGGTTACGACTATTTAGCTTTTCTTTATATATACTGGCCAAAGGGGAGACACCTTTCCCTTTTACTCAGTTAATCGGAGGCGTTCGATACCGTTGATTGGGTCTAGACTTGGTAGGTGAACGTCCTCTGGATTATGACGATTGTTGGAGAGGAGGCATTCACACTGGAGGTTGTTCCCTCCTTACGATGCGTATTTCAGACTGTACACTACTCCATACTTGAGTGGGGTGAAATTAATCTGCACTCATGGTGAAGTTTTGAGCTTTCCTAAGTTTAACAGTGATGAGAGCTTCATTTCTCATAGATGACACCAAATTGTAGGAAGTCCTTCCTATAATAATTAATAAATTATATAAACGCCTGAAAAGTATTATAAATGCAGCAAAAGGAAAATGAGAAAACTATTTTAGTTGTTCACCCCATGAGGTCGGCCTACCTCCACAGGCGTAAAGGGAAAGCATTTTTATTAGAGAATGGGAATAGCAATAATTGGAATGCTAATGTTGCTAGATTAAAGTTTGGGCTATTGCGTGCTAGTTGTAATTACCCTCTAATGTGGGCTAAAGAGCCCTCATTTATGGACTTAGAGTCCCATACTTGTAGGTTGCTTCGTACTTATCTCTATATGTAACGATCTTGTTAAATTTGACCATATCTAAACCATCGTAGCCGATTACTCTGTATGCTATCCTTCCACAATTCGCTACATGTTTAGCCACACGTGACCTTAATTAATTCGATCCCTTCAGTTTGCACTTTTATTTTTTATTTTTTAATTAATAAATTTCATAATTATATATTTTATTTATGAAATATCAATTAGATTTTAGTGTGTACATTTTCTCCATGATGAAAATACAAGAAAAAACTCTAATTTAAACTTTTTAACAAAAAAAGAAAGAAAATCGAGCCCGAAGTCCATAATATTTATGAGCCGAGTTCAAGCTTAGGTGAAAAATTCAATTCGGTCCAAGCTCGAGCTTCAGCATCGGTAAGATAGTTCGTCCGAAGCCTGAGAAACCCAAGCCTGGCTCACCTTGTCTGATTTATAGCCCTACTCACACATGCACTACACATACGAACACACACCTAACACACACAGAACACAGAAGACCTATATTTTTTTTTGAAGGTTTGGGATTTCCAAATTTATTTTTTTGAAGGTTTGAAGTTTTTTTAAAGGTTTGTTGGAGTTAGTTGGCTTGGGATTCGTTTTTTTTAAATTGATGGTTTGAATCCATATTTCAAATTTTTGTTGGAGATTTTTTCATGGAAAATTTCAGATTTTTTTACGGAGATCTATGGCTTAAAATTTCAAGTTTTTTTTGTACGTTGTTGGATTGAAATTTTCAGATATGGGGATTTTTGTTTGAGATATGCTGTTTTACATTTTTTTTGTCCCTTCTGGATGTTTAAACATTTTTTCTACATTTAAAAGTTTTTTAATGTGTATTTAGTATTTTTTTTCAGATTTATGTTTTTATTAATTTTCTATAGTATTTTGAGTTTCTAAATATAATTTTTCCCATTTCTATGTTTTTAGTATTTTTAGATTTTTAATATGTATTGAGTTGTGTCCAGTTTTTCTTTAAATTATTTTTTGCAATTTTTTGAATTTTTAAATATATTTTGTCACATTCCATATATATTTTAAAGTATTTCTATATTTTTTCAATATTTTCAATATTTTTTAAGGTATTTTCAATATTTTTTTAAAGTATTTCTATAATTCCTTTTTACTATAGTTTTAAATATTTTTCTATTATTGTCGAATTTATTAGAGGTTTTTCCAGTATTTTTCATACTTTGTAAATATTTTCCTTATTATTTTCAGAGTTTTAATTTTTTTTATTATTATTATCAGACTTTTTACAAGTTTTTTTCAATGTCGTTCCTATTGCTTTTGTCTCGGGAATAAAGCAAATAAAAAAGACATCTATATTATACTTCTAAAATAATAAAAAAAAAAGAATTTAATAAGAATCATTTGTATCTCTATTATATTTCTAATAAGTTTTTTTTTAAAAAAGTAACATTAACTTCAACCCCAAAACGAAACCCGTAGATGAAAAAACCATTTCTCTCTCACTGGTCTTACAACCCGAACCCCAAAATGGAACCTGTTCATTTGCTTACCTCTTAATCTCCTCATCGGCGACAAAGCCGGCACAAGCTCCTCACCAACGACAAAGTCAACACAAGCTCCTCACCGATGACAACCTTTATCCCTCTCCATTCTTTTTACTTCTTTCTTTGTAAGTATACTGGATCTCCTCTTAATTTGCAAAAAAAATGATCTTACTACCTTTCAATTCTTGGGATATTAGATAATGGGTTTGTGTTATGGAAAGAAACTAGAAAAATGGTTTTATATTTAGCCTTAAATCAAACACTTCTTCAATGAATGTTGAGAAATTGCTAAACCAATTATAGAAACGTATGATACTTCTCCATATGTGCTTCATTTTTATCTTAATGCCATTTCTTTTCTGCTGAGACTTGGATTATCTCATATAAAGTGGTCGATATTACAAGTGAAATTTTTATGTTAAATTTTTCTCCGGATGTTCTTTGTGACTAAAATATACATACACACATATATTTGTTTGGCTAGCTCAATTTTTATGTTGAATACGTACATATTTCTATTGTTATACAAGTTCTGGCATTAACTGACATTTTTCAACCCCAAAATGAGGCTTTCGAATTAGCTAAGGACTTGCTTCGTTAATGAGGCTTTGGAATTAGCTAAGGACTTGCTCAGATTCAGAAGCGAAGGGAGCAAGATTTGTTGGGTATGTATATTAGTATATATATTTATTTTGAATAAAGTAAATAAGTTAGTAGGAGTGGCCAAGTGATAAGTTAGTGGGGGTGTGTGCATGAGGTCTTGGGTTCAAATCCTAGGGAGCACACAAATTATTAAGGGTCAAAGATTGGGCCTTGGGCTCTTGGGGATTTCTAATGTGCATTAAATCTTATCAAAATCATTTTAATTTTAAACCGTTTTAAGTCTTTGACTGTTTCTTCCAATATAGATGTTAGTGGCGATATTAGTGGGTTAGTTGGCTAAAACCACTACCCACGTTTTTTACCAAAATTCTGCATAAAACAAAGGCTACAGCTTTGAGAAAATAACACAGAACAAATTAATCTCTCCCACGTTTTTCTGAAAAAATAATTTTGCTACTTTCTACTTTTCTTTAATTTTTGGGTGCTGGAGTATCCTGAGAGTTCGAAGATTTCACACAAAGCTGGTGTTTAAATCTGATCGTTGAATCCTGGGAGGTGTATGTTCACGAGGCTGACAGCTACAAATATCAGCGAGCAATTTCACCTTTAGGACTTTGTGTTCAACACAAACCTCGATCGATAAGTCCTTCTAATTTTATCTATTTCGAATTTGGGTTATTTCGTTTATTCTGCAATTACTATTTCCAACAATCTAAAGGTGAAAATCGTTGTTATTCTACACCTGCTATGGAAAATCCTAATGCAAAATACTCTGAAAAACCTGAATTGTTTGATGGAAAGAATTTTAAGAGATGGCAAATGAAACCGCAATTTTACCTAACGACTCTTAAGGTCGTTGACGTTATTGCATCTGATAGACCTTCTGTACCTGAAGAACTAGTTGTTTGGAAACAAAGAGATTATATGTGTAGGAATTATATTCTGAATTGTCTCTGCCTTGAACTGAATGATGTTTACTGGTCATGTCCTACTGCTAAAGAATTATGGAACTTACTGGACAAAAAATATGCAACTGAAGATGCTGGGTCTAAAAGATTTGTGGTTGGAAAATTTTTGGATTTTAAAATGGAAGATAATAAATCTGATGTGTCGCAACTGGAAGAACTACAAATTATTATTCATGAAATTCTGGCCGAGGGTTATAGTATATGTGAGGGTTTTCAAGTTTCAACTATGATTGAAAAACTACCACCGTCTTGGAAAGATTACAAAAACGGTCTGAAACATAAGAAAAAGGAAATGTCACTAGAAGATTTGATAGTTCGTTTGAGAATTGAGGAAGATAATAGGAATGCAGAACTTAGGGAGAAAAATTCTGAATTCAGTTCTAAGGCTAATTTGGTAGAGGAAAAATCAAATGGAAACCAAAAACAGAACCAGTCCAAGCCTAACCATTCAAACCAGAAACATGGGCACCATAAACCAAACCAGAATTCGAGGTCCAACCATAAATTCAAACCTAACGATAAGAATAAAAATTCTAAACCTCACTTTAAATCTAAACCTGCAGGTCAATGCTATGTATGTGGAAAACTAGGTCATTACGCTAAAGATTGCAAGTTTAGGAAGAGTCAAGATGTGAAGCCTCAAGCAAATGTAACCGAGGAGGGTAACTTTTCTGCTGTTGTGACCGAGGCAAACATTGTGAGTAACATGACAGACTAGTGGCTTGATTCTGACGCCACCAAACATATTTGCGGCACGAGAGGTGCGTTCACTACCTTCACTGCTATGGGTGGGGATGAACGTCTGTACATGGGAAACTCCTCTTCGTCTAAGCTTGAGGGCAAGGGAACCGTAGTTTTAAAGTTCACTTCGGGAAATGTTCTGACATTGAAATATGTTTTGTATGTTCCTGAGGTTAGGAAGAATCTGGTTTCCGATTTTGTCTTAGTTAAGAAGGGTTTTAAAATTGTTCTAGAGAGTGATAAGGTAGTTGTGACTAAGGGAGGTGCTTTTGTGGGGAAAGGTTATGTTCATGAGGGTCTTTTCAAACTAAATGTAACCGTGGATGATAATAATAAAACATCTACTTCTTCTGCTTATTTGATTGACTCTTGTGATATGTGGCATTTTAGACTTGGTCATGTAAATAAGGCATCCATTAAAAAATTAATGTTTTTGGGAAACATACCAAAATTTGATATTTCTACCAACTCTAAAATGTGAAATATGTGTTGAATCAAAATATGCTAAAAAACCTTTTCCAATTGTCGAAAGAGGTTCAACTGTTTTAAGTTTAATACATTCTGATCTTTGTGATTTAAAAGGTTATGTTACACGTGGTGGAAATAAATATTTTGTTACTTTTATTGATGATTACTCTCGTTATTGTTATATTTATCTCCTTACGAGTAAAGATGAGTGTTTCACAAAATTTATTTCTTATAAATTAGAAGTTGAAAAACAATTGGAGAAATCCATTAAAACATTAAGATCAGATAGGGGAGGAGAATACACCGGTGATCTTGATAAATATTGTAAAGAAAATGGAATAATTCATCAAGCTACCCCAATCTAATGGTGTAGCTGAAAGAAAAAACAGAACTCTTAAGGATATGGTAAATTCAATGTTAAGCACTTCGAGATTACCTTATAATATGTGGGGTGAGGCACTTCTTACTGCTTGTTATATTCTTAATAAAATACCTTTGAAGAAAAATTACAAAACTCCTTATGAAATGTGGAAAAATAGAAAACCTTCTTATAAACACCTTAAAGTGTGGGGGTGTCTTGCTAAGGTTTCAATACCAGTACCTAAGAGAACTAAACTTGGCCCAAAGACTGTTGATTGTGTTTTTATAGGTTATGCTAAAAACAGTAATGCTTATAGGTTTCTTGTAATTGATTCTAAAAATCAATATATGGATAAAAACACTATTTTTGAGTCAAGAGATGCTGAATTTTATGAGGACAAATTTCCTTTTAAAGTGAGAAGTGAGGGAACTAGTAGTTCTGTTCCAGTGGGTCCAAGTGTTAGAAATGTATCTCCAAATTCAGAAGAAATTGAAATTAGGAAAAGTAAAAGACCTAGGATAGCTACTTCTTTTGGTCCACAATTTTTAACGTACTTAATGGAAAATGACCCCGTCACTTTTAGTGAGGCAATGTCCTCACCCGATTCTATTTTTTGGAAAGAAGCTATTAATAGTGAATATGATTCTATTATTTCTAACAACACGTGGGAGTTAGTTGACTTGCCTAAAGGATGTAAAACTATTGGATGCAAATGGATTTTTTTAAAAAAATTAAAAGCTGACGATTCTACTGATAAATTTAAGGCAAGATTGGTAGCTAAAGGCTATAGGTAAAAGGAAGGAATTGATTTCTTTGATACTTACTCTCCTGTTACTAGAATTACATCTATTAGGCTATTAATTGTTATTGCCTCATTACATAATCTGTAATTCATCAAAGGATGTTAAAACGGATTTTTTGAATTGAGATCTTGAAGAAGAAATTTATATGGATCAACCCGAGGGGTTTGTAGTCCAAGGCCTAGATCAAAAAGTGTGTAGACTTAAAAAATCTTTATATGGACTAAAACAAGCTCCTAAACAATGGCATGAAAAATTTGATCAAGTAATGATCTCTAATGGTTTTAACATTAATTAAGCGGATAAATGTATTTATAGCAAATTCAAGGATAATTCTGGTGTGATTATTTGCTTATATGTGGACGATATGCTTATTTTTGGAACTGATATGGATGTAGTTAATAAAACTAAACGTTTCCTTAATAACCAATTTGATATGAAATATTTGGGTGTTGCTGATGTTATACTTGGAATTAAAATCATTAAAAATTATGAAGGAATTGTTTTAACCCAATCTCATTATGTAGAGAAAGTTCTTAGAAAATTTGAACAATTTAATTGTATTCCTACTAAAACACCTTATGACCCTAGTTGTCACTTAAGGAAACATTCGGGTCCTGGTGTATCATCATTAGAATATTCTAGAGTTATAGGTAGTCTAATGTATCTTATGAACTGCACTAGACCTGATATTGCATATGCTGTGGGTAGACTTAGCAGATACACTTGTAATCCTAATAATGAACATTGGGATGCTTTAATTAGAGTTTTGAGATATCTAAAATACACAATAAACTATGGTATTCATTATATTAGATATCATGCTGTAATTGAAGGCTTTTGTGATGCTAATTGGATTTCTGAAAATGATGAATGTAAGTCTACGAGTGGCTATGTTTTTGCCTTGGCAGGAGGCGCTATATCTTGGAAATCTACCAAGCAAACGTGCATAGCTAGATCCACTATGGAGTCAGAGTTCATAGCGTTGGATAAAGCAAGTGAAGTGGCTGAATGGTTAAGGAACTTCATATTAGATATTCGTTTGTGGCTTAAACCAGTTCCAACCTTGTCTATTCACTGTGATAGTCAAGCAGCGATCGCAAGAGCACATAATAACTCCAACAACGGAAAGTCTAGGCATATCAGGAGAAGACACAGCACAGTGAGACAACTATTAAAAGATGGAGTTATAGCAATCGACTATGTCAAGTCAAAGGAAAATCTGGCGGATCCATTGACTAAAGGGCTTGCTAGAGAGCTAGTTTATCAAACATCGAGGGGAATGGGCCTAAAGCCTATTAATATCTAAATCACCTATAATGGAAACCCAACCCATATGACTAGAGATCCCAAGATCTGGGTTCAATGGGATAAATAAATTATACGAGTGATTTGTGGGGTTACAAATTTAAGTTTTACTTAAAACCCATTCCTATGATGTAGTACCTCTGTATCGATGGAGGATGAGATTTAATCTCTTAATGCTTTCTATAGCTGTTATTCAGTGGAGTGTGAGATACAGTATACTCTTGATAGAAGTACCTATATGAGTGTGGTAGTGAGGCCGCTTCCTATGAGAATTAAGGCTGATTCTCTAGGGCACTCAAGAAACCTGGGCATGCTCAAGGCCGACACGAGCACAACTGTGGGAATTCGATGATGATTTTTAGGATTCACTAATGTTTTCTATTGACTTAAGTTTACAACAATGGTGAAATAGTTCAAGACATTAGTTCATTATCAACCGGTAAACTCAATTGATCAACACAAAGCAAAGGTTCAAGTCTGCTGACACCTTTGCCTTATACGTCACTCCTTATGATACTCCAGAGCGTCGTTTTATATAATTTATTTACTTCATTCATGTGGGGGATTGTTGGGTATGTATATTAGTATATATATTTATTTTGAATAAAGTAAATAAGTTAGTGGGAGTGGCCAAGTGATAAGCTAGTGGGGGTGTGTGCATGAGGTCTTGGGTTCAAATCCTAGGGAGCACACTAATTATTAAGGGTCAAAGATTGGGCCTTGGGCCTTGGGCTCTTGCGGATTTCTAATGTAAATTAAATCTTTTCAAAATCGTTTTAATTTTAAACCGTTTTAAGTCTTTGACTGTTTCTTCCAATATAGCTGTTAGTGGAGATATTAGTGGGTTAGTTGGCTAAAACCACTACCCACGTTTTTTACCAAAATTCTGCATAAAACAAAGGCTACAGCTTTGAGAAAATAACACAGAACAAATTAGTCTCTCACATTTTTCTGCAAAAATAATTTTGCTACTTTCTACTTTCCTTTAATTTTTGGGTGCTGGAGTATCCTGAGAGTTCGAAGATTTAACACAAAGCTGGTGTTTAAATCTGATCGTTGAATCCCGGGAGGTGTATGTTCACGAGGCTGATAGCTACAAATATCAGTGCGCAATTTCACCTTTAGGACTTTGTGTTCGACACAAACCTCGATCGATAAGCCCTTCTAATTTTATCTATTTCAAATTTGGGTTATTTCGTTTATTCTGTAATTACTATTTCCAACAATCTAAAGGTGAAAATCGTTGTTATTCTACAACCTGCTATGGAAAATCCTAATGCAAAATACTCTGAAAAACCTGAATTTTTTTATGGAAAGAATTTTAAGAGATGGAAAATGAAATTGCAATTTTACCTAACGACTCTTAAGGTCGTTGACGTTATTGCATCTGATAGACCTTTTGTACCTGAAGAACTAGTTGTGTGGAAACAAAGAGATTATTTGTGTAGGAATTATATTCTAAATTGTCTCTGCCTTGAACTGTATGATGTTTACTGGTCATGTCCTACTGCTAAAGAATTATGGAACTTACTGGACAAAAAATATGCAACTGAAGATGCTGGGTCTAAAAGATTTGTGGTTGGAAAATTTTTGGATTTTAAAATGGAAGATAATAAATCTGTTGTGTCGCAACTAGAAGAACTACAAATTATTATTCATGAAATTCTGGCCGAGGGTTATAGTATATGTGAGGGTTTTCAGGTTTCAGCTATAATTGAAAAACTGCCACCGTCTTGGAAAGATTACAAAAACGGTCTGAAACATAAGAAAAGGAAATGTCACTGGAAGATTTGATAGTTCGTTTGAGAATTGAGGAAGATAATAGGAATGCAGAACTTAGGGAGAAAAATTCTGAATTCAGTTCTAAGGCTAATTTGGTAGAGGAAAAATCAAATGGAAACCAAAAATAGAACCAGTCCAAGCCTAACCATTCAAACCAGAAACATGGGCACCATAAACCAAACCAGAATTCGAGGTCCAACCATAAATACAAACCTAACGATAAGAATAAAAACTCTAAAACTCAGTTTAAATCTAAACCTGCAGGTCAATGCTATGTATGTGGAAAACCAGGTCATTACGCTAAAGATTGCAAGTTTAGGAAGAGTCAAGATGTGAAGCCTCAAGAAAATGTAACCGAGGAGGGTAACTTTTCTGCTGTTGTGACCGAGGCAAACATTGTGAGTAACATGACAGACTGGTGGCTTGATTCTGGCACCACCAAACATATTTGCAGCACGAGAGGTGCCTTCACTACCTTCACTGCTATGGGTTGGGATGAACGTCTGTACATGGGAAAATCCTCTTCGTGTAAGGTTGAGGGCAAGCGAACCGTAGTTTTAAAGTTCACTTCGGGAAATGTTCTCACATTGAAAGATGTTTTGTATGTTCCTGAGATTAGGAAGAATCTGGTGTCCGGTTTTGTCTTAGTTAAGAAGGGTTTTAAAATTGTTCTAGAGAGTGATAAGGTAGTTGTGACTAAGGGAGGTGCTTTTGTGGGGAAAGGTTATGTTCATGAGGGTGTTTTCATGCTTATTTGATTGACTCTTGTGATATGGGCATTTTAGACTTGGTCATGTAAATAAGGCATCCATTAAAAAATTAATGTTTTTGGGAAACATACCAAAATCTTATATTTCTACCGACTCTAAATGTGAAATATGTGTTGAATCAAAATATGCTAAAAAAACTTTTCCAATTGTCGAAAGAAGTTCAACTGTTTTAAGTTTAATACATTCTGATCTTTGTGATTTAAAAGGTTATGTAACATGTGGTGGAAATAAATATTTTTTTACTTTTATTGATGATTACTCTCGTTATTGTTATATTTATCTCCTTACGAGTAAAGATGAGTGTTTCTCAAAATTTATTTCTTATAAATTAGAAGTTGAAAAACAATTGGAGAAATCCATTAAAACATTAAGATCAGATAGGGGAGGAGAATACACCGGTGATCTTGATAAATATTGTAAAGAAAATGGAATAATTCATCAAGTTACTCCTCCTTATTCACCCCAATCTAATGGTGTAGCTGAAAGAAAAAATAGAACTCTTAAGGATATGGTAAATTCTATGTTAAGCACTTCGGGATTACCTTATAATATGTGGGGTGAGGCACTTCTTACTGCTTGTTATATTCTTAATAAAATACCTTTTAAGAAAAATGACAAAACTCCTTATGAAATGTGGAAAAATAGAAAACCTTCTTATAAACACCTTAAAGTGTGGGGGTGTCTTGCTAAGGTTTCAATACCAGTACCTAAGAGAACTAAACTTGGCCCAAAGACTATTGATTGTGTTTTTATAGGTTATGCTAAAAACAGTAATGCTTATAGGTTTCTTGTAATTGATTCTAAAAATCAATATATGGATAAAAACACTATTTTTGAGTCAATAGATGCTGAATTTTATGAGGACAAATTTCCTTTTAAAGTGAGAAGTGAGGGAACTAGTAGTTCTGTTCCAGTGGGTCCTAGTGTTAGAAATGTATCTCCAAATTCAGAAGAAATTAAAATTAGGAAAAGTAAAAGACCTAGGATAGCTACTTCTTTTGGTCCTGAATTTTTAACGTACTTAATGGAAAATGACCCCGTCACTTTTAGTGAGGCAATGTCCTCACCCGATTCTATTTTTTGGAAAGAAGCTATTTATAGTGAATATGATTCTATTATTTCTAACAACACGTGGGAGTTAGTTGACTTGCCTAAAGGATGTAAAACTATTGGATGCAAATGGATTTTTAAAAAAAAAATAAAACCTGATGGTTCTACTAATAAATTTAAGGCAAGATTGGTAGCTAAAGGCTATAGGCAAAAGAAAGGTTCTAAAAAACGCGGGGCGTGATTGAGGCGTGGAGGCCAAGCCTTAAGACTTAGAAGCCTAGGCGGGCCTAGTCGTTAAAAGACGTGAAAGGGCGTTTATGCCTTCTTAATATATTTTAATATTTTTTAACCATAACAAAGCTATTAAAATACAAAAATTGCACAGATCATAAAAATATGTCTGAATATATGCAAATTAAAATACTATTTGATTATTTTGGATGAGATAATGGTCCGGTTTGTAAACAAATTCTTTAAAAGGTGACATCGTTTTACTAAATCATTGTTGTTTTTAGAAAAAAATGCGCCTTAAGGGTTTTACCTAGAATAAGGCGTGAAAAGCGTAAGGCGAGGCGTTTCTCCCAAGCCTTAAGCCTAGACGTGGTTTTTTAGAACAGTGAGGAAGGAATTGATTTCTTTGATACTTACTCTCCTGTTACTAGAATTATATCTATTAGGCTATTAATTGCTATTGCCTCATTACATAATATGATAATTCATCAAATGGATGTTGAAACGTCTTTTTTGAATGGAGATCTTGAAGAAGAAATTTATATAGATCAACCCGAGGGGTTTGTAGTCCAAGGCCAAGATCAAAAAGTGTGTAGACTTAAAAAATCTTTATATGGACTAAAACAAGCTCCTAAACAATGGCATGAAAAATTTGATCAAGTAATGATCTCGAATGGTTTTAGCATTAATGAAGCGGATAAATGTATTTATAGCAAATTCAAGGATAATTCTGGTGTGATTATTTTCTTATATGTGGATGATATGCTTATTTTTGGAACTGATATGGATGTAGTTAATAAAACTAAATGTTTCCTTAATAAGCAATTTGATATGAAAGATTTGGGTATTGCTGATGTTATACTTGGAATTAAAATCAATAAAAATTCTGAAGGAATTGTTTTAACCCAGTCTCATTATGTAGAGAAAGTTCTTAGAAAATTTGAACAATTTAATTGTATTCCTGCTAAAACACCTTATGACCCTAGTTGTCACTTAAGGAAACATTCGGGTCCTGGTGTATCATCATTAGAATATTCTAGAGTTATAGGTAGTCTAATGTATCTTATGAACTGCACTAGACCTGATATTGCATATGTTGTGGGTAGACTTAGTAGATACACTTGTAATCCTAATAATGAACATTAGGATGCTTTAATTAGAGTTTTGAGATATCTAAAATACACAATAAACTATGGTATTCATTATATTAGATATCCTGTTGTAATTGAAGGCTTTTGTGATGCTAATTGGATTTCTGATAATGATGAATGTAAGTCTACGAGTGGCTATGTTTTTGCCTTGGCAGGAGGCGCTATATCTTGGAAATCTACCAAGCAAACGTGCATAGCTAGATCCACTATGGAGTTAGAGTTCATAGCGTTAGATAAAGTAAGTGAAGAGGCTGAATGGTTAAGGAACTTCATATTAGATATTCATTTGTGGCCTAAACCAGCTCCAGCCTTGTCTATTCACTGTGATAGTCAAGCAGCGATCGCAAGAGCACATAATAACTCCTACAAAGGAAAGTCTAGGCATATCAGGAGAAGACACAACACTGTGAGAAAACTATTAAAATATGGAGTTATAGCAATCGACTATGTCAAGTCAAAGGAAAATCTGGCGGATCCATTGACTAAAGGGCTTGCTAGAGAGCTAGTTTATCAAACATCGAGGGGAATAGGCCTAAAGCCTATTAATATCTAAATCACCTATAATGGAAACCCAACCCATATGACTGGAGATCCTAAGATCTGGGTTCAATGGGATAACAAAATTATACGAGTGATTTGTGGGGGTACAAATTTAAGTTTTACTTAAAACCCATTCCTATGATGTAGTACCTCTGTATCGATGGAGGATGAGATTTAATCTCTTAATGCTTTCTATAGCTGTTATTCAGTGGAGTGTGAGATACAGTATACTCTTGATAGAAGCACCTATATGAGTGTGGTAGTGGGGCCGTTTCCTATGAGAATTAAGGCTGATTCTCTAGAGCACTCAAGAAACCTGGGCATGCTCAAGGACGACACGAGCACAACTGTGGGAACCCGATGATGATTTTTGGGAGTCACTTGTGTTTTCTATTGACTTAAGTTTACAACAACGATGAAATAGTTCAAGAAATTAGTTCACTATCAACCGGTAAATTCAATAGATTAACACCAAGCAAAGGTTCAATTCGACTGACACCTTTGCCTTATACGTCACTCCTTATGATACTCTAGAGCGTCGTTTTATTTAATTTATTTACTTCATTCATGTGGGGGATTGTTGGGTATGTATATTAGTATAAATATTTATTTTGAATAAAGTAAATGAGTTAGTGGGAGTGGACAAGTGGTAAGTTAGTGGGGGTGTGTGCATGAGGTCTTGGGTTCAAATCCTAGGGAGCACACAAATTATTAAGGGT
Organism: Sambucus nigra; assembly: GCA_949130495.1. Lineage (NCBI taxonomy): Eukaryota > Viridiplantae > Streptophyta > Magnoliopsida > Dipsacales > Adoxaceae > Sambucus > Sambucus nigra. Next base: position 144,593,200 of record OX422212.1, read on the forward strand.
CAAAGATTGGGCCTTGGGCTCTTGGGGATTTCTAATGTGCATTAAATCTTTTCAAAATTGTTTTAATTTTAAACCGTTTTAAGTCTTTGACTGTTTCTTCCAATATAGCAGTTAGTGGAGATATTAGTGGGTTAGTTGGCAAAAACCACAACCCACGTTTTTTATCAAAATTCTGCATAAAATAAATGCTACAGTTTTGAGAAAATAACATAGAACAAATTAATCTCTCTCACATTTTTCTGCAAAAATAATTTTGCTACTTTCTACTTTTCTTTAATTTTTGGGTGCTGGAGTATCCTGAGAGTTCGAAGATTTAACACAAAGCTGGTGTTTAAATCTGATCGTTGAATCCTGGGAGGTGTATGTTCACGAGGCTGACAGCTACAAATATCAGCGAGCAATTTCACCTTTAGGACTTTATGTTCAACACAAACCTCGATCGATAAGTCCTTCTAATTTTATCTATTTCGAATTTGGGTTATTTCATTTATTCTGCAATTACTATTTCCAACAATCTAAAGGTGAAAATCGTTGTTATTCTACAACCTGCTATGGAAAATCCTAATGCAAAATACTCTGAAAAACCTGAATTATTTGATGGAAAGAATTTTAAGAGATGGACAATGAAACCGCAATTTTACCTAACGACTCTTAAGGTTGTTGACGTTATTGCATCTGATAGACCTTATGTACTATGAAGAACTAGTTGTTTGGAAACAAAGAGATTATATGTGTAGGAATTATATTTTGAATTGTCTCTGCCTTGAACTGTATGATGTTTACTGGTCATGTCCTACTGCTAAAGAATTATGGAACTTACTGGATGGAAAATATGCAACTGAAGATGCTAGGTCTAAAAGATTTGTGGTTGGAAAATTTTTGGATTTTAAAATGGAAGATAATAAATATGTTGTGTCGCAAATGGAAGAACTACAAATTATTATTCATGAAATTCTGGCCGGGGGTTATAGTATATGTGAGGGTTTTCAGGTTTCAACTATAATTGAAAAACTGCCACCGTCTTGAAAAGATTACAAAAAAGGTCTGAAACATAAGAAAAAGGAAATGTCACTAGAAGATTTGATAGTTCGTTTGAGAATTGAGGAAGATAATAGGAATGCAGAACTTAGGGAGAAAAATTTTGAATTCAGTTCTAAGGCTAATTTGGTAGAGGAAAAATCAAATGGAAACCAAAAAAAGAACCAGTCCAAGCCTAACCATTCAAACCAGAAACATGGGCACCATAAACCAAACCAGAATTCGAGGTCCAACCATAAATTCAAACCTAACGATAAGAATAAAAATTCTAAACCTCAGTTTAAATCTAAACCTGCAGGTCAATGCTATTTGTGTGGAAAACCAGGTCATTACGCTAAAGATTGCAAGTTTAGGAAGAGTCAAGATGTGAAGCCTTTAATAAATGTAACCGAGGAGGGTAAATTTTTTGCTGATGTGACCGAGGCAAACCTTGTGAGTAACATGACAGACTGGCACGAGAGGTGCCTTCACTACCTTCGCTGCTATGGGTGGGGATGAACGTCTGTACATGGGGAAATCCTCTTGGTCTAAGGTTGAGGCCAAGGGAACCGTATTTTTAAACTTCACTTCGGGAAATGTTCTCACATTGAAAGATGTTTTGTATGTTCCTGAGGTTAGGAAGAATCTGGTGTCCGGTTTTGTCTTAGTTAGGAAGGGTTTTAAAATTGTTCTAGAGAGTGATAAGGTAGTTGTGACTAAGAGAGGTGCTTTTGTGGGGAAAGGTTATGTTCATGAGGGTCTTTTCAAACTAAATGTAACCGTGGATGATAATAATAAAACATCTACTTCTTCTGCTTATTTGATTGACTCTTGTGATATGTGGCATTTTAGACTTGGTTATGTAAATAAGGCATCCATTAAAAAATTAATGTTTTTGGGAAACATACCAAAATCTGATATTTCTACCAACTCTAAATTTGAAATATGTGTTGAATCAAAATATGCTAAAAAACCTTTTCCAATTGTCGAAAGAAGTTCAATTGTTTTAAGTTTAATAAATTTTGATCTTTGTGATTTAAAAGGTTATGTAACACGTGGTGGAAATAAATATTTTGTTACTTTTATTGATGATTACTCTCGTTATTTTTATATTTATCTCCTTACGAGTAAAGATGAGTGTTTCTCAAAATTTATTTCTTATAAATTAGAAGTTGAAAAACAATTGGAGAAATCCATTAAAACATTAAGATAAGATAGGGGAGGAGAATACACCGGTGATCTTGATAAATATTGTAAAGAAAATGGAATAATTCATCAAGTTACTCCTCCTTATTCACCCCAATCTAATGGTGTAGCTGAAAGAAAAAATAGAACTCTTAAGGATATGGTAAATTCTATGTTAAGCACTTCGGGATTACCTTATAATATGTGGGGTGAGGCACTTCTTACTGCTTGTTATATTCTTAATAAAATACCTTTTAAGAAAAATGACAAAACTCCTTATGAAATGTGGAAAAATAGAAAACCTTCTTATAAACACCTTAAAGTGTGGGGGTGTCTTGCTAAGGTTTCAATACCAGTACCTAAGAGAACTAAACTTGGCCCAAAGACTGTTGATTGTATTTTTATAGGTTATGCTAAAAACAGTAATGCTTATAGGTTTCTTGTAATTGATTCAAAAATTTAATATATAAATAAAAATACTATTTTTGAGTCAAGAGATGCTGAATTTCATGAGGACAAATTTCCTTTTAAAGTGAGAAGTGAGGGAACTAGTAGTTCTGTTAGAGTGGGTCCTAGTGTTAGAAATGTATCTCCAAATTCAGAAGAAATTGAAATTAGGAAAAGTAAAAGACCTAGGATAGCTACTTCTTTTGGTCCTGAATTTTTAACGTACTTAATGGAAAATGACCCTGTCACTTTTAGTGAAGCAATGTCCTCACCCGATTCTATTTTTTGGAAAGAAGCTATTAATAGTATATATGATTCTATTATTTCTAACAACACGTGGGAGTTAGTTGACTTGCCTAAAGGATGTAAAACTATTGGATGCAAATGGATTTTTAAAAAAAAAAATTAAAAGCTGATGGTTCTACTGATAAATTTAAGGCAAGATTGGTAGCTAAAGGCTATAGGCAAAAGGAAGGAATTGATTTCTTTGATACTTACTCTGGTGTTACTAGAATTACATCTATTAGGCTATTAATTGCTATTGCCTCATTACATAATCTGATAATTCATCAAATGGATGTTAAAACGGCTTTTTTGAATGGAGATCTTGAAGAAGAAATTTATATGGATCAACCCGAGGGGTTTGTAGTCCAAGGCCTAGATCAAAAAGTGTGTAGACTTAAAAAAATCTTTATATGGACTAAAACAAGCTCCTAAACAATGGCATGAAAAATTTGATCAAGTAATGATCTCTAATGGTTTTAACATTAATGAAGCGGATAAATGTATTTATAGCAAATTCAAGGATAATTCTGGTGTGATTATTTGCTTATATGTGGACGATATGCTTATTTTTGGAACTGATATGGATGTAGTTAATAAAACTAAATGTTTACTTAATAAGAAATTTGTTATGAAAGATTTGGGTGTTGCTGATGTTATACTTGGAATTAAAATCATTAAAAATTCTGAAGGAATTGTTTTAACCCAATCTCATTATGTAGAGAAAGTTCTTAGAAAATTTGAACAATTTAATTGTATTCCTGCTAAAACACCTTATGACCCTAGTTGTCACTTAAGGAAATATTCGGGTCCTGGTGTATCATCATTAGAATATTCTAGAGTTATAGGTAGTCTAATGTGTCTTATGAACTGAACTAGACCTGATATTGCATATGTTGTGGGTAGACTTAGTAGATACACTTGTAATCCTACTAATGAACATTGGGATTCTTTAATTAGAGTTTTGAGATATCTAAAATACATAATAAACTATGGTATTCATTATATTAGATATCCTGCTGTAATTGAAGGCTTTTGTGATGCTAATTGGATTTCTGATAATGATGAATGTAAGTCTACGAGTGGCTATGTTTTTGCCTTGGCAGGAGGCGCTATATCTTGGAAATATACCAAGCAAACGTGCATATCTAGATCCACTATGGAGTCAGAGTTCATAGCGTTGGATAAAGCAAGTGAAGAGGCTGAAGGGTTAAGGAACTTCATATTAGATATTCATTTGAGGCCTAAACCAGTTTCAGCCTTGTCTATTCACTGTGATAGTCAAGCAGCGATCGCAAGAGCACATAATAACTCCTACAACGGAAAGTCTAGGCATATCAAGAGAAGACAGAACACAGTGAGACAACTATTAAAAGATGGAGTTATAGCAATCGACTATGTCAAGTCAAAGGAAAATATGGAGGCTCAATTGACTAAAGGGCTTGCTAGAGAGCTAGTTTATCAAACATCGAGGGGAATGGGCCTAAAGCCTATTAATATCTAAATCACCTATAATGGAAACCCAACCCATATGATTGGAGATCCCAAGATCTGGGTTTAATGGGATAACAAAATTATACGAGTGATTTGTGGGGGTACAAATTTAAGTTTTACTTAAAACCCATTCCTATGATGTAGTACCTCTGTATCGATGGAGGATGAGATTTAATCTCTTAATGCTTTTCTATAGCTGTTATTCAGTGGAGTGTGAGATACAGTATACTCTTGATAGAAGCACCTATATGAGTGTGGTAGTGGGGCCGCTTCCTATGAGAATTAAGACTGATTCTCTAGAGCACTCAAGAAACTTTGGCATGCTCAAGGCCGACACGAGCACAACTGTGGGAACTCGATGATGATTTTTGGGAGTCACTTGTGTGTTCTATTGACTTAAGTTTACAACAATGGTGAAATAGTTCAAGACATTAGTTCACTATCAACCGCTAAACTCAATAGATCAACACAAAGCAAAGGTTCAAGTCGACTGACACCTTTGCCTTATACGTCACTCCTTATGATACTCCAGAGCGTCGTTTTATTTAATTTATTTACTTCATTAATGTGGGGGATTGTTGGGTATGTATATTAGTATATATATTTATTTTGAATAAAGTAAATAAGTCAGTGGGAGTGGCCAAGTGTTAAGTTAGTGGGGGTGTGTGCATGAGGTCTTGGGTTCAAATCCTAGGGAGCACACAATTTATTAAGGGTCAAAGATTGGGCCTTGGTCTCTTGGGGATTTCTAATGTGCATTAAATCTTTTCAAAATCGTTTTAATTTTAAACTGTTTTAAGCCTTTGACTGTTTCTTCCAATATAGCTGTTAGTGGAGATATTAGTGGGTTAGTTGGCTAAAACCACTACCCACGTTTTTTATCAAAATTCTGCATAAAACAAAGGCTACAGTTTTGAGAAAATAACACAAAACAAATTAATCTCTCTCACATTTTTCTGCAAAAATAATTTTGCTACTTTCTACTTTTCTTTAATTTTTGGGTGCTGGAGTATCCTGAGAGTTCGAAGATTTAATACAAAGCTGGTGTTTAAATCTGATCGTTGAATCCTGGGAGGTGTATGTTCACGACGCTGACAGCTACAAATATCAGCGAGCAATTTCACCTTTAGGACTTTGTGTTCAACACAAACCTCGATCGATAAGTCCTTCTAATTTTATCTATTTCGAATTTGGTTTATTTCGTTTATTCTGCAATTACTATTTCCAACAATCTAAAGGTGAAAATCGTTATTATTCTACAACCTTCTATGGAAAATCCTAATGCAAAATACTCTGAAAAACCTGAATTGTTTGATGGAAAGAATTTTAAGTGATGGCAAATGAAACTGCAATTTTACCTAACGACTCTTAAGGTCGTTGACGTTATTACATCTAATAGACCTTCAGTACCTGAAGAACTAGTTGTTTGGAAACAAAGAAATTATAGGTGTAGGAATTATATTCTGAATTGTCTCTGCCTTGAACTGTATGATGTTTACTGGTCATGTCCTACTGCTAAAGAATTATGGAACTTACTGGACAAAAAATATGCAACTGAAGATGCTGGGTCTAAAAGATTTATGGTTGGAAAATTTTTGGATTTTAAAATGGAAGATAGTAAATCTGTTGTGTCGCAACTGGAAGAACTACAAATTATTATTCATGAAATTCTGGCCGAGGGTTATAGTATATGTGAGGGTTTTCAGGTTTCAGCTATAATTGAAAAACTGCCACCGTCTTGGAAAGATTACAAAAACTGTCTGAAACATAAAAAAAAGGAAATGTCACTAGAAGATTTGATAGTTCGTTTGAGAATTAAGGAAGATAATAGGAACGCAGAACTTAGGGAGAAAAATTCTGAATTCAGTTCTAAGGCTAATTTGGTAGAGGAAAAATCAAATGGAAACCAAAAAAAGAACCAGTCCAAGCCTAACCATTCAAACCAGAAACATGGGCACCATAAACCAAACCAGAATTCGAGGTCCAACCATAAATTCAAACCTAACGATAAGAATAAAAATTCTAAACCTCAGTTTAAATCTAACCCTGCAGGTCAATGCTATGTGTGTGGAAAACCAGTTCATTACGCTAAAGATTGCAAGTTTAGGAAGAGTCAAGATGTGAAGCCTCAATCAAATGTAACCGAGGAGGGTAACTTTTCTGCTGTTGTGACCGAGGCAAACATTGTGAGTAACATGACAGACTGGTGGCTAGATTCTGACGCCACCAAACATATTTGCGGCACGAGAGGTGCCTCACTACCTTCACTGCTATGGGTGGGGATGAACGTCTGTACATGGGAAACTCCTCTTCGTCTAAGGTTGAGGTCAAGGGAACCATAGTTTTAAAGTTCACTTCGGGAAATGTTCTCACATTTAAAGATGTTTTGTATGTTCCTGAGGTTAGGAAGAATCTGGTGTCCGGTTTTGTCTTAGTTAAGAAGGGTTTTAAAATTGTTCTAGAGAGTGATAAGGTAGTTGTGACTAAGGGAGGTGCTTTTGCGGGGAAATGTTATGTTCATGAGGGTCTTTTCAAACTAAATGTAACCGTGGATGATAATAATAAAACATCTACTTCTTCTTCTTATTTGATTGACTCTTGTGATATGTGGCATTTTAGACTTGGTCATGTAAATAGGGCATCCATTAAAAAATTAATGTTTTTGGGAAACATACCAAAATCTGATATTTCTACCAACTCTAAATGTGAAATATGTGTTGAATCAAAATATGCTAAAAAACCTTTTTCAATTGTCGAAAGAAGTTCAATTGTTTTAAGTTTAATACATTCTGATCTTTGTGATTTAAAAGGTTATGTAACACGTGGTGGAATTAAATATTTTGTTACTTTTATTGATGATTACTCTCGTTATTGTTATATTTATCTCCTTACGAGTAAAGATGAGTGTTTCTCAAAATTTATTTCTTTTGAATTAGAAGTTGAAAAACAATTGGAGAAATCCATTAAAACATTAAGATCATATAGGGGAGGAGAATACACCGGTGATCTTGATAAATATTGTAAAGAAAATGGAATAATTCATAAAGTTACTCCTCCTTATTCACCCCAATCTAATGGTGTAGCTGAAAGAAAAAGCAGAACTCTTAAGGATATGGTAAATTCTATGTTAAACACTTCGGGATTACCTTATAATATGTGGGGTGAGGCACTTCTTACTGCTTGTTATATTCTTGATAAAATACCTTTTAAGAAAAATGACAAAACTCCGTATGAAATGTGGAAAAATAGAAAACCTTCTTATAAACACCTTAAAGTGTGGGGGTGTCTTGCTAAGGTTTCAATACCAGTACCTAAGAGAACTAAACTTGGCCCAAAGACTGTTGATTGTGTTTTTATAGGTTATGCTAAAAACAGTAATGCTTATAGGTTTCTTGTAATTGATTCTAAAAACCAATATATGGATAAAAACACTATTTTTGAGTCAAGAGATGCTGAATTTTTTGAGGATAGATTTCCTTTTAAAGTGAGAAGTGAGGGAACTAGTAGTTCTGTTTCAGTGGGTCCTAGTGTTAGAAATGTATCTCCAAATTCAGAAGAAATTAAAATTAGGAAAAGTAAAAGACCTAGGATAGCTACTTCTTTTGGTCCTGAATTTTTAACGTACTTAATGGAAAATGACCCTGTCACTTTTAGTGAGGCAATGTCCTCACCCGATTCTATTTTTTGAAAAAAAGCTATTAATAGTGAAAATGATTCTATTATTTCTAACAACACGTGGGAGTTAGTTGACTTGCCTAAAGGATGTAAAACTATTGTATGCAAATGGATTTTAAAAAAAAAATAAAAGCTGATGGTTCTACTGATAAATTTAAGGCAAGATTGGTAGCTAAAGGCTATAGGCAAAAGGAAGGAATTGATTTCTTTGATACTTACTCTCCTGTTACTAGAATTACATCTATTAGGCTATTAATTGCTATTGCCTCATTACATAATCTGATAATTCATCAAATGGATGTTAAAATGGCTTTTTTGAATGGAGATCTTGAAGAAGAAATTTATTTGGATCAACCCGAGGGGTTTGTAGTCCAAGGCCTAGATCAAAAAGTGTGTAGACTTAAAAAATCTTTATATGGACTAAAACAAGCTCCTAAACAATGGCATGAAAAATTTGATCAATTAATGATCTCTAATGGTTTTAACATTAATGAAGCGGATAAATGTATTTATAGCAAATTCAAGGATAATTCTGGTGTGATTATTTGCTTATATGTGGATGATATGCTTATTTTTGGAACTGATATGGATGTAGTTAATAAAACTAAACGTTTCCTTAATAAGCAATTTGATATGAAAGATTTGGGGGTTGTTGATGTTATACTTGGAATTAAAATCTTTAAAAATTCTGAAGGAATTGTTTTAAACCAATCTCATTATGTAGAGAAAGTTCTTAGAAAATTTGAACAATTTAATTGTATTCCTGCTAAAACACCTTATGACCCTAGTTGTCACTTAAGGAAACATTCGGGTCCGGGTGTATCATCATTAGAATATTCTAGAGTTATAGGTAGTCTAATGTGTCTTATGAACTGCACTAGACTTGATATTGCATATGCTGTGGGTAGACTTAGCAGATACACTTGTAATCCTAATAATGAACATTGGGATGCTTTAATTAGAGTTTTGAGATATCTAAAATACACAATAAACTATGGTATTCATTATATTAGATATCCTGCTGTAATTGAAGGCTTTTGTGATGCTAATTGGATTTCTGATAATGATGAATGTAAGTCTATGAGTGGCTATGTTTTGCCTTGGCAAGAGGCGCTATATCTTGGAAATCTACCAAGCAAACGTGCATAGCTAGATCCACTATGGAGTCAGAGTTCATAGCGTTGGATAAAGCAAGTGAAGAGGCTGAATGGTTAAGGAACTTCATATTAGATATTCATTTGTGGCCTAAACCAGTTCCAGCCTTATCTATTCACTGTGATAGTCAAGCAGTGATCGCAAGAGCACATAATAACTCCTACAACGGAAAGTGTAGGCATATCAGGAGAAGACACAACACAGTGAGACAACTATTAAGAGATGGAGTTATAGCAATCGACTATGTCAAGTCAAAGGAAAATATGGTGGATCCATTGACTAAAGGGCTTGCTAGAGAGCTAGTTTATCAAACATCGAGGGGAATGGGCCTAAAGCCTATTAATATCTAAATCACCTATAATGGAAACCCAACCCATATGACTGGAGATCCTAAGATCTGGGTTCAATGGGATAACAAAATTATACGAGTGATTTGTGGGGGTACAAATTTAAGTTTTACTTAAAACCCATTCCTATGATGTAGTACCTCTGTATCGATGGAGGATGAGATTTAATCTCTTAATGCTTTCTATAGCTGTTATTCAGTGGAGTGTGAGATACAGTATACTCTTGATAGAAGCACCTATATGAGTGTGGTAGTGGGGCCGTTTCCTATGAGAATTAAGGCTGATTCTCTAGAGCACTCAAGAAACCTGGGCATGCTCAAGGACGACACGAGCACAACTGTGGGAACCCGATGATGATTTTTGGGAGTCACTTGTGTTTTCTATTGACTTAAGTTTACAACAACGATGAAATAGTTCAAGAAATTAGTTCACTATCAACCGGTAAATTCAATAGATTAACACCAAGCAAAGGTTCAATTCGACTGACACCTTTGCCTTATACGTCACTCCTTATGATACTCTAGAGCGTCGTTTTATTTAATTTATTTACTTCATTCATGTGGGGGATTGTTGGGTATGTATATTAGTATAAATATTTATTTTGAGTAAAGTAAATGAGTTAGTGGGAGTGGACAAGTGGTAAGTTAGTGGGGGTGTGTGCATGAGGTCTTGGGTTCAAATCCTAGGGAGCACACAAATTATTAAGGGTCAAAGATTGGGCCTTGGGCTCTTGGGGATTTCTGATGTGCATTAAATCTTTTCAAAATCGTTTTAATTTTAAACCGTTTTAAGTCTTTGACTGTTTCTTCCAATATAGCAGTTAGTGGAGATATTAGTGGGTTAGTTGGCAAAAACCACAACCCACGTTTTTTATCAAAATTCTGCATAAAATAAATGCTACAGTTTTGAGAAAATAACATAGAACAAATTAATCTCTCTCACATTTTTCTGCAAAAATAATTTTGCTACTTTCTACTTTTCTTTAATTTTTGGGTGCTGGAGTATCCTGAGAGTTCGAAGATTTAACACAAAGCTGGTGTTTAAATCTGATCGTTGAATCCTGGGAGGTGTATGTTCACGAGGCTGACAGCTACAAATATCAGCGAGGAATTTCACCTTTAGGACTTTGTGTTCAAAACAAACCTCGATCGATAAGTCCTTCTAATTTTATCTATTTCGAATTTGGGTTATTTCGTTTATTCTGTAATTACTATTTCCAACAAGATTTACTTGGAAATACATTTTTTTTATCGTTGGTTAATTCAACTTATCTCACTTCATATGTGTTGATCGCTTTGTCTTAGATAGTTTATTGAACTGATTATAATTGCATTATGTTTTTATCCTTATCTTTTAAGTAAGTAAATATTTCAAGACATGAAATTTTGTTGTTTCCGCATCCAAAACAAAGTTTGATAATTGGACCTTTCTGTTTTTCTTTCCTGTTCTGATTATATTTGGATTTGTGTAGTTTTGGATTATTTGTTATATGAAAAATACAAGACGGGGGAAAATAAGGGAATAAACTAAAATGGAATCTGCCTTGTCCATGAATCATTTTCTTTGTATTGTGCGATTCTTATGTTCATAATTTAATTGAGAGGGACTTTCGCCACTAGGATTTTGGTTTTTAATCTAACATAGTCAATTGAAGTAGTTTATGAATTTGTTACAACTAGAGAATGGAATATGCGTGATTGGCTGTGAATTGAAATTGTCTCTTTATATGTAAGGAATGTCACCCTTTTTTTTTACAGCCAAAGAAGTATAGGCTTGATTCTTGATACACACAGGTTTTGGGTGTGTTTATCTTGAACAAATGTCAAAATATATAGGTTACCTTTTGGTAGGTAATCTTATACTTGATATTGTTTGTTAAGTATGAAGATACATGTTCTTTTCTATGTATAAACTCATTTTGTCAACTGTTCATGTGGCACAAATAAATTTTAATTGAAGGCACTTGGAATATTCGAATGAAAATTAAAACATTTTTCATTCGAATTACAAATAACTTCCCAGTTTTTATACAAATTGAAAGTTTAATAAATCATACAGATTTTCTTGAGATTTTATGTGGTTGTTAGAGTAATCTAATTTTTGTATGGTTTATTTTGGTATAATGGGATATTCGGGAAAAATGGAAAATTATTTGGACTATTGCGAGCTCTTATTATACCTCAGGTTTTCAGCTGTTATTTTAGCGATTATATATAAAAGAAATTAGTTGTTTGATTTTGAATTTACTTATGATTTGAATTTATCCCCTAAACAAACAAATGGTTATGACCATGTAGTTAATGAATTCAGGAACACCTTATTTACTTAGTGTTTGGGTGATGAATAATAATCTTATATTTTTCAAACAAATGATAATGATTGCAGATAGTTCACCATTTAGCACCGTACTGTTAAGATTTCTTTTGAATTTTGTGTAGTTAACTCAACAGAGTTTTTTTTTTCTAATTATTTGGAGTCAATTACATGAATCCTAAAGGATTTTTGTAAGTGACGTGAAGTTGCTTTTTACATATAATATTTTTATACCATTGATAACCTTTCAATAGTTTGAATCTCTTTAATTATTTTTGTATGTTAAATACATAGTAAAAAATGGATTAGTTTGAGATTGTCAATGATAGAAATTCCTTAACAATTTATGAGTTATAATTTTGACACAAATTCATGCCTAAAACCTCGGCCCGTACCCGACACAAAATGACATTGTATAAATTTTGGATCAAATTCAGATCATATCACTCCATCATGCCAAAATTGTCACCCCTAATTTTGAATAATTGTTCCTACTCATACCATAAAATCTCAAACACTATATTTACAAATTCTATCAACTATTATCAATTTATATTATTAGGATTGTTTTACATAAATCTTAAGTATTTTTTTTTCTATAAAATGTTCGCGCATCACGTGGGTTACATGCTAGTTAATTTAAAGGATGCTAGCCATTTAACTTCCAAGTTACGTAATTGTCTAGTAATTTTAGTAGTGTATGTATAAATTTTATTAAGCTATTTAACACAACGGATATCAAGAAGCCATTTAGCAAGTCATCAATTATGTGCATACATCTATGTTGATGAGAAAAAAATCAAACACACCGGGTACAATGTCACTGGTTGGAACAATTTATCTATTCCGTCCGTAAACCAAAGAGCTAAATATGGGACTAAGGTAAAATTATTTATTCAAGACACTTCATGAAATTTAGTAGGGTACTAGCATGTAACCTGCGCAATGTGCGAACGCGTATAGTTTTTTTTTCTATCATATTTTGATACATATATGTGATCAAGAACGTAATTTTATCGGGGGTGGTAATTTTAAAACTCACACGAACATGACTAAATCGATATAAGCTTCCCCAAACATAATATGATAAATCATGTTATTTTCATTTAATTCAGTTCGATCGATAATATTCATGTTTAAATCATAATTGGTTTTATGTTGTGTTTTCGTGTTTCTATTATATTTAATATCAATTTATACAAAATAATATCTTATACAATACATGAACAAAGCAAAACCCATTATTTAACTCAAACAATAAATTTTGATTGGCAAAAATATATTCATAATAACTCGTCTAAATAAAATGTACATATTATATTATCTCAAATATCATTTAACTTTTTAACTAAAACATACTCGATTTAGATGTCTATACATGAACATCCTAATACATGACCCAACTAAATGTATGTATTGACTAAATACATGAACCTCCATTTAAACTACTATACATGAATTTCATAATACATGAACCAAATAAATTCATGTATTGCCCAAATATAAGAGAAATTATTATGGGAGAAGAAACGTAAAGAGACAATCTCGAGAGACACTTCTTTTTTGAGAAATCGAAAAGATTGGGAGAAGCGGGAGGTTTCTAAGAAATTGATTGAAATGAATTTTAAAATGGCAATAAATGATTCTCATTAAACTCTCTTTCTATTTCTATACTTTGAACCTTCGTAAGTAATTTTTAACTCTAAAATAAAAGTGATAATTTTTTAAATACTTAAGTCCTTCAAATATCCATTTATTAAACATTTTTTATTTTCAAAAGTTCGCATTAACGCCCCTTCCTCCCCTCCATTCCGGTGATGAAGCTCTAAAAAATTGAGGGGAGGGGAGGCAGTGGCGAATCCAGGAATTTAAGTCAAGTGGGGCGAATTTTTTTTATGAAGCCCAGGGGTTCGGGGGCGGGAGGCCTGGAGCCGATTTTTTTGGGTTGTTTTTACTTCTCTTTTTGTAATTTTTAACCTTAAAAATGTTTGAGGTAGTAATTAATTAAATTTGGATTCCTATTTTGTTCGTGGATTTTTTTTATAATATTTCAATATAATATTACCCTAACGGGTTTGTGTGTTGTCTCCTATTTTCCATTTAAAAAATGTCTCCATGACTTGACTTCCTATATTTACAACAAATTTAATTTAATTTCATACTAGAAGCATACATTATAAATTTAATTTCAGACTAATAGATTCTAGGAATTTTAATTTTAATATTAATTATAAATTTAAACTCATATAAACAAACACCTATAAAAATATGCACATATAAAAAATGTACCTCTTTTTATGGATTGAAGTGAGATGTGGGAGGGAGCCGTAGGAGCAGAGAGCTCTCATATGCTATTGATGTGTTGTTCCGACAGGGACAACGACGACGATGAGGTAGTGAGCTGAGGCAACGATTGGTGAGGTGGTGAGCTGAGGCAGGAAGGTTCGGTGGCTGCTGAGCATGAGGTGGTGAGCTGAGGCAGCAAGGTCCGGACGAATGGTTGAGCTGAGGACCAGAGCTTGAGGGAGCTAGCGGTTGAGGCAGTGGCTGGTCTCAGATTGAGAGAAGAGAATAGGTTAAATGTAGGGGTGGAAGTGATACGGGTTTTTACCGTACCGTTTTGATCCGAAAAAATGGTTTTGGTTTCATATATTAAAATATCAGAAACTAGTCTTGCCGAAATCGAAATTATCGTAAAAAAGTTGGTTGATTTTGGTTTTAATATTTAAAAAACTGATTTACCGAAATTACCGTATCAAATTTACTAAAACCAGAAAAAAACCGTACCGAAATTACCATACCGTACCGAATTTACCAAAATTACCGTACCGAATTTACCAAAATCAGAAAGGTTTTGGTTTTGGTTTTGATATTTAAAAAAGTTGGTTTGTTTTGTTTTTGGTTTTTTGGGACTTTTAGTGTTGTTTACCGAAACCATAAAAAATCGAAATTACCGAAAAAACGAAAATACCAGCTGGTTTGGTTTTGGTATTGATTTTGGTGTACCGGGTGGTAAACTGGTACGGTTTGATTTTACTATCTAGAGTTTGGTTTTGGTATTGATATCTACTCTTTACCGATCAAATCGTACCGCTTACACCCCTAGTTAAATGTGAGAGGAGAGCTGAGCGACGGGTGGGTATAAACGTTTATTTTTTAATTTATTGCATATTTATACCCTCATCTTTGTAAATAATAAAAAATAACCTCAAAGTTTGAATTTTTACCAAAAAAATCATATTTTTTTTTAAAATAAACCGCCCCACGTCGACCTGGGGTGGATCCGTCCATGCGGGGAGAAGGAGGAGGATTTGTGAAGGTTAAAAGAGAGAAATGAACAAATGAATTTGTGTGTCATTAAATATTTAAAAATTGTTTAAGCATTATTCAGTGTATACAAATGGTTTGTAAACCCCATTTATAATGTCACAGTGACATATCTCTTTGTTAAATTATTAAATTCTCCGCGCTACATTTTAAATTTAATTTTTTCCATTCGTTCAATATCAATTTACAGAATGTTCAAAATAGTTGCAGGCCAAGCAACCTTAAATTTATACAAGTACATAATCAATTAGAAATATAGATTATTCTAATCCTAGGTTGGTAATCTAAGGTAGGTGCGGTGTATGCTTGTCATTGTCAATGCCAACTAACACCTGAGGCTTTTATTACTCAGAAGATTAAGAGTTAACAATTGTCCTGACATTGTTTTGAGAGCGACCTCTCATTGGCGTTTTGTGTGAATAAACATTGACTATAATAAGAATCAAAAATTGAAAATAACGTAGAAGGATAGATCGAGCTCCAGCTCGTAACTGAGTTTAAATGATAACTAGCATTCAATTCGCGAATTGCGCGAATGTTTTAGAAATCATTTATGATATATATATATATATATATATATATATATATATATATATATATATAAGGATAATTTACAATTAGGTCCCTTAATAATAATTTTTAAATATTTAAAGACAATTTACCATTTGGTCCTTTTGTAATGTCGCTTGCGTGAATTTTTACAAGAAGAAAATTAGTATATCTAAGTTTTTAAAATTTGTCAAAATTCCTTTAGTGTTTAAAATTTGTTTGTGAGGGAGCTAAGAGTACTTTTCCCTCATAATAACAAGGGGATTTTGGGGAAAGATCCAATCTAACTCAAAGTGTATAAAATTAAAACACTTCACATAATTTTATAAATATAGTCATTGTACTAAAATCCCATGAAAAATGATCAAAATATTATTTGACCACTCATAAAAGAAAAACCTATCAAATTTTTAAAAGTTCATAACTTTAAATCTAAAAATCCCAAATTCACAAAAATTATATATTTGAAATTTACTCGTCGAGATCTGTTCAACGATACCCATATGTGATATTTTTTGACAAAAAAATCGAAACCGATAAATTTACTATTTCACTAAAACTTCCATTTTTCTGATGAAAACTCAAATTTTTTCTGCGAAAAACCTTCTTCTCCGGCGCTGACAATAGTACCGCTGACGCGGACAAAAAAAAATGAAAGAAATGGACGAAGGGAGACTGAAACGAGGAGAGAGAAATAATCTAACGAGAATTTTGGCGGTCTCCGACGAGGATTTCAGCGTTCCGACAATGATTTCGGTGGGTGGGGGTGGGGTGGAGGTAGGGTTATGTGTTTGTTTTTTAGAATGAGTTTTAAATGAGTATGACTAAGAGTATAAATATAAATACCTCTTTAACTAAAACAAATGAAATTACTTGTTTTGTGTACTCCTAACTCTAAAGGATCCACACAAATAAATGTTATTGTACCACAGGGACTAGATTTATAAACCTGAAAATCACTGTCCTAAAAATTCAAATATAGGAAGGAACATGACCTTCACCTTAATAATAATAATAATAATAATAATAAAATATATAATAATAATAATAATAATAATAATAATAATAATAATAACAACAATGTTCTTGTGCAAACTATCCTGAATTTTAACAGTGCGAATTGTACACGTGTCACCTATAGTTGAGACTATAAATTATAAATTATAGGCATTCACTTTCTCTTTTCTAGGTTCACCGTCGAGTGATACATGTCCAGTCCACATTGTTAAAATGTGGGACAATTCGCACAAGAGTATATATATATATATATATATATATATAGAGAGAGAGAGAGAGAGAGAGAGAGAGTACTGTTCTTGTGCAGACAGGACATATGTCACCTGGCGGTGATCCTAGAAATTATAGGCTAAATTATAAGGGTCTCTTTTCTGGATTCATCGTCAAGTGACACATGTTCGATCCACAATCTTAAAATGCGGACTGATCCGCACAAGAGCGATACACACACACACAGACACACACAATTTAGAGCACGTACCTTTAAATTATAGTTAAAGATATGTGCTCTCTATATATACAATTTAAAGATACGCACTTGATGTTTATCAATTTAGAGCACGTATCTTTAAATTATATATATACTAGTGTGTGTCCGTACTGATGGCACGGCGATAAATTTGTCCCCGTGATAAAAAAAATATCATGCTTTTGCTTAAACCCCCCTTTCAAAAAAAAACTTTTAAAAAAATAAAAAAATAAGTTGCTTTTGGCATGACATTTCATGCATGCCCATGCACCCAAAAATGTCATGCTAAAATATCATGACACCCGTGATAAAAAAAAAATATTGTTATGGCGAATGCCCCCAAATTTTAAATTTCTTTAAATAATAAGATGGTTCAATTATATTCCAAATTAAAAATTTCTTTCAAATTTTAACAATGTCAAAATACCCAAGTTTTAATTTCTTTACAATTAAAATTAAATTAAGCTAAACATGGATATTTGAATTTCCAACTTAAATAAAATTAATTCAAGTTCTAAGTTAGGCTAAACAAACCAAACATTGAATATAGCCAAATTAATTTATGTCGATTTGAATTAATTACGCCAAACATACCCAAAATTAAACTAGCACCAAATTCAAATAAATTGGGATTTAAACCAAATTTTATCTTTTTAACCTACACAAGCGTCTAAGTGTTTTTGCTAGACAAAATAAATCAATCACACTACGTCGCGATGTACGAGAAATATTCAAATGGAAAAAACCTCGGACGGCGCTGCCTACAAATCCACTAGGTATGGTAATTTTTACAAAAATAAGACAACAGACTTACAATAATGACTTGACTCCCTTCAAGTCTTGACGCACATTCTTGCTTCAACCTCCGCCTATCAATAACTCAGGAGTTCACCGGAATCCAGGAGTCCACCGGAATCTTGGAGTCCACCAATGGGGCACAGCTACTGTCAACTCACACACAACGCCTTTCACCGTATGAGTAAGTCACAACAAACAACCTCCCTTTTGGGGTAGAGAGAAACCCAAACTCTCTTCTTGATGTGTAGAGATGAAAACTTGGTGCCAAACACTCTCCAAGCAAGAATATATATATATATATATATATATATATGAACTTGGATTCACATTTAAACATGTTGGGTGTAAACATATGTATTTTTTTTTTGTAGAAATTTGTTCTTGAAAACTTAACACATGAAATGAACTTTTTCTCTTTAGAATATTTCTCTCTTTTGCTCTTGAGGGAATGAAAAAGTTATGAGAAAAAAATTATTCCCGCACTAAATTAATCAGTAAAAATAAGTGGAAAAGTGGGGAAAAACTGACAAAACTGCATAAAAATTGACACGGTCGTTCGAACGACATTGTTCGAACGAGATTAGCAAAAATATTTCAGAAAACTTTTCGTTCGACTTTTTGTTCGAACCAAACCTCTAACGGTAAAACATGAAAAATCTCATTAGTAGTTCGTTCGAACGACCTATGAAATTCGTTCGAACGAGATCGAGGTTCGTTCGAACGACTTTTCAGAAAATCAAAATTTTAATTTTAAGCCCAAAACTTTTATGAAAAGTTCTTAAAATAGTTTCTGAGAAAAATACTAAGTCATTTATATAAAAAGATCACCCAAATAATTTTTAAAACTCCTCTATATATAAATGCATTCATACATTTGAAGTCATTAGAATTGATGAAATGTTGATGATGCGAAACTTGGCACTAGAAACCGGCAAAGACGTCTACTTGAAAAACTTACCCGCTACGTAATCAACACTTCACACATCATAGGCTTGAGGAACAATGCTCTATCCTATGACTCAAATAATTTTATCCGAAATTAAGCCAAAACTACATATGGACTCAACTGGAAATTTGTGTCCCTACAAATATCCTGCTTTTACTTAACCCCCCCCCCCCCCCCCCCCCCCCCTTTTAAAAAAAACAAAAAATAAAAAACCCCTTTTAAAAAAAATTAAAAAAAAAGTTTCTTTTAGGATGACATTTCATGCATGCCCATGCACCAAAAAATGTCATGCTAAAATATCATGACATTTTTACCATCCATACCCATATATATATATATATATATATATATATACAGGCCGGCTCAAATGCGGACGCAACTTGCAGACAAATTTTTTTGTATTTTTTAAAAATAGTAAAAAAAGTTTTTTCGACTTGATTTTTTTTTGTGGTATTTAAACATTCCAAGGGGCCCCTATAAAAAAAATCAACTCAAAATGAATTGTTTTGCTATTTTTAAAAAATCGATCAAACATATGTCAGTTTTTAAAGCTCTTTAAAACTGACATATGTTTGACCGATTTTTAAAAAATAGTAAAACATTTCATTTTGAGCTAATTTTTTTACAGGTGTCCCTTGAAATGTTTAAATAGCATAGAAAAAAAATCAAATTGAAATTTGATTGTTTGCTATTTTTAAAAAATACACAAAAATTCATCCGCAAGTTAAATCCGCAAGTTGCGTCCGCATTAAAGTCTGGTTGTATATATATATATAATAACAGTTAATAAAAAATATTATATTTTTCTATATTTATGTGCTATGTAGCTAAATTTTTAGTACCTCGGCAGTTACCAAATCATCCCATATTCGAAGAATCCTCCCAGAGTTTGAGAAGAGCTTAGAGTATGGGTTTATTAATAATTTGACATTATCATCCGTAACTCCTTTACTTATGAGAAAAAATATATGTACCAAAACCATATATGAGCCAGCTGTTGTAACCCCATTTTTTTACATATTCTTCTACCTTGGGTACATGTCCCCTGTTCAACCATTGCGCTTCGACCATTTCTATCCACTGTCATACAGAATTAATAATAAGCCTTCTTGTTTAACAATTACATTGCAAAGGGAAAAAAGGAAAGTAAATAATTTTGAAAAAAGAACAAATTTAGAATGTCTCTATTAGCAATAAAAAAAATACACCAATTGACTTTCTTTAGAGTTTTAAATTAAAATTTCATCTTTATCTTGCTAGAATTCACAATATAGGTAGTTATTAGAATTAGAGTGGACAGTAAAAAAAATGAGATTTATCGTTTGTTTCAAGAAAGGGAGGACACTCAATCCATTTTCTTTGACAATCTTGTAGCAATTCTCATTGGCAGTGTTGTACAATGCCATTTAACATATTTTCATGTACTCGAGAAGGT
This sequence comes from Sambucus nigra, assembly GCA_949130495.1. Taxonomy (NCBI): domain Eukaryota; kingdom Viridiplantae; phylum Streptophyta; class Magnoliopsida; order Dipsacales; family Adoxaceae; genus Sambucus; species Sambucus nigra. Next base: position 144,613,656 of record OX422212.1, read on the forward strand.
CTTTTATGGATTCAAGATCCTATATGTATAATTTAAAATGTATTATTTAAAGTCCATATATAATATTTCGAATTGATTTATTACTCAATTATAAAATTTATAATATTTTGATATATCAAAAACATGTAATTTCAAAACAAAAAGGGTGATTACTATAACCTATTATATAGTTATAAAAATGTATACATCATAACAAAATCAAGACTTACTAGTACTAATGTGGTAGCCATTATGTTGGAATAGCCAGAAACGAAGTGCGGTAGTGAAGTGATCTTGGTCAGAATTCCCATGCGAGACAACGAACCTCTCCAATAGTACATTAATTTCATACTTAAAATGGTAATCTATTCCAAATCTTTGAATTGTGTCAACTTATCTCATCTCATCCACCGAATTTGAAGCGCTACTCGTTAATCTTTGTCGAGTTCCTCCAATCAGTACCATAGCAATAACGTTGTCATCAACTTCATTATGAAGAAACTACAATATCAATCAAACACGTTAAGTTTTTATTGCAACAACACACACACACATACACATAATGGAGAAATGTTAGTGTTGATGCAAAAAACTAGATTAGGCCTAATTGATTGATCACAGATAAATAAACAGAAACAAATAAGACAAATAAGACAAAGATATTTTTAAAGTGGTTTGGCTCAATGGAAAAGCCTACGTCAACTCTTATATATTGATTGCCTTGATTTATTTTTTGGTCCTCTGGAATGAGGGTGATACAATGTATTTATAGCCCATGAGGGGTGTCGATAGTTATCGTGTGAAAGGATGGAATGCCTTCATTTGTTTGACATTATCATCAATACATAATGATAATTAAATACACTATTATTGTCGCTTCGCTGGTTATACAGGTTATATAAATGTTGTCGCTTCGTTGGCTGTACAGGTTGGATTTTCGACAGTTGGTCTGGTGGCTGCCCTATTGGTCGGGCTTCCTTGTTGGTCGGGTTACCCTGTTGGTTGGGCTTCCTTGTTACTTGGGATTTTGCATCATGTTGACTTGGATTTGAGCCACATTGGATGACATGTGTTAGTTTATAATTGGTCTACCTAAGGTGGTAAATTTTAGTATCAACATAAACCCCCAATGTTTCATACTTGGAGTTGATGCGAAAGTGTGGAATATTATGCTTTAACAGTAGTTCGAGTTGCTTGGTCAGCTGTAGAACTTTCAGACCTGTGAAATTTATCCACTTAATTGACAATTTTTTAGCGCAAATGGCAATTTTGTAAATATTTCAAATTCTAGTGAACTTTTCTGGGGTATTCTCATCTTTTCTCTTATTTGCCGACGTAAACTCAACCGTCGTTTACGTTAATCATTACATTTCCCAGTTTTTGATGCGACTTATAAAAAGAGCGGTAAAACTTCGATCATTTGCTACCTCTTATTTCTGATTCTGCTGCTGTGTTCTTTGATCTTTCGTGCGATCGTTTTCTTTTCTGTCTTCAGTTCTTGCTGAATCCTTAAACCTTTGTAAGAATTTTTCTTCTCTTCTTCTTTATTTTCTTCATCATGGTTTATTCTATCGAGTCGCTTGATAGGTTCAGAATTGACTTTAATATTTCATCTTGGGTTGTGTTGGAACATCCCACTTTTTCTTCTGATTTTTTCTCTCTTACTAAAGGCCATTGGTTCTCTTCCATCTTTATTGCTGAATGTGGTTATACATTTCCTCCCAATCCCCTGTGTTTAGAGTTTTGCCAATATTTTGATGTTGTACTTGCAAGAGTGGCTCCTAACACATGGAGAGTTGTGAATGGAGTATATAGGTTAAATCAAATCTATGGAACCCATCTAGGGATTTCAAAAATAATATTTTGTTATAATGGGTAACTAGTGATACCACTTTTTATTTGAAAAATAGGGTGTTATTAAAGATTTAATAGTTATCCTCCCTGATTCTAATAAGGATTATTTTGATCATGGAGTAGTTGTAAAAAATTGGCAACATGCTCGTTTAGTTGGAGGTGCTAAATATCAAGGACCTAGATGTCCGCTCTTTGGCAACGGAATAGGTTGTTTTATGTTTTAGTAATTTTGCCCTATTAATATTTGATAAAATGTCATACTAACTGTTGATTTGTAAATTGAATTGCAGTTGACCAGAAAAGGAAATCCCCCCAAAAGGGAAGTAAATTTGATATAATTAAAGTTTATCTGGGGGCTTCATAAGATAGTTGCTGAGGAGCACGTTAGGTCCGCTTCCTATCTGCTTCAATACATATATATTGTTTCTTCCTTTATTGCCAGACCTAGTGCTTCTCCTGTTCTGGTGATTGATCTTGATCAAGAAGTTGTTGTTGACTCAGACACTCCTCTTTTTTAAATCATGAAGAAGAGAAAGTTTCCTAACCTTTTCAGTGGCAGTGCTTCTGGCTCCCAAGCATCAGCTAAAAGATCCGAGAAGAAAACATAGGATGTCATGAAGCCCCCAATCCCAAAGGCCCAGGCCCCAAAGACCTAGCCTCCAAAGACTTGGATCCTAAGGACGCATCTACCAAAGATGTTGAAGTTCCTTTGAGGAGAGGGCTTGCAGAGAAGCAGGTTGACCTGGTGACTAATCAACTGTCCTTGGTTGAATTACCTTCTTCTGATGCTATTCCTCCGACAGTTATTACTCCTGGTTTGGCCAGAAAGTTGATCAATTCTGGTATTCTTTTAGACCACAGGGGGGTGAATGCCATGTTCCCCCGAGCGAAGGTTTCTAAATTGGTTGCTCAAAGCCTTGCATCAGTAAGTGGTTTCCATTTTTTTGGTTTTGCTGTTATTTACCTTTCTCATATATTTGTCTTGATCTTCATCTCTTGTAGTTCTTGGTAAACTTCAATAGTATACTGGAGAAGGATGATATAATTAGGGCTTCTTCTTCAAACGATGTGGAGGAAGCCTTAGTTGGCTTGAAGAATTCTCTACTCGAATCTTAACAGGCCCTAGAGTCAGAAAAGAGTACTTGGGTTGATAAACTGAAGATAGCTGAAGCTACTCGACAGACGTCTGATGAGAATGCCTTTGAAGCTGAGCGCAGGGCCAAAGAAGTTGAACGCAAGGGAAAGGAAGCTGAGCGCAAGGCAGAGGAAGCTGAGCACAAGGCAGAGGAAGCTAAGCACCGGGATAAGACTGCTAAAGAGCTTGTATCCTCTGCCAGATCTAAGAGAAAGTCTGCTGTAAAGGCGTCTTTTAGTGTTGGTTGGGACAAGGGTTAGAACAAATCCATTTCTGCTGCCTCTACTCAGATTAAGTATGCAAAGCAAAAATATTTCAGAGATGATTGGGTTGCTGCCCATAAGGAGTTGAACACAGTTGAAGGCTCTGGACTTTTTTAGAGATATATTCATGGTCCTCCTCCAGTCATTGAGGATGAGGTTGAAGATGAAGCTGGTTCTGAAGAGTCTTCTCCAATGGTTGAATCTGATGCCGATCAACCTGAAATCACTGAATCTTCTCTTCCTCCAGTCGAGAAAACCAAGCAATTCCAGTCTGTAGTCCCTTCTTCTGAGAAAGATAAGAAGGTTGATAGGGAGAAGGTGTAAAGTTATTCGACATTTTCCCTTTTGCTTTTTTTTTTTCTTTATTTTTATTGTACTTGAACTTTTTTTTATCAATAAAAGAACCTTTTATTCCTTTTTGTCTCTTGATGATTGTACCTGTTCTCCATTCTTGTTATTGATTGGTAGTTATTTCTTCTTGATAGTTTATAGCGAAGATGGAATAACTGTCTTCCCATAATACCGAGCTACTAAGAAAGTGTAATTCTTTTTTAAAAGAAGGTCATATTGACTTATTCGAAGAAGAAATTATTCAGTTGCTCGGTGATGATGCATTAGGGCAGGTTAAAGAAGCCTACAAGTATTTGAAGTACTTACTTTGATCGGGCGATAGCAAACAATGTTGCCTGCTATGAGATGATAAAATAACTTCAAGAACAGTATAAAGAATCTACTGCACTGTTGCACCAGATCTACGAGCAGAAATATCTAAGCTTAAGCATAGGTCGGGGCTTGGATAAATTTATCTCTGTTTATAATAAAAAGGAAGCTTTACTTAAGCTTAAAGTTGAAGAAACTAAAACTGTTGACAAACTCCTGGAAGAGGAGAATAATAATTTGAGGGATGAAGTAAATCTTTTGAAGTCTGCCTCTAGAGCTGTTATCGCTACTACTAATGAGGGATACTCCTTTTAAAGGCTGAGAATGTCTGCCTCTAGAGCTGTTATCGCTACTACTAATGAGGGATACTCCTTTTAAAGGCTGAGAATGCAACATTAAGGGATGATCTTGAAGTTTTAAAAAAATGTTAAGCCTGCATCTTCCTCCCAAGCAAGAAATAGGCTTAGTCGAGGAACCACAGAAGAAGTTAGGACTCAACAGGCTCTTGCCAATTAAGCTACGCAGTTAAAAGCTAAAGAACGAGCTATTGCTGAGATGTCCCAAAAGCTGCAGACCTTGTCTGAACAATTATCTGCTCAATCTTCCTAACTACTAGTTAACGATGGAGTATTGAAGAAACTGCAGTCCCAAGTTGATAAACTAACTCTTTAATTCCATAAGTAGCTAAGAGAGGGTTGGATGGATGGGTATAATGAGGCTCTGGGGCGTCTTAATGATAGACTTCAACAGACTAAGAATGAGTCCTATAAATGGGGTTGGATAAATGCTTTAACCGTGATGAAAGTGGATCCTAACAAATCTCTATAGGATTGGTATGACCCAAGCTTGGTGGAGCTTGACAATCCTCCATTCAAATTAGATATTAAATGGATTGCTGTTCATCGTATTCCTCGATGTTTGATTTCAAAATACTTAGGATATTATGAGGTACATGATGAACTAGAGATCGTCCAACCTCTTCATCTGCTTGATCGTCCTAATAGCAACAATACCAGGATGCTTCAGAATTTTAACTTCATCAGCTCTCCTTATACTTTGGATGATCCTCCAGCTAGCATGGATCCTGTTTCTAAGGATGAAGGAAAACGTCATGTAGAATAAGTCTTTGTATTTTGTTTATGCATGTTTAAGTAATAATATGTAACCATTTAATTTAATGAAAAGCCTATTTTATGAATGGATTAACTTTTAGTCAATCTCTGCATATATGAACGTCTCCTTAGTCTTTGACTATGAATTGATCAACTTTTAATTAATCTCTAGTTTTTCATCGGTTCTATTGATATCCTTAGGATTATCTTAAGTATCATACCAATTACCCATGCTTCACCATGGTTTTACTAATGTACCTGAATTTTTAGGTAATTGCATTAGTTACCTTGGTTCCAAGGTGTGAGTGGAACATTTGTCCATCTTTTAGCCCAGTTTAGATGAAAATTATTCATCCGGATCTTCGTTGACCAAGCATTTGGGACTTACGATTTTGCCTTGTGCCATTTTTTACGTATTTGACAACCAAATTTGTTGGTGCCTTTATTGATACCAACCAACATTGTTGGTGGATTATACTGACGACTAACATTGTTGGTGCCTTTATTGATACCGACTAACATTATTGGTGGCCTTTATTGATACCGACCAACATTGTTGATGGAATTTATTTATACCGACCAACATCATTGGTGGCCTTTATTTATACCGACCAATATTATTGGTGGTTTATGTTGATGACCAACATTGTTGATTCCTTTATTATGTTTGCAATGTAGTGCATAACATTAGTACTCCAAAAAAATAACAATTTTGAGAAAATCATATTTTCATTAATATTGAAATGAATTGAGTACAACACGACTACATTACTGATAATACTTCCTCACGTGTTCCGCATTCCATGGATTCTTGAATTCTTCACCTTCCAAAGTCTCAATTCGATATGTGCCTCTGTAATGCGATAAGGCCCATGCCAATTGGCTTCAAGCTTATTGCTTTTCTGAATCACCTTTTTTAAAACATAACCACCTTCTTTTAAGTTTCTCGATCGTACCCTCTTATTGTAGAAACGTGCAATCCGTTGTTAATAAGATGCATTCCTTAAAGATGCATCTTCATGTACCTCTTCCAGCATGTCTAAATCTAGCCTTCTTATCAAATCACTGATCGGGGTATTGAAGTTGAGAACCCTGTGCGTTGGTAAACCCAGCTCGATAGGAATTACGGCTTCAGTACCAAATGCTAACAGGTAGGGAGTTTTTCCAGTAGCTGTTTTAGGGGTTGTTCGGTAAGCCCACAAGACAGAATACAATTCATTGATCTAATTCCATTTAGCATTTTCCAGCCTTTTCTTCAACCCATTCAACAAAGTTCTATTAGTTACCTCTGTTTGGACATTACTTTGAGGGTGGCCAGGAGCAGAGTGGATTTTTTGTATATTGGATTGAGCGCAATAGTCAACAAATTCATCATTATCAAATTGTGTACCATGATCAGTGATAAAGGCGTAGGGCAAACCATACTGTATATGATATTTTTCCAAATAAACTGATAAACCTTGTCATAAGACATATCAATCAATGGTTCAGCTTCCACCCAATTAGTAAAGTAATCAATAACTATAACCAGGTATTTGAACCTTCCTCGGGTGGTCGACAGAGGCCCGATAAAGTCAATTCCCCACATAGCAAAAGGCCAAGATGAAGTGATTGGTGTTAGGAGAGCTTGTGGAGTCTTGCATATGCTGGAAAACCGCTGGCACTTATCACACTTCTTGGCAAAAAATGCACAATCTACTCGCGTAGTTGGCGAGTAGTACCCCTATGTGTGGATTCTTCGCAACAACGTTCTTCCTACTACATGGGCTTCACAGGACCCTTCATGGGCTTCCTCAACAAAATCCTTTACTTCCGCTGGATGCACACATCATTGTAATCCAGTAGTTAATCCTCTTCTATACAATACACCACTATCTAGAACATATATCGCGACTTTGTATTTTAGCTTCTTAGCTTCAAGTAGGCCGGCTGGAAGAATTCCTTCTTCAATATATGCTCTTATGTGATCCATCCAAGATGGATCATATCAAATGCAATAAAATTGATCATCGGATCTTCATTAATGCTCATATTAGCAAGTAGCTCAATAGGAATAGTTCTTCACAACTCAGTTTTGGTTGCTAAAGCTAGCCGAGTAAGTGCATCTGCTCGGGCATTTTCCAATCTTAGAATTCTAATCATCTGTATAGCTAGCAAAGTGGCAATTATCTCCAAAGCTTTGGCTAAGTATTTGGACATCAGTCCTCCTTTAGTTGCATATAAGTTCAACACCTGATTCACCACCAACTATGAGTCACTGTATACCACAACTTGCTTGGTATTTAGTGATTTAGCTAGATTTACCCCAACAATCATAGCTTCATACTCTACCTCATTATTGGAGGCTTGAAATCAAAATCATGGAGAGTACTCTATATCTACTTCGTCTGGAGTATTGAGGATGATTCCCGCTCCACATACAGTTGCACAGGATGACCCATCAACGTATAGGCTCTATATAGGAATATTACTGTCAAATGCTTGGTCTGTCAGAATCCCTTGATGAAAGATTTTATCCTTTACCTCTTCATATTTATTTTTCATCTCCTGTACTCCGTTAAAAGATTCTGGTTGATTGGTGGTGACTTTGTTTGTAGTTTCCCTTGTTAGGAGTTGGTCGGGAATAATTCTAGTAGGTCTAGTAGCTTCTTAATGTTGTTTGGCGGGATTCCCTTGTTGCTCGAGAATCTCTGGGTAAGTGAATTCTGCAATAAAGTCCTCCACAAGTTGTCCTTTTAAAGCAGACCTTGGTTCGTATACAAGGTCATATTCTCCCAACTCCATAACCCAATACATCAATCTTTCGAATTTCTCTAGTTTATGCAAAGCTTGCCTTAGTGGCAGTCAGTATATACCACTATGGTGTGAGCTTGAAAATATGGCTTCATCCGTCTACTAGCCTCAATTAAGGCTAATGCTAATTTCTCCAGTCTGGGATATCTGATTTCTGTTCCTCGAAAAGCTTTGCTAGTGTAGTAAACTGGCTTTTGAACTCCACTCTCCTCCTTGATTAAGGTAGAGCTAACAGCTGATTCAGATATAGTCAGATACAAATACAGCTTTTCTCCCAACACTGGTCGAGAAAGTAGTGGTGGTGTTCCCAGGTGCTTCTTCAATTCCAGGAAGGCTTGTTCACATTCATCGTTCCATTCAAAGTTTTTTCCGAGTACCTTAAATAATGACAAACACCTGTCCGTTGCTCGGGACATAAATCTATTGAGTGATGTTACGCGTCATATTTTCCTTTGAAAGTCCTTTTTACCAGTCGGGGATTGCATTTATATCAAGGCCTTGATCTTATCTGGATTGGCTTCAATGACCCTTTTATTTACTATATAACTGAGGAACATTTCCTCCTGAACTTCGAAGATGCATTCGATCGGGTTCAACTTCACTTAGTGATTTTCTAACTGATCAAACATCTGGTTGAGGTCGGTAATATGATGAACAATTTTTTTTCTCTTAGTCATCATGTCATCAACATAAACCTCCATGTTCTTACCTATCTGATCCTCAAATACTTTGTTTCCCAGTCTTTGATAAATGGCACCTGTATTCTTTAGACCAAATGTCATAACATTATAGCAATAAGTTCCTCGGGGGGTAATAAAGGAAGTAATTTCTCTGTCTTATGGCTTCATTTTGATCTGGTTATAACCAGAATATGCATCCATGAAACTTAGGAGTTCGTGCCCCCAAGTAGAATCCACGAGTTCATTAATTCGTGGTAAAGGAAAATGACCATTTGGGCACGCTTTATTCACGTCAGTAAAATTCACACATATCCTCCACTTATTATTTTTTTTCTTGACCATAACTACGTTGGCCAACTAATCCGGGTACTTCATATCTTCAATAAAGGAAGCCTTTTAAAGATTTTCCACTTCTTCTTGTATAGCCTAGTTCTTCTCCAGACTGAAAACTCTTATTCGTTGCTTTACAGGTTTAACCTCCTTATTCACATTAAGCTCATGGCATAGGAATTTCGGGTCTATACAAGACATATCTTCATGGCTCGATGCGAACACCTGCTTTATTTGTCTCAAGAAATCCACCAACTCCTGTTTAAGAACCAGATCCAATGATGCTCCTATTTGAGTAGTTCGCTCTGGTTTATCATTGTCCAGAATAATGCTTTATGTTGCCTCCATCACTTGGCCTTTTACAAGCTCTGATTCATCTCTTGGATCTAAGGTTTCAACCTTATATTCGTTGTTCAGCTACGATATATCCACTTGATAAGTGGTGGTTTTCTTCTTTACTTCTAGCATATATTCTTCTTCGACAGATGAATAATAGCATTCCCGAGCTACATTCCGATCTCCTTTTACTACTCCCACTCCAAATTTGGTCCGGAACTTCAGGCATTGATGAATAATAGAAGGTACAGATTCAAACTTCTTCATACCCACTTTTCCCATGATTATGTTATAGGTAGAATGAGCATTTTTGTCCAGTACAAAAAATCTCACTTTTTCTGTTCTGTTGCCGGCCATGTCCCGATCAACACATCTAACTTTATTGCTCCCAATGGAAATACTTTCTTGCCGAGAATCCAATGAGTGGACTATGGTAAGGCTCCAATTGGATGAGTTTTAAACCCAAACCATCAAAACAGGAGTAGAACATAATGTCCACCGAACTGCTATTATCCACTAGTGTCCTTGTGTCTAGTACCTCTTTCATCCTAACTCTAATTACTAAAGGATCATTATGGGGATACAATAAACCTGACAGATCGTTCTTGGAAAAGCCAATTACGAGCTTATCCTTGTTAACTTTCCTTGGTCAGTCTTCCTTGGCGAGGTTGATTCACAGGATGTAGGAACAAGCTTGAGCGTCATTGAGGTAAGCCTTCCTTTCAACTATATGGTCTCCTCCTCCTGTATCTCCATCTGTAATCATATAGCAATCAAAGGTTCCAAAACTGAGTGTGAATACCTCGAGCTCAGGTTGTTTAGGTTTCTTGGGGAGATCAGGATCATCTTCTGGATCATCATCATGGTTTCTCTTCTTATCCTTTCTAGGCTTAACAGGTGATTTAGATCTCTATCGACCTCTACCTCCACTTCTTCCACCAGTTTGTCGATCAACAAATATGTCCAATTTCCCTCTTCGAATGAGTGCCTCTATCTCATTATGGAGAGCAATACACCAGTTGGTCGTATGACCATGATCTTTGTGAAACGTCCAATACTTAGACTTATCCCTATTATCAGCAAGTGACCTTAACTTTTTAGTCCAACTCAAATTATTGTTGTACTTTATTTCCTCCAACACATGATGTATATCCATCGTTAAGGGAGTGTAATTAGTGAATTTTATGAGCCGATATAGGCTTTCTTTTACTTTTGAATTCCTGCGCTCATTGTGATTCTTGTGCTCCTTCTTATCTGACTTCCCTTCTATCTTTGCTTCCGCCTTTGCATCTGAATTCTTTTTAGCAGCCATAGCTTCCTCGGTGTTCATAATCTTAGCTGCTTTGGACATCAATTCTGCCATCGTCTTCGGGGGATCTTTTGCCAAAGTATAATATAGTTTATTGGGGAGCAAACCACTCATGAGGGCAGTGATTGCAGTCTTCTCTTCGTTATCAATGACTTTCAATTTTTTTATTATTGAAACGAGTGATGTAATACCTGGTACTTTCTCACACCTTTTGTCTCACACTAAGAAAATGAGCTACTCACTTCACTGGTTTTGCTTCAAAGAAAACATTTCCAATGAATAGCTCGGTGAGTTGTTGGAAGTAAGAAATATGCTCCCGAGGAAGACTATTATACCAGAATTGAGCAGATCCAATGATTGTTCCTGAAAATGGCCTACACTTCATCTCATCAGGAAAAACATAGATATCAATTACTGCTTTGTATTGTCCTATATGAAGAACTGGATCAGTCTTCCCATCTTACTTGGGAGTGACCACTAGAGATTTAAACTTGGTCGGCCTAGGGAAATCTACGATGGTTTGCACAAAGGAGGATCCCTTAATAAAACTTCTTTGGAGAGGATTCTTGGCCTTGTCCATTTCTCTTAACCTGTCTTCTAAACGTTGAATGGAACCTTTCCAAGCATCACTATCAGCACCAGATCTATGGTTGACACCTTTTTTATGCCGACCAACTGATCGTGCTGAGCTTTCTTATTGTGAACCTTCTCTTTGACTGGACCGAGCTATTCATCGGATGTTCAATATGGATTGGGCTGAACATTCCCTCAGATTGCTTGGTCATCGAGTATTTCCTGACACAACCCGTAGGGCATTTTCCTTGGGTCCCAAATGATCGAAAGGAGAGACCCTACTTCGCCTTTCTAAGGCACTCAATCTTTCTAGGATGAGGGACTATCCATCACAGGAATTAGTAATCTTGATAGAAGAAGTTGCTCTAGGAAGGTACGAAGGATCCCTTGAAGTTTGAGAATGGCTATTCCCAACACTCCTTATTAGCGACGGCGGTATATTCCTTTGATTAAATTGTGCAGGGCCCCCAGTTTGCAAAGTTTGGGCCAACTGTCGTATAGTATCTTACATATCCTCTTGACCCTTGGTCAAGCTAGCCAAAATTCTAGTTAAAACATTGTTATTTGGAGGGACACAGGGAGTAGGGAGAATTTCCTCATTTATGGTGCTTGATTCAGGAATTTTTTCCATGGATGATGAATGAGTGAAAACGTTTAGCAATACGTTCCCACAGACGGTGCCAATCTATTGATGTAAAAAACTAGACTAAGCCTAATTGATTGATCACAGATAAATAAACAGAAACAAATAAGACAAAGAGATTTTTAAAGTGGTTCGGCTCAATGGAAAAAGCCTACTACGTCCACTGATATATATTGATTGCCTTGATTTTTTTTTGGTCCTTTACAATGAGGGTGATATAATGTATTTATAGCCCAGGAGGGGTGCTAATAGTTGTCGCGTGAAATGATGGAATGCCTTCATTTGTTAGGCATACTCCTTAATACATAATGAGAATTAAATAATTATTGTCGCTTCACTAGTTATACAGGTTGTATGAATGTTATTGCTTCGTTGGTTGTACAGGTTGGATTTTCGACTGTTGGTCGGGCTTCCTTGTTGGTCAGGTTGCCCTGTTGTTTGGGCTTCCTTGTTACTAAGGCTTTTTCATCACATTGACTTGGATTTGAGCCACATTGGATGACATGTGTTAGTTTATAATTGTTCCACATAAGGTTGTAAATTTTGGTATCAACAATTAATGGAGAATTATTATCTGGGAATAATGGGATAGAGGTGGGTTCAGAGACAGACATGAAAATATGGATTGAAAAATTTAACTAAACTTAAATTTATTTTGTTCATACTCATACTTAGATGCATTGATGTACATATAAAAATGTGAAGAGTTTAGAGTTTTGAAAAGTCATTTCTGTAGGAGTAGAAAAAGAGTAATTAAGAGATGAAGAGATGGTATTAATTGGAGTTGAATTTTGCCGCATGTCAATACATGGTAAAGCCTACAATTTTAGCTTATAATTTTATATACTAGGTGTAAACCAGTGCAATCCACAAGCTAGGTGATTGCGATAATCATTTCACAGTTAAAGCGCAACTTGTAGCATTATGTTATACCAAAGGCAAACAACTCAAGAGATATAAAAACCAAAGGCGAATTGACTATATTAGTGGAAAATTTTGTAGAAAGAGATCCTGCAAACTAAACCCTCAAATTGATTATACATAATGTTTGTAAAATAAAACTACAAAACGCTATGTCTGTAGAACAAACTACAAAACGCTATTAAGTCCAAGTTCAGATTGCTTTATACAAAAAGTGAAACATAATAATTTATGATGTGAATAAACATATTGTACGGACACAAGTCTCCGATTGAGTCTCAATGTTGTGTTCGCTCAATTCCGGACAAAAACATTTAAGTCATTGGATAGTGTTCAAGTTTATCCATTCAAGCCTATGACGTATTAGTTGAAGACGTAGCGTCCAAGAGTATAAAGCTTCATCATATACCGAGTTTGTTGTGCCTCATTTCGACGTCAACAACATGTGTTCCATTTACTCCTAAGGTATGAATGCATTACATATTTATATAGTAGCTTGGAATAGTTTTTATTGGGTGTTCTTTTATTTTAAATTGAGATTTATTTTCACAAGGTTTCTTTAAAACTTTAAAATAAAGTTTCTGGGCTAAAAATTAAATTTTAAACATTCTGGAAAGTCGTTCAATATTTTCATTCGAACGAGTTTTTCGTTCGAACAAGAATGTAGTTCGAACGAGTTTGCCAATGATATTTCCCTTATGTCCACTGGAACTTCGTTAGAAGTATCGTTCGAACGAGACTTCGTTCGAACGAGATTTTTGGCGTGAAAATTATTTGGCAGTTTTTCACCTCTATCCCACTACTTTTTTCCCACTAACTTTTGACAGATTTAATATGTGCGGGAACCAACCTTTTCAAACCAACTTTTTCATATTTCTTCATCTCCTAGAGAGAGTTTTAGAGAGTTCATTTTCAAATGAAAATGTTCATGTTTTGAGTGTTTATTTTTCAAGAAAAAATCCTTAAACACTTTTGTTTTCACCCATAGTTTGTTTATTCCAAGTTTCCATATAAATATCTTGCTTGGAGTGTTTGTCATTGGGTTTACTCTACCGAGTTAAAGAGTTCGTTTGGGTTTACTTCTACATCCTTCAAAGAAGAAGTCTTGTTGTTTTGTTACGGCATTCTCACATGGTGAAAGGCACCATGTGTGGTTGACGGTTGTTCCTAAAGCCTCATTGGTGGATTCCAAGGTTCCGGTGGAGTTCGGGATTGTCAACTAAGCGGAGGTTGGTACAAGAAGACGCATCAGGGGCTTGAAAGGAGTCTAGTCGAGTTGAGTAAGTCATTATCTTGTACTTGTAAAAATACCATACTTAGTGGACTTAAGTCTAGGGCCGTCCGAAGTTTTTTTCCATTGTGGATTTTTCCTCGTACATCGCGGCGTAGTGGTTTGTCTCTTTATTTTATCTTTTGTAAAATCACATTAGATGCATGCTTAGGTAAAAAGATAAAATTGGGATATTTAATTTGGTGCATGTTTAATATTTGGGTAATGTTTAACTTAATTTAATTCTAATCTAAATAATATAATTTGATAAAATTTGGTTTGGCCTAAATTGCAAAAATGAATTAATATTGTTAGGGAAATTTCTAAGACTTGGATTAAATTAAGTTGTTTAAGTGAAATATGTATTTGATGATTAATTTAATTTCACTTTGTGTTTATGTTCAATCTTAATTTGAAAGAAATTAAACTTTGGTGTGTACTTATTTAATTGAACCATCTCGCTTCCGCATCTTAAAAGGAAATTGAAATTACTTTTTGGTAAAATTTATAATTGGGGGCCTATCGCGCTTACAAATTGGTATCAGTGCAAAAACGATAAATTATTTCGTTAAGATCTTTTTATCTATTTTTTGGCTAAAATGGAATTTTCCCCATTTTCAAAATTTTCTATTTTTGATGGTTCTAACTACGCGTATTGGAAAGCGCGGATGAAATTGGCACTAAAATCTATCGACGAGAGGGTTGGTTATCTGTTGTTAACGGGTGGTCCCCACCTACACATTTAGTAGATAATGAGCGTGTTCCCAAATCCGCCGATAGATGGAGTGAGAATGAATTTAAACTATCTAATTTTAATTCCCGAAGTTTAAATGCCTTGTTTAGCGTGGTCACACCGGATAAATTCTGTCGCATTATGACGTGTGAAACCGCTAAAGAAGCTTGGGATATTTTACAACTCACTCATGAAGGAACTAGTATCATAAAAGATTCGAAACTCCAAAACCTCACCATTCAATTTGAAACCATCAAAATGAATGAAAAAGAAACTTTTAATGAATTATATGCTAGACTTTTCGATATTATTAATTCATCTTTTAATTTGGGAGAGAAAATACCCCATAACCGAGTAGTAAAGAAAATTGTAAGGTCCCTACCCGATAAATTTATTCCTAAGGTGATCGTGTTAAATTCTTTACCCACTTTAGCCTCAACAAAATTGGAAGAGCTCGTAGGTGATTTACAAACCTATGAACTAGACATGTTTCCCTCTAAAACTGAAAAGAAAATAGAAAAGGGCATTGCTTTGAAAGCCCGAAAGGAGGAAAAACAAGTAGTAGAGAGCGAAAGTGAAAGTGACTCGGAAGATATGGCTATGTTTGCTAGGAAGTTTCATAAATTTCTTACACTTAACAAAGATAAATTTAAAAATGATTTTAAGAAATTTGAAAAGTCTAAGCATGACAAAGCCAAGAAGATCCGTGAAACTTTTAATGAAACTTTAAATAGGGGCGAGTCTAATAGATGTTATGGTTGTGAAGGGTATGGCCATAGGGCTTTTGAGTGCCCCACTAAACTAAGGAGAGAGGTTAAGAAACAAATTTTCTATAATGCAACCCTTAGTGATAGTGATAAGGAAGAGGGACCCGATTCCCCCACTAAGCCCAACTTTGTGGCTTTTATGGCTAGTCGTTTGAGTACCGATAATGAATCTTCCCATGAAGATATTCAAATACATGACACTTTCGAGGTCAAAGTTTATGATTCCCTTGTTTTTTATGGTTGTGAGAGTGAAGAAGAGAGAGAGATCGAAAATGATGAGGTTGATGTGAGTGAACTTCAAAATGCTTTTCAAGAATTATATGAAGAGTCTATCAAATTAAAAAGAGCTAATTTGAAGTTAGAAACGAGTTTAAGAGAGAGTGTCAAGGTCGTTGATGATAGTATGTTGGTTCAAGACCTTAGGACACGTAAAGGGACTTTTCGAGAGAAGCTTGAATATATAGAAAGCGAGAGAGATAGCCTTAGAGGTTTAACGGAATCAATGAAAAATGAGCTTCTCGAGTTTGAATAGAGAAATGTTTTGTTAGAGTCTAGAATTTTAGAATTAGAAGAACAATTAAAAGACTCTAGTAAAGTCAAATTTGATTTGAAGTGTAGGTCCGAAAAACTAGATAAAATCCTAGGCACGGTCCAAATAAAAAATAACACTTGTGGTTTAGGCTTCGATACTTATAATGAATCAACTCATAAAGCCAAAACCAATATTTTAGGAGAATCTCCTAGAAAAGCCTTTAGAGATCATTCCTTAGGTAAGTCTTTTCACCGAGTCTTTAGATGCTCACATTGTGGTCGAAAAGGCCATCTTAGAAAATTTTGTTTTGATCTTAAACGAGGTCCTAGAAAATCCCAACGTAAGGCAACCGAGGTAGCCAAGATTCCTACACCCCGAGATCATCATTCGTCATTAGTTTAGGTTAGGAGATCCGACTTGGTAGCTTTACAAGATAGGATTTTTTATTCTCATTTATTTCACATGCTTCCTCCTTTGCTAAATCTAAAGATTGAATGTGTTAGTTGTTTGCATACTTTAGCTTTTGTGATTCATGCTATATCATCATGCTAATTGTATGTGTGTTTTAATCATTATTCTAATCTATATTTCATGCCATATCACATGCTAGAATTATGATGTTTATTTATCTTTAGTATTGTAGTTCTTCCATTTTAGTTTGCATTAAATGAAAAATACAAAAAGATTTTGTTTATCATTTGTGTTTCATTCTTTATAATTTAGGCTTATTGAAGAATACAAATGATTTTTGTTTGTCTTTTGGAGTAAATATTTTTATTTGTTTGGTTTAAAAATTAAAAAAAAAACTCATTTTTTTTTATTTTGTGTGTATTTTAGTTTGACACACTCTATGTGGCATATACTTGTGTTTGAATCCATACTTTTTCGCTTCCATGTGGCTAAAACTTTTGGTTAAGATTTTCAATCCTTAAAATGTTCTTTACCATGCTTACATGGAGTAGTTGGATTTTGTGTTGATATAATGGATTCTATTTTTATATGCCTCAATTTACACATGCACGAGCTCACTTGAAATCTTAACTTCACATGTTATATTTGTGCTTTGTGAGGTGTTCTCCTACCAATCATGTCATCTACATGTTATGTGACCTAGGAGGACTAGTGCATGTTAAAATCCGTTGCACGTGATATTTGTGTAAGATATAAAAGATTATATATAAAAATGTGCATGGGGAAGGGCTCCAAAAGGAAAAATCATCCTTTGCGAGTAAGTCACCGTTTGCTTGGACCTAAAAGAAATACGTGGTCCAAAGGCCTAAAAATAAAATATGGCATTAGAAGAAAATATTTTCCAAGGCCTATTTTATTTAATTGATATATTCATTCAAAAATATATATGCTTATTGAGGGAGATTGGATGGTATATCAACGGTTTGCACAATGTCCGTTTATCCTAGTTGTACTTTCAATGTCATTACTATATTGGTTTGTAGAATCATCAAAATTCTAGGCTTGTATGCATTGTGTATGTTTGTTCATTGAGTTAAATTTATATTATCACATGAGGTTATATTCAAATGTGATGAAGTTTGCAATCAAATGAGAACTCCGTGAACATGTTTTAAGTGTTTGGGTCTAAATTTAATTGTTACTAGTTCACACTCCTACACTTACGTTTCCATATGACACACTTTTTTCATACGAGTGTGAAAAGATTAATGTACTTTGTGTCATATGTGGTGTTTATACCTATTATATGTGCGTGTGCGTTAATGATATTTATTATGTACTCATATACGTGGTATTCCTTTGTCTTTGCTTTCTTTCTAGTCCATTTATGCTTCTACTTCATAATTGGTATCTATCTTGTTGCATTCTTTATTGATATCACATGCTTAATACTTTATGTATCATAATGGTATCATTTTCTTGCATCTTAGTTGGTATCCTTTATTCCTTGTATGGATTAGTTATGCGTTTGTTGCATATATGCTTTAATGTTCTATGTTTTGTCTGCACTTTTGTTTTATTAATTCTATCACCTTTGTCTATTCCTGAACAAAAATGGGGAGAATGATAGGGGGAGAAATGGTATATATTCCTATTATTATCATATCTTAGTTTGGGTGATTTATCTTAGGGGGAGACGTCTTTCTAAGTATGTCATTGTTAGACAAAAATGAGGAGAATTAAATTAGGGGGAGTAATTATTTTAATTACATTTAATATTTTGATATTCCCTATGCGTTTAATAGTTTGCTTAAGTGTGTAGGAATTCTTCTAAATGGAAACTTTCATCAGCAAAGATATTGATCCTTGGGTCTTGAGTCAAGTTTGGATGGGATGTGTGAGTCTAGTAGTGCTTAGCGGCCCTTTAGGATTTTTGTTGGTTTTTGTCTCGGAATAGCCAAAGGGGGAGATTTGTAAGGACACAAGTCTCCGATTGAGTCTCAATGTAGTGTTGGCTCAATTTCGAACAAAAACTTTTGAGTAATAGGATAGTGTTCAAGTTTATCCATTCAAGCCTATGACATGTTAGTTGAAGACGTAGCGGCCAAGAGTATAAAGCTTCGTCATATGCCGAGTTTGTTGTGCCTCATTTCTACGTCAACAACATGTGTTCCATTTACTCCTAAGGTATGAATGCATTACATATTTATATAGGATCTTAGAACAATTTTTATTGGGTGTTCTTTTATTTTAAACCGAGGTTTATTTTCAGAAGGTTTCTTTAAAACTTTAAAATAAAGTTTCAGGGCTAAAAAATAAATTTTAAACATTCAGAAAAGTCGTTCGATATTATCGATCGAACGATTTTTCCAACGATATTTACCTTATGGCCAATGGAACTTCGTTAGAATTATCGTTCGAACGAGGCTTCGTTAGAAGTATCGTTCGAATGAGACTTCCTTCGAACGAGATTTCCGACGTGAAAATTATTTGGCAGTTTGTCACCTCTATCCCACTACTTTTTCCCCACTAACTTTTGACAGATTTAATATGTGAGGGAACCAACCTTTTCAAACCAACTTTTTCATATTTCTTCATCTCCTAGAGAGAGTTTTAGAGAGTTCATTTTCAAACGAAAATGTTCATGTTTTGAGTGTTTATTTTTCAAGAAAAAATCCTTAAACACTTATGTTTTCACCCATAGTTTGTTTATTCCAAGTTTCCATATAAATATATTGCTTGGAGTGTTTGACACCGGGTTTACTCTACTGAGTTGAAGAGTTCGTTTGGGTTTATTCCTACATCCTTCAAAGAAGAAGTCTCGTTATTTTGTTACGACATTCTCACATGGTGAAAGACACCATGTGTGGTTGACGGTTGTTCCTAAAGCCTCATTGGCGGATTCCAAGGTTCCGGTGGAGTCCGAGATTGTCAACTAAGCGGAGATTGGTACAAGAAGATGCATCAGCGGCTTGAAGGAGTCGAGTCGAGTTGAGTAAGTCATTTGTCTTGTACTTGTAAAAATACCATACTTAGTGGACTTAAGGCTAGGGCCGTCCGAGGTTTTTCCCATTGTGGGTTTTTCCTCGTACATCGCGGCGTAGTGGTTTGTCTCTTTATTTTATCTTTTGCAAAATTACATTAGATGCATGCTTAGGTAAAAAAGATAAAATTGGGATATTTTATTTGGTGCATGTTTAATATTTGGGTAATGTTTAACTTAATTTGATTCTAGTCTAAATCATATAATTTGATAAAATTTGGTTTGGCCTAAATTGCAAAAATGAATTAATATTGTTAGGCAGATTTCTAGGACTTGGATTGAATTAAGTTGTTTAAGTGAAATATGTATTTGATGATTAATTTAATTTCACTTTTTGTTTATGTTTAATCTTAATTTGAAAGAAATTAAACTTTGGTGTGTACTTATTTAATTGAACCATCTCTCTTCCGCATCTTAAAAGGAAATTGAAATTACTTTTTGGTAAAATTTATAATTAGGGGCCTATCGCACTTACACATATAGATAAACACATACAAAAGAAAATCTATAATTCTCTCTCTCTCTCTCTCTCTCTCTCTCTCTCTCTCTCTAATATATATATATATATATATATATATATATATATATATATATATACTTGACAACCAATGTTAGCATATGCATACATACTTTGAAAAAATCAAATATATAATTGAAATTTAAACATTGCCAAATATTAAATGAAATCTATTAAAAAATTACCACTATACTTAATATGCTTGAAGTAATTAACACTACTTTTATTCTAAAATTTTCTTATAATGCAAATACAATTGAAATTGTGTGTTTCATGCATGAAATTTAAGATAATATCTTATTGAGTCAATATAATAAACATCTAATGTGAAAATATAGTTGGTTCTCAAAGTACAAAAACATATATAGATTATATCTTATTAAGTCAATATAACAAACATCTAATGTGCAAATATAGTTGGTTCTCAAAGTAAAAAATATATATTATAAATAAAACCCAAAATTAAGAATAAAAGTGAAGAAAAATGAAATTACGTTATGCATCAATCAAATAAGACACGCTATTTTTTCAATTTATATATTTAATTGGGTTTTTGACATTTCTGAGCTGCAAAACACTTAGAATATAAAACAACAATGAATATGAAATTAATACCATATTCAATCATAATAAGGAAGAAAAAACATGTTTTTTTATGACATGTAAATTTAATTAAAAGGTAACATCCCCAAGAAAAATGAACCTTACAAATGGCCAAACGCCTGACCCAACCACATGAACAAACTACTCAGCCCTACAAAAAATGGCAACATGCTGCCATAATAAAAGCACACAAGCCCAACACCATAACAACTAAATAATCCCCCCTCCCCCCCCCCCCCCCCCCCCCCAAAAAAAAAAAAAGGAAAAAAAAACCTAACTCATAAGCCAAAACTAACCTAGGGAGTTCTCGAATATTAGAGAACCTCATACATATGTAATAGAGTAGTGCTATGAGTCCCAAATAACTCCTCCAAAACTCCCCCCAAAAGCAATTAATATGGTGCCCTGGTGGGACAACAATACTTAATAGGCAGGTGAGAAAGTAAGTGGAATCCACATCAGATTTGGGGAAGATTTTGGGAGAGATTTTTGTACTCATCATTATTCTATGTAATAGAATAGTGCTATGAGTCCCAAATAACTCCCTCAACAAATCTCAATCAGATATACATAGAGGAGAGAGAGGAACAAACCAAACTCTGTAACCCACCAAATGCCATTGAAGAAGCTCCACCAAATACCATATCGGCAAAGAGCAACAAGCCCATATCCAAGACACAACTGGTTCAAACACATGTTCATTATCTTATTCTTTAAATTGACAGAGCCTTGGAATAAAGTTATGAAAAAAGGCATAAATGGAAAAACGCACAAATCTGTATCATTTT
This sequence comes from Sambucus nigra, assembly GCA_949130495.1. NCBI lineage: Eukaryota > Viridiplantae > Streptophyta > Magnoliopsida > Dipsacales > Adoxaceae > Sambucus > Sambucus nigra. The sequence goes on from OX422212.1 coordinate 144,634,908, forward strand.
CTCGATAACTGTGATGGCGTCCTTCGCGATGCCGACCCTAACTGAATCCTTGTCACAACTCCCAACAGTAGAGACTTAGGGATGTGTTGTGTGTTCATCTTCTTCTTCTCACTCTCTACTCTAATAGAAAAGATATTGAGTTCTCAAATCCGACACTCCTTATCAGACATACATAACATTGCTATTAATTCAACCTCAGAGGTTTGGGAATTCATAAGCATACAACTCCGGTGTCGACTATCCACAAACACTAATTCGAAAGAGTCCAATTTCTACATTAGTACAGAAGATCGAGTCAATGGAAATTCTCATAAACACAAGACTTGGTCAGAATCAGAACGGGAATTAACCAAGACATCTAAAAACACGACATTAAAACCATTTATGAGTCCCTTTGGAATCACACTCTAGATGCTCACGTTACCAAATGTCCAATAGAGACTCAAGGGTGTGTTGTATCTTCATCTTCTTCTTCTCTCTCGGGCTAAGATGCAGGCTTTTAATGTTATATATGGTTTTATACTTTTTAGTTTCTAGGGTAGAGGAAGAGTAAAGGGAGAAATAAATCAGAATTGAGAATGGTTATACCGGAAGGAAAATAAATTGTACAGGCACAGAGATGGATACTCGATGTAGGAGTAATTGAGGCGTCTGTGAGACACTTCAGAGCTTATTAGAGTATCCGTAGTGGTGGAGCAAATGGACAAAAAAATTGATAAGTTTGTAAATCGGTCAGCTTACAATGGTGGGAGAAAACGTATAAAATTTGCAGTAGAAAAGGTTCAGCATTTATAGATTTACTGAAAAGGTACAAATTCAGTAAAACATTTATACATACTTCTTTTTCTCGGAGGAGTTTCTACGAACTTCATTTGTTCGTAGAAATTAATACGGACAAAAGACGTTCGTAACATCTACAAATAATTAATTTTTAGGGTATATATAGGTTAAGTATTACACTTACCAATTCTTCCATCATCCATGTATCACCACTGTGCAGACTTTGACCCACGAAAGGTAAGTGTAGCTTTTTGAATTTGCAAAGTTAACTGACGAGAGCATCCACCATTGTGGATGCTCTTAGGCTTTTAGAAATATTTGAGTGAATGAAGATAGAGGCTAGAAAGGTAAATATCCATTGTGGATGAGATATTATGCAGTGGAGGCTTGCTGACGTGAATAGGCTAGTTGATTAGGAATCTTAAATGCATGTAAATCATTTAAAGTAGTATAGAGATTACAATAGATTTGTTAGGATTTTGTTGAATTTTTTTAAAATATCCATCCGAATTTTATGGGATTCAATGACATATTATTGGGCAATAGTTTGTCCTGAGAAGTGCTATGACCATTTTCCCTTATTTGTGCAACTCTAATCAATTGATCAAAGTGGGAATGTTTTTTTTTTAATCTAAAAATTAAAATATATTTTGGAGCCCCAATTTTTCAATTCATATTTTGAAATGAAAATATTTCAATTCTAATTCGATGATATGAAATCGGGGCTTATAAACACATCTTTAGTAATTTCGAGAAGAATTTTGTTGTGGCAAAGTTTTGGATTCAAGTATCACATTTTTACCGCCTCAAGTTTTCTTTATTTTTCTAAAGGAAAGATCAGACACATTTCGTGTCGGAAGCCTCACAAGATAGTCAAAACAAATAATGTCTATTTTATAAAATGAATGGAGATTAGGTGAGATAGAGAAAGAGAAGGACATGTTACAACAAAGTTTCAGGAGTTCCCTCAATGAAAATATGACCAAATTAAACCATTTTCAACGAACATATCCAGATCAATTAAAATCATATAACGCTAACTCTATTGTTGCAACTCAAAATAAGCTTAATGGTAGTGAATCAACAAAATGGAGGATATGGTCTTACCTTATGGTCTTTGTCACAACTAAGGACCCAAAGATTTATAAGTAGGATCCCCCCATTATGACGAGGGTATTCACAAAACACTTTGTCGTAAAATGAGTGTGAGAGTTTTAACAAATAAAAATACCTTTTTGACTTTTGAAAAAGTAAGAGAGATAAATAGAATGGTTTTAGAGGTTTTAAGCCCCAAAGTTCTTTGCTCTAAAGTAATATATCAGAAAATTTTGGCACTTAATGGAAAAGATTTTCGGGGGATTAGAATTTTACGTGTAATGAACGAGATCACCTATTGGTCCAAGTCCACATGCCCGCACGCGCTGCCGCTATCTTCTGTTTCGCTCGGCCCTTACCCGTTCCCGAGTCTATGATCTTGGGCTTGGACTGTATGATTTAATTTTTGGACAATAAGTAATTAATGTTATAAGAAAATATATAAACGTGAAAAAGTCATTTTTAAAACTCGAAATTGTTTTAATACGTTTAAAAATGACGGTGTTTAATTCGGAATTAAATATTAATTCGTTCCAGCTTCCTTACTGGATATGTTCTAATGTGTCGATGTGGAAAACCAATAATGTGCTAATGTGTTAGGTTTTCCCTTCAACCTTGGAAGATATCAACATAAAGTAGTTTGAAAAGTTATCTCCCATGTTGACCACATTATTCATTAAGCTTACCAAGAAATTCACCACTCATTTCTTTACCAATAGCATGGACGTCACGAAATTCGACTCCTTTATATTAGTACGGAGGAAACATGAAAAGAAACTGAGGAAATATGCACAAAGATATTTGGATACATTCAACAATATTAACAACTTTAATGAGAAATATTTAGTATCTTCACTCAAATTCAACCTCACTTGATTAATGACCCGTACCAATCACTATTGAAGAAACCAACGTTGTTCGTGGATGATCTTTTGGTTTACATTGAGAAATTTTCTAAAGTGGACGATGATCTCCTGTAAGTTGATGATCATAATGATAGATCCTCCAAGATGGAAAAAATGAAGATTCTTAGTGGGGATGAAAAAAAATGGGCATGGTCAGCCCCAACTAAAAAGGGGGAAATAAAGAAAATTCTAAGAGCAAAGAGAAAATGTTTACCAAGGATAATACCCATCAGCGGGAAAATATGATTTTCAAATTGATAATGTATAAGATTTTTGCCCAAGTCAAAGATAAGCTATTCCTCAAGCAAAAACCAAGTTGCGAGGCAATCCGGACAATCGAGACATGAAGCTATAGTATACTTATCATGAGGATTATGGACGTAAGATGTAAATTATATGTAACAACCTCCATTTTCCAAGTAAGGGTTGGCCAGCATCGAAGATGGAGCTTATCTAATAATTCATACCATTCTTATCATTAAATCGTAAAAATATAATTTTAATTTAAAGAATCCACACATAAGAAAGCAAAATGAACCAATAAATTAAACAGTATAAGTCCCAACTCTCATGAATCGTAAAATGTCCATCTCAGCATGCCTAGAAATAACCCGTCTGAAATAAATAAATATTGGGGTTATGACCGTACAATCACTGGAATATAGAAACTGAAATGAGAAGAGTAACAACCTATTCTAGAATCAAGGAGCTAAATCTGCTATGCAAATGAAACTGCAAGTCTGAATCTTTATCGGTCCTGCTGTTCCTATCTAAGATAACCTAGGAAATAATTTTAACAATTTGGGTCAGAGCTCTAAAGTTGCAAAAATTAACTTACAAAACTAATTAATAATAATGTTGTTAATTTACATTACATAGTGCCCATCAGTTCTCACATCCATTAAGTATCTCACCCCTCATCTAGGTGTAACACTATATTCATTTCCAACCTAATCCCAAACATATATTTCGGTCTCTATGCTAACATAACAAATATTAAGGGAAACTGGCCCGCATATAATCAGGAAGTAAATATCTACACGTATGGCCATAGTCCTAACGACTAACCCACAATACTACCCCACAGGAAATATAATCACATCAAATTATGTATTTTATGAAGCAATGTGTCCATTAACAGTTGTATACATCATTAGACTACATCAATTCATTCTCTCCCTCTCCACACACACACACACACACACACACACACACACACATATATATATATATATATATATATATATTTCGATGTCCAGCTGTGGTTTATCGGTAAGTTTAGAAGAGTCCCTCGCCAAACCAATGTAAGCAAAACACACATAAGTGGAGTGATCACAATGCAGTACACCATCTCATTCCCATACCCCCCGTCTATGTAGATGGATCCATCCATCCCACTTTTCTCATCACGAAGCAGTGCTCCTGAACGTATGATCTAAAATCACGACCAACATTATTTCTAGCATATCTCAGTCGAAGCGTGGTACATGGTCCGACGTCAAATGCAACCCCAAACGATAGGCCTTCTACGAACACGGGTATGTCCACTCAAGTAATAAAAACATACATATAGCACATAATATGTATAGGTAATTATCCTCATAACTATCGCAATTTAATTTCATAATCTACGACATACCAATCCTTGTCTTGATTATTAACACTCTAGTTAATAATTAACATTACCATTTATTGCATAACGACAACAATTTATTTTTAATTAAATGCCCATTTACTTGGACAACTTCCCATATACTCATATAAAATCATAAAAATCTCCCTAACATTTCCATGGTCTAACCTTGACCCAAATCCCAGGACCTTAATCGATTCGATATTGGAGCAAAATTGATTCGCTTCGGGAGAGGCGCCATAGGAATAATGACCGACCAAGTGAAGCTTTGAGGATTCTAGTCTGTAGGGAGATGGACCAACATCCAGTGCACTGAGGATCCAGATCGACTAGAGAGATTGCTATAAGAGATCTAAATTCTCAGATGAAGACACCTTTCTCAAGGGAAATCGAATGCGATGAGCCCCCAAGTCCCAAGAGCCTCAAACCTCTCCCTTAACGTAAGCAAGTTGCTGAACCACGTACATCGTTGTTGTGTGTGATTGTATTTACTTTTTGCCTTTTGTGATTGATTTCGTGAATCTTTTCATTGTGAATTTTTCTACACTCACAATTGGCACCGTCTATGGGAATTGACTTGTGTTCCTACGAAAGCATTCATTACTAGAAAGCCATCAATGCCTCATCACAATAACAACATTACACAAGTCAGTGATGTTCAGGAAGAGCCTTCCCCTCCTAGATTAGGTCTGAAATTCGCCAACATTCAAACCTAAGGTTTAACCAGGAAAGGTAACCCTCAGAAGAGAGTCATGGGCCTTTAAGGTCTACTCAGATTTCCAGGCTGGTCGAGGCCTATGAAGCCAGACTTCGAGAATAAGAAGAGGTGATGTGCCACCAAGAAGAAGAGAATGTCTGCCTCAAGAGGAAACTAGAAATAATAGAGAGATCTCTCTCTATAAACACATGGCGGTATCGAGACAGGACTCCTAGTCCTCACGGGGGAAATTACCCCAACCGAGGAAGGAGCCCTAGGCGCGACTAAGAGAAAACTGAATGTGACAGATCAGAGTGAGCACGATCAGAGCGTGGTCACAAGGAGAGGTGCCATAGGAATAATGACCGACCAAGTGAAGCTTTAAAGATTCTGGTCTGTAGGGAGATGGACCAACATCCAGCGCACCGAGGATCCAGATTGACCAGAGAGATTTCTATAAGAGATCTAAATTCTCAGATAAAGACCCCTTTCTCAAGGGAAATCGAATACGATGAGCCCCTCAAGAAATTCTTTGTCCCCAGGTTTAAGATCTATGATGGGAAAATAGATCCCATAGATCATATTAGGCAATATCCGCAGGCAATGACCTTATGGAGCCATAATGACGCACTAATGTGAAAGATATTCCCTCCTAGCCTACATGATGTAGCACATAAGTGGTTTGAGAGGCTACCCTACAGGTCGATCAAGAACTTCTTAACATTAACAGAGCCTATGGAATTCTCCGTGTTGATGTAAAAAGCTGGACTTGATCCAATTTTAAAATCCCCGATAAAAAATACAATTACAATGTTAAATAAAAAGTGACACAAGGTTTATAAAGTGGTTCAGCTATGTAAGATAACCTACCTCCAATGTTATAGTATCAAATTCATAGGTTACAGAAATCTAGGTACTCTTGTCAATAATAATAGCCTAGAATCCTTTCTACCTTGCCCTTGATGAAGGGGATACAATGTATTTATAATGACCGTAATATTAAGGGTTGGAATATTAAGGAATGGAATGCCTTTATACATTTAAGCATTTACTCCCGTACATATGTGACGATTGGTTTTATGAACCACCTATGGTAAGACCCTTGGTATGGTGACGCTTCATTGGTATTGATGGTCAGCATTCTTTATGTTGGTCGGCATGCATGCTGAGTTATAATTAGCTTATTAGAATTTTTGCCACGTAGGAGGACAAGTGTTCACTTTTGATTGGTCCATGTAGTTGGATAAGTTTTGGTATCAACAGAAGCCACCAATGCTCTATGCTTGATGCCTGTGTGAAAGTATAGAACATTCAATTCTGGAAGTAGCTTGGAGTATTTTCATGGTGCCTGGTCAGTAGCCGACTTCCCACACTTATAAAATTTTACTGGTCCTGTTTGAGGATAGCATTTTTGTGAATAATTTGAAATTTTAGCGAACCGCCAAAGGGTAAATGGGTATTTTACACCTTCTGTATCATGAACACATTTAATCATTAATTTAGCTATTTTCGAGACAAGCTATAAAATGCGGGAGGATTTTCTAGATTTTACCTTACCTCAAATCTTCGAACTATAGAAGCTATTTCTGAGATTTTGTTCGATTGTTTGTCCTCGTTCGTCTTTTCCTTCCATAGTTCTTGCTGAATCCTTAAGTTTCTATAATAATTCTTTCTTATTAAATATGAGAACATTTTTATCAAACACGTGACATAATTAGGGCTAATTAATCACTCTAGGAATTATTTGAAATTCAGTAAATGCTCAAATATAAGTTGGTCTCACATGAAGTTTCTGTGATTTAATAAGTCAACAAATAATCAGTTATGACTTTAATTTTTCTCCACTCAAATATTAAATTAGAAGGTGATTTTTTGTGAATTAGAAAATGATAGGAGGGGTCTCGTATTTTTGCATCATTATCCATAGTCTGAGTAAATAAAGTTTCCACTTTTCCATTCAAGTACTTGTCGCCACCAAGTGACAGCCACCGCCGACCAGTGCAACTCTCCACAAGGAAATTTTATTTCGTTGACTAGTAATAGATTCAGCCGACCAACATGCAGAAGTTTCCAATCTATACAACACCTGATGCCGACCAAAAATGGATGTTGCCAAAGATAATCAGATGGTGCCGACCAATAGCTGATGATCTCCCACTTTTGTAACAAAGGCTTCCAAGCAGCAGTAGGTAGTAGCGACCAACTATGGGTACTGCCGACTAATAATGGGTAACGCCGACCAGTAAAAGGTCTTCTGGTGAAGTTTTCGATCAAGAAATGATGATCCGATGATGACGTTTAAGGGTTGCCGACCTATAAAAATGTCTTTGATCAGCATAAAATTCATACCGGCCATATTCAGGAGATCAGGAACCCTCAAATTGCATAATATTTATTGCCCACCAACTCTGTGTTTTGCCGACCAAGGAATAATGGTCTAATGATGCTACCGACCAAGAATAGTTGTTGCCGATCTACTCCTGATAAAAAATAAATCAGTGTTAGACGGTTTCCGACCAACATATAATATTCTTTCCAATCTGCCGACCAATTTAACTGATACCGATCAATAAAAGAGGGTCTGGAGCCTACACTGACCAACAATAGATGGTTTGAATCTGTCATTGACCAGCAAAGGGTGTGTCGACCAACAAAACTGATCCGATGAAATTGTCCTATCTCTGAGCAAGAATAGGAGGAACTGTATTTGACGGTGGTCGGAGCGAGTTTGGTCGGGAAGACCACAGCTGTGCAAACCCTGATTTAAAAAAACACTAAGATCCATAGGCGATCTACCTCCTGATGTGTAACCGTAATATAGTGGTCGCAGATCATGATGGATAACTCCGACAATGTTGTAATGGGTTCTTGCTTGACTCTCGTCTCCCACGTTTCAATTGTTGATTGAGAAGAGAACCTCATGGAATTCTCCATATTCTATCATTTGTTGCCGTAGAACGTTGGAATTGGGGGGATTGAAATTGTATGGCTGTCTGAGTCTGATTTCGACGGCCAGTGATAAATTCAGCGCCAAATTTAAGAATAAATTTATTACACCAATAAATCAACATATAAGAGAGAATATAAGAAATAACCAATAAATTGAAATCATCAGATTTATATTTGAAAATATGATCTATATTCCAGAGGAAATATAATGGTTTTGAATTTTTGCTCTCTTGTAGAAGATGTGAAATATCAAAATAGGTGAATCGTTATCCCCATGTAACCCTATGAACGAGTTTGTCTAGAAAATGGCCTTGAACCAGAGGGAAAAAGATTTTCAGATATCTTAAAATTGAATATAATATGTATTTTCTCAAATAAATCAAATTGACGAGAACAATATATCTGATCAAATTGATGAGAACAGTAGATTTGGGTTAGAATTGTGATTTTTTGGAGAGAGAAAATTATTTCTATCACTTTAACTTTTCCTATTCTTTGATTAAAAATATGATGATAATTTGAATAGTCATCAAAGATCTTTCAAAATTCGTTTCAGAATCAACAACAATGAAAATTATCAAATGTTACCATCGTCGTATATACTCGTAGATGTAATCATTCTAAATGATTATTCCATGATATAAAATTTAAACTTGAGAATCAAGCAAAAAGTTATGATTTATGAAATCCACCATTCTAAGATTTCTCAATTAGAATTAATCTAACAGTTATGATTTTAAAATCATGATATGCGATATTTTACGGATTTCATAAAAAATTGGACAACTAATTTATGTATATAAACATAAAAATCATTACTGAATCAAAAGATTAATACGTAATATATAATTGATTATACATAGAGAAAATAAAAAACTTAGCTTTTGATGGAGAACAATGCTTGTAACACGTTCCCACATACGGAGCCAATCTGTTGATGACTAGAAATAGCATCCATGATATCTTATCGGCATCAACAACAGATAAAATGAAGGTATGAAGATGATGATTGAAGATGAAATGGTGATCACATCAAACACATAAGAGATAAAGGTTTTTAAAGTGGTTCGTCTATAAGGAAAAGCCTATGTCCACTGTTATTTTATTCCCAGGGGTTTACAATAGCACAATATGGTGTAGAGAGAGAGAAAGATGTGTGTATTTTGTGTATCGTGTCTCTTAGTTGTTCGTCCCTTTGGCTAAGGGAATACATGTATTTATAGTGATGGGAGTTAAAGAGATACAATGTCTTTATACATTCAGACATTTATATCTATATACAATGAATGTAACTGTTGGTCTTCTAGGATGGTTGATATTCCTTAAGTTGCTTGGTATGTCATGTGTTGGTTGGTATGCCGACCAACTCTCCTTGGGTGCCGACTAACTCTCCTTGGGTGTCGAACAACTCTCCTCGGGTGCCGAACAAGTATAAATATTGCCACGTAGGATGACAGGTGTCCTTTTCTGACTGGTCCTCGTAGATGGGGAATTTTTGAATCAACAATCATCCACAATCAACTTTATTGCTAGAGTATAAGAGTTCCATACCTATTTTCTAGCTCGGCTAAAAATTACTGTGCGTGCAATTGTAATTGACTTGGAGAAGGATCCAGTGTCTGCTTCCTCGGCAACTGAGTCTGTTGTTACTCGTGTTGAAGTTGCTAGTGGGGGAATTTCTTCTTCTTTTGACTATAATATTCCCTTATCTATTAGCGCAGGAAAAAGGAAAATCCCTGATATGCCCTTAATGTACCTGACAACTCAGAGACACCAACCTCGGAGTATGATAGGGCCGAGGTAACAAAGGCTCCTGACTCACAACCAGCACTCTCGTCCTGCATAAGGTCGGCTAAGGCCGACGTCAATGGTCACCTCATTGACGGGCGTCATCAGAGATCACACCTACCTCACTCATCAACCTCGGTCGGGAATAAGTTGAGGTAGCAAGGACCACCCCGTCATGACCAACCACGATTGAGAATCAACCAAGGTTCATGCTACACCAACGTAACCTCAGCCCAGGACGACGTTGTAATTCCACCTGCCTTACCTCCGTTGTCCTACTGAGCCGAGATCATTACGAATAACCTCGGATTGAGCAGCAGCAAGACTTCACTAACCTCTTACTCTTCCAGGCCGAGGTTGGTACCAATCGAAGACAGCCGAGTATTTACACGCACATGTATAGCTTGGAACACGTGGACAAATCTGTTATAACCAAATTATTCCCTCCACGTGAGGGAATATTGAGGTCATCATTAATTAGTTGAGATCAACCAGGTGTCACTCTCATACTAGCCCGATGCTCATGCACATGCTCATTGTATGCTTGAGGGGAACATTACACCCCCAAGCACTATATATATAGGTCATCCTCTACCTTTTAAAGTGATCGAGAATTACAACCCTAGCTGAAACTCTGTCATTTTATACAGTAGAGAGAGAAAGCTTGAGAGATTGTATCCATGGCCATTAGTGCCTTCATTCAGTGATATTACTCACACACACTCACAGTGGACGTAGGCCAGATTGGCTGAACCACTTACATTCAAGTGTCCATCCTCTTTTCCTCACCTCAATCTCTTATATTTAGTATACTCTTGTGCTGCCATTGTTATCACTAGTTTGAGATTACAAACACCTTGACTGGTGGTGCTATTTCCAGCATCATTATTCTGGCGCCGTCTGCGGGAACGAGAAGCCATCTCTTCCTCTTTTTTCTGCTTAACCTCATCAGGAACTCTGGTGGTGGACTAGGCCTCACCCCTTACGTGGAGTTGTTTCACCATTAAAGGTGGTCCATTAAGGTACTAAGATCATCTACTTCACAAGCCCTATAGTGTTAACGTATGGCACCGGAATTACCACCACCTCTTCCACCACCTGGTGCTGGAGGAGCTAGTTCCAGCCAGGCACCGCCTCAGTCCAAAATGGCGGAGGTGGCAGCAGCATTAAGATCTTTGGCTGCAACACAACAAGCAATGAAGGAGCAATTTGCACAACTCAGTCAAAATATGATGAGACAACCTGAGCTCTCATCGGAGATGATTACTCCAGCAGCTGTACAACTCCATCTTGAGGCCAAGGGACCACCCCAGGCACCGCGAAAGACCAACCTATACCACAACGGAGGAGGGACATTGCTGACCCTAGGCATTTGCGTCTGGGGAGGCAAGGACACCCTTGCCCTGAGGATAGGTATGATGATTTGGAGGTAGAAGACACTCTAGAAGATTGTTAGGAGCAATATGAGGTTTCAAAAAACACAGTACGTCCTATCCAGCAGAGCCGAGGTTCTGAAGGCAGAAGAGGTGAGGGAGCCCAACAAAGAGGATAAACTTTTGATCGACTGATCAGAGGGTCGGCTTTTGAAAGTCTCGGCCTAATAAATGACTTAAGACAGAGGTTATCTAGGTCGAGAAGTGCAGCCGGCTCACAAGGAGAAGAGGGGGAACGTCAGCCTCATCAAGGCTGACCCCACCTAGGACGAGGTAGGGACCAGTAAGAGGTCAATAGCTGACGCTGTGTTGCGGCCGGGGAGCCCTCGGTCCCCCCCCCCTGGAGATGGCTGGAGACAACCTCAGCCAGGTTGGTGTTGCAAGACCATGGAATGACTCCATCCAACATCTTGAAGAAAATATAAGAGACCTCATCAAAAGCCGAGACCCATTGCAAAGAGGTTTCTCAGAGGGATCTCCATTCGTGGTTAAGATAGTGAGCTTCCCAACCCCTGCCAACTTCAAGCCATCTACGGTTTCACCTAAATATGATGGTAGCACCAACCCTGTACATCATATTGAGATGTACAAGTCTACGGCGAACATTTACTCAATACCAGATGAGATGAAGTGTCGAGCCTTCTCCAGGACTTTGACGGGAGCTGCACACATCTGGTTTTCCTCTCTTCCAAAAAACTCAATAGAGAACTTTAAGGGCTTGGCTGAACGTTTCATCCATTATTTATGTTTTGGGGTAAGACCTCAAAAGAAGACCACTCATCTGCTATATGTCAAATAAGGGAAGAATGAGAGCCTAAGAGACTACATCGCAATATTCAATAAAGAGAAACTAGAGGTTGAAGATTATGGAGAGAACATAGTTATGACCGCTCTCATAGGAGGTCTTCAAAAGGGGAAGTTATTGTGGAAACTCGCAAAAGATCCTCTTAAGTCGATGGCAAAGTTATTGGCAACTGGAGGTAAGGTCATGAATGCTGAAGGGGCCATGGCCATAAAGTATGAGGATGAAAATGGAAGTGGCAGCGGGAAGTTCCAAAAAAAGAAGGACGAAAAGAAGAGGTCGGCTGATGACATGTTTGCACGCTATACCCCTCTAACCGTGAGCTGCGAACACATCCTCAATGAGATCAAGAATGACCGGTCTCTGAGATGGCCAGAGAAGCTGAAGTCCCTCCGCATAAGAGGAATAAGAACTTGTGGTGCGAGTTCCACCAAGACCGTGGCCATGTGACAGACAAGTGCTTCGCCTTAAAGGATGAGATCGAGAAGATGTTGAGATCCGAAAAGTTGAGGAAGTATGTTGATGGCAAGGCTCCTAAGAGGGGAAGCGATGATCCTAAAAAGAAGAGAAACGACATATGTCGTGATGATACTCCAGCAAGAAGAGACGATGACTCGGATTGTGATGATCAAGATGATCCAGACCTCCCACCAAAAGATGACCCTGCCCCGGTGAAGAGGGTTGGTATGATCTCCTTCGATGTTAGCATCATATGCAGAGGGCATACAGGGGGTGGCTCTGAAGTGGCTGATCGAAAAGCTCATGTAGCAGAGGCCAAGTCAGTGGCCAAAATAGAGGTGGTAAACTTGACATCTTCAGAGGCCAAGCAGAAAAGAAAGAAGGTGGATATGGACACTCTTATAGTCGAGTTCTCCCAAATCGACTTCAAAGGCATATTAGCTCCGCCTGATGATCCTTTGGTAATTACAACAAGAGTACATGGATGCAAGGTGCAGAGAATTCTTGTAGATGGAGGAAGTTCAGCAGTGTGATGTTCTGGCCATGTTTCAAAAGCCTAGGCCTTAGCAGGGCCAGGTTGGTACCCTATCATCATCCATTAATGGGCTTTAGTGGCGAAAAATTCCATCCATTGGGCATGTATGAGATGGACATGCGAATGGGAGATGAGTGTCCTAAGAGGTTGACCCGAAAGATCAATTTTTTTTATTATGGACGAAAATGTCTTCTCGGCCTATAACCTCATCATAGGAAGAGTAGCCCTTAAGGAGTTTGAAGCTATACCATCGACGGTCCACCAGAAGCTAAAATTCCTTAACCCCTATGGGGTAGGGGACGTGCAGGGTGACCAGAATATAGCACGAGAATGCTACTTCAACTCAGCCGAAGATAGAGAGGCCCATAAGAGAGCAACCACCACGTATAACATTGATACACTTGACCCTAGAGATGAAACGAAGTTGAAGAAAGGAGAGGCTGCGAAAGAGGTAGAATCCATCATCCTCAATGAGGACGAACCGAAAAAACCGTCCAGGTCAGTAAGGCCTTAAAAGCAGAGATCAAGGAAGAACTGATAAATTTCTTGAGGAAGAGGCAGGGTGTCTTCACCTGGAGCCACGCAGACATGCCTGGCATCAACCCGGAGGTTATGTGCCACAAATTCAACATGGCAGAAAATGCTAGGCCAATCAAATAAAGACGAAGAGTTTATTCTAGGGAGAAATATGACATCATCAGAGAAGAGGTCAGAAAATTGGAAGAGGCAGAATTTATCAGGGAGGTTATATATCCAGAGTGGTTGTCAAATGTCGTCATTGTGCCCAAGGCCAATGGAAAATAGAGGATGTGCGTAGATTTCACCGACCTGAACAAGTCTTGCCCTAAAGACAGTTACCCCTTACCTCGGATCGATCAGATGGTAGATGCCACGACAGGGCATGAGCTCATGAGCTTCATGGACGCGTATTCTGGTTATAACCAGATCTTCATGGATGCTGAAGACTCAGAGAAGACAACCTTCATCACTGATAAGGGGACATATTGCTACAAGGTTATGCCCTTCGGCCTGAAAAATGCAGGGGCAACGTATCAACGTCTTGTGAATAAGATGTTTGAAAATCAAATAGGCAAGACTATGGAGGTATATGTAGATGATATGTTAATGAAGAGCTTAAAGGCCTGCACTCACGTGGCAGACCTAGGAAAGACCTTCGATACCATGGACTTGTACATAATGAAACTTAATCCCGAGAAGTGTGTCTTCGAGGTAGGAGCTGGGAAATTTCTTGGATTCATTGTCAATCAGAGGGGAATAGAGGCGAACCCTGAGAAGATCAAGGCTTTGATTGACATGAAAACACCAAGAAGTATCAAGGACGTTCAGAGGCTCAATAGAAGAGTAGCTGCACTCAACAGATTTGTTTTTAGAGAAATGAACAAGTGTCTTCCATTCTTTAAGGTGCTTAGAAAGGCCTTTGAATGGGATAAAAAGTGTGATGAGGCTTTTAATCAGCTCAAGTCGTACCTCGAATATCCCTTGCTCTTATCTCGGCCCATAGTGGGAGAGAAGTTGTATGTTTATCTAGCAGTCTCTAAGTTAGTTATAAGTGCAGCCATAGTTCGGGAGGACGCTGGGGTCAAAAGGCCTGTATACTTCAACAGTAAGGCCTTTCAAGGGTTTGAGCAGAACTATCCTCGGATGGAAAAGTTGGACTACGCTTTGATACATGCTTCCAGGAAGATGAAGCCCTACTTCCAAGCCCACTCTATGGTCATCCTCACTGACTCCCCATTAAGGCAAGTCCTCCACAAGCCTGAGAAGTCAGGAAGGTTGATGACCCGGGCCATTGATTTGGGAGAGTATAACCTTACTTATCAACCCAGTGTGGCTATTAAAGGGAAGGCACTTGCAAATTTTGTTGCTGAGTTCACTTGGGAAGATACTGAAGTTGAGAACAATCCATTAATTACAGAAAGGGTCAAATAGTAATGTCTTCTGAGAATCGGAAGAGGTTGTGTCCAACAGAGCCAGAAAGGGAGTGGCCGAGAATGAGGAAGACAGGTACCTCTTCAATCAAGGAACCCTTTCAGAGGGGAGTTTCTTGACGAATGAAGACGTTTGGAACCTCTTCGTTGATGGGTCTTCTTGCAAAAGTGGAAGCGGTGCAGGGTTGATACTCTCAGCTCCGGATGGTACCAACGTTGAATATGCACTAAGGTCTAACTTCAAGGCATCAAATAACGAGTCAGAATATGAGGCCATGATAGTAGGTCTCTCCTTGTCAAAGTCCTTTAGGGTTGGTCGACTCTTACTTCACAGCGACTCGAGATTAGTTATCAACCAAGTGTTTGGAGTTTATGAGGCCAAGGATGAAAGGATGGACAAATACCTGAAGAGGGTAAGAATGATGCTATAAGGTTTCGAAAAGGTAAAGAGGAAGAGAGTACCTCGACAAAATAACAGCCACGCAGATGCACTAGCAAGGTTGGCTTCAGTAACAAGGACAGACATCAGAAGGACAATTCCATTCTAGGTCCTGCTCAAGCCGACCATTGAAGAAGAGGTTAGTAACCCTTACCTCAATTTAAACCTAGGGTACTCATGGATGGACCCCTTTATCAGATATATCAGAGAGGTCGGAATCAAAGCTAGAGAGGAGGAAACTGAGGTACAGAGCTGTAAAGTTCTCAATAATAGGAGATGTCCTATATAAGAAGGGATTTTTGTTACCCCTCCTCAGGTGAGTTCATCCTATAGAGGTCCCCCTCATCCTATAAGAGGTACACGAGGGTTCTTGCTCCAGTCACATAGGAGGAATACCATTAGCCAAAAGGATTATCACGCATGGATACTTGTGGCAGACCTTGGCCAAGGATGCTGCAGCCTATGTGAAGAGGTATGACAAATGCCAAAGATTCTCCACTATCCCCCATCAACCTCATCAGCCTATGAAGTAAATAAGTTCTCCTTGGCCATTCGCAGTATGGGGAATTTACTTGATGGGTCCCTTACCAAGAGCTGCGAACAACTACAGGTTTTTGATAGTTGCCATTAACTATTTCTCCAAATAGGTAGAGGCCGAGCCGATGATCACGATTATAGAGCAGAAGACCTTCCAATTCATTTGGAAGAGCATCATATGCAGACATGTCCTTCCCAACACCCTCATCTCGGATAATGGAACCCATTTCAAGAATTCTTCCTTAGAAAAGTATTGCGAGAGAGTTGGGATCAAGCAATTTTTCTCTTCTCCCGACCGACCTCAGGCAAACGGTCAGATCGAAGTCACAAACAGAACAATCCTTTACGGGATTAAGAAGAGGCTGGAAGAAGCTAAGGGGAGATGGACTGAAGAGGTTTATGCTGTGTTAGGGGCCTACAAAACAACGTCTAGGACGCCAATGGGGAAGACCCCATTTATGTTAGCACATGGCTTAGAAGTCGTCATACCAATAGAGGTAGGACTCCCCACTCACAAGGTTCAGACCTATGACCCTGAGAAGAATGGGGAGGAGAGAAGACTTTACCTAAATTTGATTGAGGAGAGAAGAGAAGATGTAGAGATCAGACAGGCAGGCTATCAGCAGAGAACATCAAAGTTCTACAATCAAGGGGTGAAATCAAGACCCGTAACCGTAGGAGACCTAGTGCTAAAGAAGACATTGTAGAAGGCAAACAATCTTCACCCAAATTGGCATGTCCCTTAAAAAGTGATGGAGGAGGTTGTACTCGGGACCTACAGACTGGAAAACCTTGAAGGGGAACCTTTTTCCAACCCATGGAACGTTC
The DNA here is from genome assembly GCA_949130495.1 of Sambucus nigra. NCBI lineage: Eukaryota > Viridiplantae > Streptophyta > Magnoliopsida > Dipsacales > Adoxaceae > Sambucus > Sambucus nigra. The sequence continues at coordinate 144,651,737 of OX422212.1, forward strand.
ATCATTTGAAAAAGTATTACATATGATGTTGCAATGATTCCTATGTAAATGTATCAACTTATGAAGAGATTATTAATGAGAAGATAAGTTCCCGTGTCAATTCTTGGTTCATTTTGCTTGGGTGAATTTTTTTTGAGGGTAACATCTTAGTTTATGACCTTAGAGCTTAAAATATCATAGTTTGGTGAGAAGGTCTGAGGTGAACATCATACTTGGATGACCTCAGATCTTAAACATCATTAATTTGGTGAAATTTATGGTGTTAATGACCTCAGGCCTTAAAACATCATAGTTTGGTGACATGATGTGAGGTGAACATCATACTTGGATGACCTCAGATCTTAAACATCATTAATTTGGTGAAATTTATTGAGGTGAACATCATACTTGGATGACCTTAGACCTTAAACATCAATAATTTGGTGAAATTTATTGAGGTGAACATCAGACTTGGATGACCTCAGACCTTAAACACCATTAATTTGGTGAAATTTATGGGGGTAACATCTTAGTTATGACCTCAGACCTTAAAACATCATAGCTCGGTGACAAGGTCTGAGGTGAACATCATACTTGGATGACCTCAGACCTTAAACATCATTAATTTAGTGAAATTTATGATGTGATCATCATACTTGGATGACCTCAAACCTTAAATATGATTAATTTGGTGAAATTTATGGGGGTAAACATCATACTTGGATGACCTCAAACCTTAAAACATCTTAGTTTATGACCTCAGACCTTAAAACATCATAGTTAGTGATAAGGGCACCATTATATTGAGGCTTCAAACCTTAATACAAACACATTGCATAACATATAAAATTATTCAAGGAACATTCGTCAAAAGAAGCAAAGCCCTCTTCAGAGGTTGATATGGCATGAAGTTAAGAATTACAAATCAAAATGATGTTTCAGAAAAGTGTTATCAGAAGTTACAGATCAATATGAATCAGAAATAAAAAATTAATAGTAAGAGCTTCACGTAATGGGTTTAAGTATCTGCAGTCTCAAGGTTGGTGACCATGCCTCCACTTCCTTGGCCGAGGTTGGTCACTTCTACCCCATCATCTTGAGGACTAACGTCTTCAGTCCTTGTGTCTTCTTGTTGAGCAGTCTCGGCAGGTGCGGCACCTCCTTCCTCCTCGACCTCTTGCAAGGCCTGAGAAAATTGAGGATTGGCATAGCCCAGACCAATGAAGTCAGAGGCTGCCAGACTCCCTGAATCATTCTCTTTCATTGCAACCCATTTTCTAGTGGCCTTAAAACCCCTTTCGAGGTATTCAAAGCCAAATCTGACGAATTCGTCAAAGACCTTGTAGTCCTCCAAGATCTTCTCTGAGGCGTCATCCAGAGCAGCCTTCACAGCGACATCGACCTTATGTCGGAGAGAGTCAGCCTGAGTCTTCAGATCAGAGCTATGATCCTTCTTAAGCTTGTCCATATCCTTCTCCATCCGCTTAACATTAGCTTTAGACTTCTCTAAGGAAGCCTTTAGAAGCTACACTTTACTATTCAGAGCAGCCTCTATCTTTTGGGCATCTTTGCCCTTCTCAATCAGAGGGAGTTTCCTCAGGGTCTAGTCAACGAACTAGTGCATGGTGAGGAGACCCTGTAAAACATGTGCAGAATTGTTAGTTCAAGATTTGGTATAGTTCAAAGACAATGTTACAATTAAAAATAATAACAAAAGTATTACTTGGATAGATCGGTGGAGGCTGAACTCGACCAGCATAGGGGTGTCTAGAGAATGGCAGAACCGTTTGTCAGCGTCGATCATAACAGAGCCGATGGCGTCCAAGGCCTTTAAACTTTGGCCAATAAGGCTACCACCAATCTTCAACTGCTCCAGACGAGCAACTAACGCATCCTCAGAGGAGATGGGGATCGCGCGATCCCCCTTAGAGGTTTTCTTCTGCCTCTGATCCTCAGGGGCAGGGTCATTAAACTTCCTTTTCTTTGAGGCATCGTCCCTTAAAAGGGTGGGGGAGGCGGAGGTGCATTTAGACCTACTTTCTTCACCAGCGTTGTAAGATTGGGGGCTGCCATTTCCCAGATATCGTCTGAGACTCCTGCCAGACGCTCTGCAAAAAGAAAGGTCTGAGTTAGAAGAGCAGAGACGTAGCAAAATAAGAAGTTCAACTGGTTGAAAAAATAATGTAACTTACGAAGCTCGATTAGGGTACTCCCACCAAGGCTAGTCTCAGAGAGGTAGTAGGGGGTCATTAAATGCTCGTACTTGATCAACAGACCATGCTCCCCCTGATCTTGAAGGTCTTTGACCTTCTGAAAGTTATTCTGTCTAAATTCAGGGTCAGCCCTGGCAGCCATGACACCTTTCCCCACCTCAGTGGCATCCTCGGCTCTAAAGATGAAGAGGGGACACAAGCACCAAATTCCCATGCCCCGGAGGCGAAGAAGTATCGTGGTTTCCAGTTATGGTTGGAAGTCTGGGTAACCAGCAACATCTTCTTAGTAGACTTCTGAGCTAGAAAGTGATAGTAACTCAGATGATTCCTAGCAGAGGAGGGCACGTAGCACCCTGTGAAAACCTGGACGGGGAGGTTTGAATGATGGACCACCCTTCATAAGACGATATCCCCAATCATTACTCTCCAGGCATTGGGGGAGAGTTGGGAAGGAGACAAGTTAATGTAGGACAATATGGCCCTAATTATGGGATGAATGGGAAGACAAAATCCCAACTTAAACATTTTCTCATATAGGCAGATCTCACCATCTCGGCCGCTAAAAGCCCTCTCATCCCTCATAGGCCTCCTAAGTTTTATTGAGGGACCTATGGAATAAAGATGCCTGAAAGCTAAGAGGTCGAGCTCGCTGACAGTGCTCTCTATCTCGGCTGCCTCCGAGGTGTCAACATCACTTTCACTATCATCATCCTCATCTCGGGCAACGTCGGCTTGGGTAGGGGTGGGAGAACCATCAGGGAACCTCTGAGTGAACTCAGCCCCTATAGCGACCGACAAGGGAATAACATCAAATATTAGGGGAATAGCCACACTAGGTCTTACAATTTCGACATCAGAGAGTGAGAAGTGCTAGAACTTTTATTAGACGAGGCACGGCTATAAAACCTCGGCTTGGTCAGGGGAAATAATCCATGGCTTCTTGAAAAGAATCCACATACATGGGGGCTGAGGTGGATGACTCAGACTCAGACATTGGAATGGGTTCCAACGGAGTGTCCGCTGGCCCAACTGGGTTTGTTGGGTCAGGGTATATTACCCTCAGAGAGGATGGAAAGATTGGTCTGAAAGGGAATGACTCTGCTCTACGAGCTTCCTCTTGGTCTCGTTCTATTTGCCTAATCTTATCTAAGGTTTTCTCCCTCAGAGAAGGGAATTCCTCTAAGAGTTGATGAAGAGGTCTGAGCATATGAAGACGACCTTACACTTAAGGACTCAAGTAAAAAACAAACAAGACGATACAACTTAAGTTAAAGATCATGTGTTGTTATTTGGAAAGAAAACTAACCAAGAACAGTCAAGAACAGCTCACCGAAAAACTCATATACTCACCGGAAAGCTCAAGCCGAGATCGTAAAATGCAACAAAGAAAAATTAAAGACTGAAAATAACCAAAGCAGGGTGAAGAGGATACTTGGGTGACCGTGAAATAAGAAGGAGGAGGATGATAATCGAAGAAACCCTAATAACTGCAACAACAGGGCTTTGGAAAAGAGAGAGTGAAGAGGGTTCAGGCGAGAGAAATGGAGAGAAATGAGGAAGAAATATAAGGAGAGAGGTTTTAACCCTCAAATTCGATTGAACAAATCCCAAGGCTCATCATTGCCTTGGGAGACCAAAAGACAATCAACATCATTGCGCTTGTCAGGCACGCCACCCACTCCAATCCTTGACACTTAGCAAAGAGATATTGGGACACCAATAAGAATGGCCTCGGCCTTGAAAATACCCCTCAATCACCTACTCACATAGGTCACTAAGGGCTAGGGGTGATTGATATGCCCTTAATGTACCTGACAACTCAGAGACACCAACCTCGGCGTATGAGAGGGCCGAGGTAACAAAGGCTCCTGAATCACAACAAGCACTCTCTCCTACATAAGGTAGGCTAAGGCCGACGTCAATGGTCACCTCATTGACGGGCGGCATCAGAGATCACACCTACCTCGCTCATCAATCTCGGTCGGGAATAAGCTGAGGTAGTAAGGACCACCTCGGCTGAGAATAAGCCAAGGTTCCTGCTACACCAATGTAACCTCAGCCTAGGCCAACATTGTAATTCCACTTGCCTTACCTCTGCTATCCTACTGCGACTAACTTCAAATTGAGCAGCAGCTAGACTTCACTAACCTCGTACTCTTCCAGGCCGAGGTTGGTACCAATCGAAGATAGCTGAGTATATACACGCACATGTATAGCTTGGAACACGTGGACAAATCTGTTATAACTAAATTATTCCCTCCACATGAGGGAATATTGAGGTCATCATTACTTAGTTGAGATTATCCAGGTGTCACTCTCATACTAGCCCGATGCTCATGCACATGCTTATTGTATGCTTGAGGGGTAAATTACACCCCCCAAGCACTATATATATAGGTCATCCTCTACCTTGTAAAGGGATTGAGGATTACAACCCTAGAAAAAACTCTGTCATTTTATACAGTAGAGAAAGAAAGCTTGAGTGATTGTATCCATGGCCATTAGTGCCTTCATTCAGTGATATTACTCACACACACTCACAGTGGACGTAGGTCAGATTGGCTGAACCACTTACATTCAAGTGTTCTTCCTCTTCTCCTCACCTCAATCTCTTATATTTAGTATACTCTTGTGCTGCCATTGTTATCACTAGTTTGAGCTTACAAACACCTTGACTGGTGGTGCTATTTTCAGCATCATCAATCCCCAATCTCTTAGAGGTGTACTCTACTACTGATGCTAAGAAACCAATTGATACCAATGCCCAAAAAAAGTAGATTGAAGTTGGACAGAATCCCCCAGCTACCAAAGGTAATGAGTCTCCTCTCAAAAGCCTAAGATGAGGTCCTACTGATAAGCAGGTTGAGAAGGTTGTTGATGTCGATCGCTGGGATTTATTGGTAAGGTCCCATCTGCTACTGTCTTATCTGTAGCCTTTAGTCCTAGCTTGTCTAGGAAGTTGGTCAAGGCTGGTACCTTCCCTGACCATAGAGATGCTTCTGCCTCCATGTCCACATCAAAACTATCAGAGATGGCTATTTAAATTTTAGCCTGGGTAAGTTTTCATATTTTAAAGTTGGTAAGATATTGTTCATGTTTTCCTTGATTTATAATGACTTGGTTCTTTTTTGCAGTACAACCAAATGTTGGTGAAGAACAACTACGTTATTCTTCGAGAGAAGTAGAGGATGCCTTTGAGGGTTTTAGGAAATACCAGAAGGAGTCCAAACAGCCTTTGGATACACAACAGAAAAATTGGGAGGAGAAGATTCAGGCTACCAAAAAAGCATGGTAAAAAGCTGATAAAACTCTAACGGTGGCTACTTTAGCCTCTACTCAAGCCTAGCAGAAGGCAAAGGATGCTGAAGAGAAAGCAGCCAAACTATCTGCTAAACTTACTGTTATGAAGGCCCAAAGAAAGAAAACCAGAGAGGATTCCTTCAATAAGGAATGGGATAAGGCCATCTCTGCTACTTCAGCTCAAACATCGTATGCTAAGAAGAAATTCTTCAAGGAAGGTTAGTTGACAGCTTTGAGGGAAGTTGCTACTACTGAAGACTCAGAGATAGTTTTGTAAGGACATAATTTCTTGAACAAAATTGTGCTTGTAATATGTCATAGGGAGATTTTATTTTATCACGATCCTATTTGGTCCATGATGTATTGAATAAATTGAAGACATTGTGGCAAAGCTTAGTAGAATTAATTATGACGAAGTTTAATTGGTGCAAGTTTATTCGTCTTCAAGTTAATTGCATTACGAGATCACAGAGGTATGAATGCGTATAATTAATGGTGCTCGGAATTGTTTTTATAAAAGATAAGGATGTAATTTTATAAGGAAAAATATTTTAAAATGTTTTAAAAGTGTTTTAAGTGTTTTACGCTACGTTTTATTCTGATAAGCTTGAAATAGAGTTTGACTTAATTAGATCTCTTTTGAAGAAACGTTTTAAAGAAAAAGTCAAACTGACACGCGCGTCGTTCAAACGACAGGTTGGCCCGTTCAAGCGAGATGGCTATATCGCGCGAACGACTGACCAATCTAGTTCGAGTGACACTGTTTTTGAGGCGGTGATATTTTCCTATTTAAAGCATGATTTCGTCAGGATTAAGGTGTGTGCATTCTGGAAAAACAGTTTATGATCCAGAAATCTGTTTGCACATTTTTTTTGAGGTTTCAAAGCTTAAACACATCGTTAGAGTTTGGAAAGATCCGAGTTATCATTACTATATATTTTATGTGATCTTGCTGCACTAAGAAGGTTTGTTCTATACTTGAACATCTGAGTTTTGCGGTGAAGAAAAGAGAAGGACTTCTTGTTCGACATCATACACGTATCAAAGCCATTCGGTGGACATCGAGACATACATGGACGTGAGTGTTATGGACAGGTATCGTGGAAGGACTTTATGCATGGGAACTGTGAGAGGAGTGGTTAAAGATCAGAAGAGCATCAAGACCCGTGGGGATCGAGTCATTGAGTGAGTCTTTTGTCTGTTCGTTGTAATTCCACGTTCATAGTGATTGTCTGGCTTGGGCCGTCCGAGGTTATTTTCCCGTCTTGAGTTTTTTTCTCGTACATCCAGCATTGTGAGTATTCTTTACTTTACTTGCTTTAATCACTAGATGCATATTTAGGATTAATCAAGATAAAATTGGTTTAATGTAAGAATTGGCTTTTCACAACTTGGTTTGGTGCTAATTAAAAGTTAAATAATTTTTGGTGAAAATTGGTTTGATTTGAAACAAATGCATAAGGACCGCCCTTTCAATTTGGTATCAATGCTAGAAAACATAATTTATTTGTTTTGTGATCCCGCGTGTTTTCAAAGATGAATTTTAGAAATAATGAACTCTTTCGAACTCCTATGTTTAATGGCACTAATTACACCTATTGAAAGATGAGAATGAAAAGTGCATTAAAATCTATTGAGGAGCATGTGTGGCGAGCAGTTGGGAAAGGTTGGACACCCCCTATCACTGTTTTAGGTGAGGTCACTAATTTAAAGCCTGTCGAGTCATGGACTGAAACTGAACATAGACTTTCACAATATAATTCTATGGGTTTGCACGTTATTTCTTCACATGTCACACCGGAAGAATATAATAGAATTATGACTTGTGAAACATCAAAAGAGGCTTGGGATATTTTGGCACTCACTCATGAGGGCACTAGCACAGTTAGGGCGTCGAAGCATAAAAATCTCACTACACAGTTTGAGACCACCAGGATGTTAGAGAGTGAGACTTTTGATGAGTTTTATGCTAGGTTATCCAATATTGTCAAATCATCGTTTAACCTAGGTGAGAAAATTCTTGACAACCGTGTCATTAAGAAAATCCTTAGGTCATTGCCTTGTAGGTTTGATGCGAAAGTGAGTATTTTAAACCCATTGGGTAAGTTAGAGTCGACAAAACTAGAAGAGATTGTAGGTGACTTACAAAAACCTATGAAATCGGCATGATTACCTCCAAGTAAGTGCATAAGAAAGAAAAGGGTATTGCTTTGAAAACCTGGAAGGAGGAATTTAAAGTTTTGGATTCTGATTCTGATTTCGATCTTGAGGATGTTGCTTTGTTAGCAAAGAAATTTAAAAAAATTATTAAGTTTCAAAAGCAATCGAAAGATGCCAAAAAATTTGAAAAATTCAAGAACAACAAAGTTGATCCCACCTCTAAGGATAAAAGTTTGAGAAGCCTAAGAGAGGTGAGTCGGATAAATGTTTTGCGTGTGAGGGGCACGATCACAGAGTTAAGGAGTGTCCCACTAGACTTAAGAAAGAGGGAAAGAAATCCAATGTATATAGTGCCACCTTAAGTGATAGTGATCTGGAAGAGGGAGAGAGTACCCCCATTGATCGTAACTTTGTTGCATTTAAGGCATGACATATGAGAGATGACGATTCTCATGTGAATGACACTTTTGAGGAGGTTTTGAGTAAATCTCATGTTAGTGAGGGAGAAGAGAGTGACGAAGAGGAGGTAGATGTGAAATAATTGCAAGTTGCATTTAATGAGTTGTATGCCGAGGCTGTGAAAGTGAAAAATGCAAATGCAAAATTGCAAGCTAAGTTAAATGAGCGTGCCATAGAAAATAATGATTGTTTTACTGAGGATCTTAGGGCACGAGAGAAGACTCTTAGGGAGAAATTAGAGTATGTCGAGGGTGAGAGAGATAATCTTTATGGTTTGATGGAGTCTTTGAAAAAGGAGATTTTAGAGTTTGAGGAGTTCAGGCGTTTGCTCGAGTTGAGGATCCATGAGTTGGAGGAGAGATTGAGAGACTCTTCTAGAATTAATTTTGATTTTGAGGCTAGGCCGAAGAAGTTATAAAAGATCTTAGGCACTGTCCAAATTAAGGGAGATAGGGGAGGTATATGTTTTGATGAGAAAATTGTTCCCATTTCCCCCGCACGTGTGAGAAACACTAGGATGGTAAAAAAAGGTCCACATATAGGTAATCATTCCCACCGTCGCTACACTTGCACATTTGTGGTAGGAAAGGTCACCTTAGGCGTTATTTTTACGACATTAGACAAGCTCCTAGGAAGTTTAGGAATAAATTTTCCCCGGTTTCCCAAACCCCCATGCGTCTTTTTACACCTACTTAGGTTAGGAAATCGAATTTAGTGGATTTAAGAATAAATGTTCATGATTCTTGTTTGGGTGCACTTGATTCTTCCCATGCTAAATTTAAAGGATGATAGTGTTTTCTTATTTGTCATATGCTAGTTTGCTTCATGATATATTCATTGCTAGTATAATGACTTGTGTATCATTTTGTATTATAGTTTTTCATTTGTTTGAATCCTATTGAAAAAATAAAAAAAGATTTTATTTTTGAGAAAACTTTTGAAAAACCAAAAAGATTTTGCTTTTATTTGAATCAAAATATGTTTGAAAAGCCAAAAAGATTTTCAGTTTTTATTTTTGAGTTTACATGTTTGATGTGGCATATTGGTGTGCTTAGACCCCCATCGTTTCATATCCTTGTGGCTAGGACATTTGGTCATTATTATCGATGCTTAGAATCATCGTAACCGTTGTTTATATGGGTTTTTTTTTAAGTTGATATGCATTTTGATTCGACTTCATATATATGCCGTCAATGCACACTTGCACGAGTTTATATGAATGTTTGACTTCTCTTGCATATTTGAATTTAGTAAGGCATGCTTATCTCAATCTTGTCATCTATGCGTAAGTAGACTTAAGGAGAACTGTGCATATAAGAATCGTTTACCCTGAGGATTTGAATTGGCACCTAACTGAAAAAATGATGAGTGATTCACGGGAAAGGGCTGCGAGAGTTCAAAATTAACATGTCGTGAAAGCCACCGTTTAAAAGAGCCCAAAAGAAAGAGAAATATGCTAAGAAAAAGGGCCAATAAGATTTTCTCTGATTTGAGAATGCTAGAAACCTCAAAAGAACTTGAAAAAGTATGTTTATGAGGGATTTTGGTTGGAGAAAATTTTAATGGGTTTGCACAACTAATCCTATTGTTGAAACATGACAATTTGACGCTATTATTTGTAGAGTCATCAAAATTCTGGATTTGTGTGCATCTAGTATGTTTATTTCATTAAGCTCTCACTTTAATTGTCATATGGCTAAGATAAAGTTCAATGATTTATCGCTATCAATTAGAGCTTATTGATATTTTTGATGTGTTGGAATTGTGACTCTTTTGTTGTACTTTCATGCCCATACATTCCATGTCCATGTTTGAACACATCGATACTATCTTTGCATGTAACTCCATGGTTAGTTTTTATGCATTTTTGCGTTTTGTGTTAAAAGCTTATTGTTTTAACACTGTTTTGCTGCTGTCAGGCTCTTCCAGTGTGATTTTTCTGGAAATTTTTTCACTGGACAAAAATATATGATATTTCTGGGAATCTGGGAAAATTTGGCCTGCCGCGAAAACTCGTTCGAACGGCATTACCATGTCGCGAGAAGTCTCGTTCGAGCGACGTCCTCATCTCATTTGAGCGACGTCCCTAGCTCGTTCGAACGACGGTCTGGGAATTTGTTTCTGATTGGTTTGCAGTCCACTAGTTTATTTTATGATATTTTTGGTACTGCTGAAAGCTTTCTGGATTAACAGGTTTATATGCAGGTTATATTATTTCAAAATTGATATGTTGCATATAATTCCGTTTGTCACACCTGATTAGTTTTCTATATTCTTTGGGTGATTCATGGTTTACTAGCTACAGAGTTGTCATCTATTGATCATATTTAGCTAGTTGTTTCATGATTATCTAGCGATTTTTAATTGGTATATTCTCATTCTAGATACTTGATTGATTCGTTTATCTTTTCACCGAATTGTCTATTCGACATAAAAAGGGGGAGAGATGTATGTGATGTAGGGGGAGATTTGTTGACATGTTTTTTATTACGTATTTTACAAATTGATAGTACAAATTGGTATCATTTTGTTGCTCAATTGTTTAACAAATGATTTTTCAGAGTTTATTCATATTGGTATCTATTGTAAAATTAGTATCATTTGGATATATATTGGTTTCATTTGTTCTACCATACTTCACTGGGTATTTGTTTGTCTATTTCATGTGTGTAGGTATGCTTCAACGATTCGATATTTCAAGTCTACATCACACTCAGACATTTCATGCTTGCCGGTGCTTCATATACTAGTCCGTGTCCTATAATTTTTTACTTTGGGTTTATGGGATGGGATTTAGGCATCATACGGCTTGACATCCCGACTTAGACATTTCACTGGTTTAGTTTTGTCCTGGAATAGTCAAAGGGGGATATTTGTAAGGACATAAATTTTCAATTGAGTCCCTATATTGTTTTGACTTAATTCCTTAAACAAAACTATGTTTATAATATGTCATAGGGAGATTTTATTTTGTCACGATCCCACTTGGTCTATGACGTATTGAAGAAATTGATGACGTTGCGGCAAAGCTTAGAAGAATTAATCATGACGAAGTTTAATTAGTGTAAGTTTATTTATCTTCAATTTAATTGCATTCCGAGATCACACAGGTATGAATGCATATAATTAATGGTGCTCGGAATTATTTTTATAAAAGATAAGGATGTAATTTTATAAGGAAAAATGTTTTAAAAGTGTTTTAAGTGTTTTACACTACATTTTATTCTGATAAGCTCGAAATAGAGTTTGACTTAATTGGATCTCTTTTGAAGAAACGTTTTAAGGAAAAGGTCAAATTGACATGCGCGTCGTTTAAACGACAAGCTTGCTCGTTCGAGCGAGATGGCTATGTCGTCGAACGACTAGCCAATCTCGTTCGAACAACACTTTTTTCGAGGCGGTGATCGTTTCCTATTTAAATTGTGGTTTCGTCAGAATTAAGGTGTGTGCATTCTGGAAAAATAGATTAAGATCCAGAAACCTGTTTGCACATGATTTTCTAAGGTTTCAAAGCTTAAACACATCCGTAGAGTTTGCAAATATCTGAGTTATCATTACTATATGTTTTATGTGATCTTACTGCACCAAGACGGTGTGTTCTATACTTGAACATCTGGGTTTTACGGTGAAGAAAAGAGAAGGACTTCATATTCGACATCGTAGATGTATTAAAGCCATTCGGTGAACATTGAGATATACGTGGACATGTGTGTTGTGGACAGGTATCGTGGAAGAAGGACTTTCTGCGTGGGCACTGTGAGAGGAGTCGTTGAAGATCAGAAGAGCGTTAAGACACGTGAGGATCGAGTCGTTAAGTGAGTCTTTTGTCTGTTCATTGTAATTCTACATTCATAGTGATTGTCTGGCTTAGGCCGTCCGAGGTTGTTTTCCTGTCTTAGGTTTTTTCCTCGTACATCCAACGTTGTAAGTATTCTTTACTTTACTTTCATTAATCACTAGATTCATGTTTAGGATTAATCAAGATAAAATTGGTTTAAAGTAAGAATTGGTTTTTCACGACTTTGTTTGGTGCTAATTAAAAGTTGGATAATTTTTAGTGAAAATTGGTTTGATTTGAAACACACGCATAAGGACCGCTTTTTCAATTTTTGAGGCACGATCCAGAACCCCCTCCCAACCTTTATGATGAAATTAATGATGATGCAAATTCAGTGGAATCTTCTATGTCCATTGAATTAATTACTCTTCCAGTCGAGAAAGACAAAGCTCCTGTTGACTCAACTACCCCGCCTGCCGACCAAGAGATAAGTCCTAAGGTAAAGAAGGATAATAAAAAGGTGTAGACTTGTTTGGCTTCTAGTCTTTGTATTTTGCACCTTTATGCCATCTTTTTTTCGTCTTCTTTTGATGTACCCTTTTTAAATTATCGCCCTTTATCAATGAAAGGATTGTTTTCTTCAATTAACTTGTCATCTTTTGATGCTTAGCTATTTCTCTATCTTCTTTTATTGTTAATCAACTGTTACTTTATTTTTCTATTTCATTGCCAAGATGGAACAAATTGCTTCCACTGATTCTGTCCTACTCAAATGCTGCAACAATCCATTTAAAGCAGGTCACTTGGACTTGATAGATGAAGAATGTAAGGACATTTCCCATCACACTTAGTACGTCGTATACCGTTACAAGTTTGTCGAAGATTTGGGAAGCTTAGATCTACAATCGACGATCCGAATTTCCAGAACAAGTTCAACAATCATGCCCAACGAGGACGAATTTGGTAAAATGTGTTTTAAGTTCCATTTACATTTTACATTTAAAGTGTTGGGATAATTTTGTTAAAAATAAAATATTTTTATATTTATGAAACATAATTTTTTAAATGATTTTAATCATAAAAAGTTTTGGATAAACGTTTTTAGGTTCGTAAGAGTTTTGGTTTTAACGTTTCCAAAGTTTAAAAAACTCTGCTAACGAATCTCAAGATTTGTGCCTGCTCGTTCAAATGAGATAAGATCTCGTTCGAACGAGATCAGAGATGGTTCGAAAGGCATTACAGTTCGTTCAAACAACATAGTTTATTTCTGACACGTCACTGCCTTGAATTTTATTATATAAAGGGTGTCAAGCTTTTGAATTTTGTGTGGAGAAAATACTGATTTTAATAGAATACGATTTGAGTGTTTTTGTTTATTCTCCAACATATTTTTGAGGGTTCAAAACTTTCTTTTTACAATTCACAAATCCCAGACATTTTTGTGTGAGTTGTTTTGTGGAACACAAAGCATATTTTGCTGGGAGTTTTGCTGTTGAATTTAGGTACCTTGGAAAGGTACTGGGCTGACCATAGGTGCCACTTGCGGGAGGTACTGGGCTGATCGAATGCGTGTCATAAGGAGTGCTGCGGTGTTCTTGGGCTGATGACTACGAATCGACACCTACGGGTATTTCGTAAGTCAAAGTGTGTTTTCATTGTAATCCGATTGTAAACCATTCCTTTACAAGTTATAGTGGAAATAAAAGGTTTTTTCCCTACGGGGAGTTTTCCTGAATTCTGGTTTTGTCAGCATTGTTCATCGCATGATTTAGTATGAGATTTGAATTGACATGTAAATGCTTGTTTAGGGGGCTAATTTAATTAGTATCTAGTTTGAGTAAATTTAGACATCCAATCAAATAAGTCTGAATTGGAAATTGTGAATCTATTTGAATCAGTATCTCACACGACACTTCTCAAATTGGTATCATTGCAGGTTACACTAATTTATCACGTATTCCTATTTTTCACAAACTTGTGTGATATTGATCTTTATTTGAAAATTTTGATTTTTGAAAGTTTGTCGCAATGTTTCCAAACGAGCACTTATATAATCGAATGCTTATTTTTTATGGGTCCAATTATACCTATTGGAAAGCTCGTATGAAATCCGAGTTAAAAGCCACTGACGAACGAGTCTGGTTGCTTTGTGAAAGATGGTGGACTCCTCCCATTGTCACTGCGAATAACATCACCTCTTTGAAACCTATGTCGGATTGGACCGAAGATGACTTTAAAATGTCTAATTTTAATTCTCATGGTTTTGAGTGCTATTTAGGAAGCGTCACCCCCGAAGAGTTTTGTCGAATTATGACGTGCACCACATCTAAAGAGCCATGGAATGTCCTTTAATTGACACATGAGGGTACAAACGCGGTTAAAGAATCAAAGTTAAAAAATTTGTCCACCCAGTTTGAGATCATTACTATGTTTGAGTCTGAATGTTTTGATGAGTTTTATGCATATTTGTCGGACATTATTAGCTCGAGTTTTAATTTAGGTGAGTCGATTGATAACACGCGTGTCATTAAAAATATTTTGAGATCTCTTCCAAAACGTTTCATTCCTAAAGTCACTGTTTTGAATTCATTGGGAAAGTTAAGTTCAATTAAGTTAGAAGAGCTCGTAGGAGACCTACAAACTTATGAGATTGACATGTTTCCCCAAACCATTAAGGCTAAGGATAGAGGCGTTGCTTTAAAGACTCAAGTTAGGAAGAAAATGAAAGAGCAAGTGTTTGTGTCTGATTCTGAGGAAGAGTTTAGCATTGATAATGTGGCCTTGTTTGCAAAAAAAATCAAAAATTTTCTCAAAATGAACAAAAATAATGCTTTCAATAAAAAATCATTTGAGAAAAATAGAAAGAAAGAAAATGCCACAGAGGGCAATGAAAAAGAGAGTGAGATAGAAAGAAGAAGTGGGTGGGGAAGATGAGATGATTTATTTCGAATGTCAAGGCAAAGGGCATAGGTCTTTTGAGTGTGCTACTAGTCTTAAGATAAAAGGGAAGAAAGTAGCCATGCCCGCCACTTTTAGTGATAGTGAAGGAGATGATGAGAAAGATGAGTCCGAAAAGGGTTCATGACATGGGATGTGTGTAGATTTTTTGAGTCGTGTGAGCACACCCACTTTGTCTCACGATGAAAGTGTCCACGAGAGCGACGGTGATGAGTCGAGTGGTGATGAGAACGAGTTTGAGAGTGGAGATGAAAGTGCGCTCCAAAAAGATTTTAGGGATTTTTACACCGAGACCTTGAAAACAAAGAAATATAATAGGGATTTAGGTCATCGAGTTTTGGAATTGGAGAAAGAGAAGGAATTTTTAAGGAGGGAAAAGTTTGACTTGACCGACACGGTGTCTAGTCTGACGACACGTGTATACCAACTGAAGAGTGATCTTGAACGTCCCCGGGAGGTCATAGTCCCTGTAGAGAGCGCATCTAAGAAAGTTGAAAAGATGGTTTTCAATCTCGGTTTGGATGGTGATGAGAGTTTAGGAAAAGGTCATGACGGTGCGTCCACTTCTTTTGTTGCTCCCGAGCCCGTTTCCACTTTGGTGATTGATTTTCGTGGTTCTCATCTCAAACCACCTAGGCGTCCCATTCCCATCAGGAGAACATGTCCAAGAATTTTTGAAAAATTACTTCCTAGGTCGGTTTATGTTTGCTCCCATTGCAAAAAGCGAGGACACCTTATGGAGTTTTTCTTTAAGTTGGGTTTTATGCCACTACATGTGTTCACGCGCATGCACCCACTCATGACACTTTTCTTGCACACAATGATAGAGATTTTGCACACATTCGCGAGCAAGTAAAGTCACCATATTTGTAGAAATCCACCGCACTTCACAGTTGAGGTTTAGACATGTTTACTAGCATAGGGTGATTTACATGATGACACTTTTGCCTATTGCTAGTATGTACCATTTATATGTTATTTGTTTTTACTTGTTTTTGGTAGTATTTTAGTACTGTTTTGGATCTGTTTGCCCATTCTAGGAACTATTTTTTTATAAAAATTTCTCACTGGACAAAACTGCATGTCATCTGTTTAAATTGAGAAATTTGACTTTTTTCGTTCTAACGAGATATAGTCTCGCACAAAGTATTCTCGCGAGATGGCCTGTCATTCGAACGACAAGGAATCTTATTCGAATGACCATGATTTTTTTTTGCATTCCCTTATTTCTTCTGATTATATGTTATTGGTATTTCTGGGTTATTTCTAAACAGTGTTCGAAAAATGCAAAAAGATTTTCTTTATTTTGAAAAATTTGAAAAAAAATCCAAAAAGAGTTTTGTATTTTGTTTGCACCTTATATGTATTGACATTTAGGATGACAAAGTCACAAATTCATGCCATATCCATGTGGCTATTTGATAGTGTTTTGAGACAATATGTTGTGTCATTCATGTGCTTTACAAAGTTTGGAGTATTTGAGATGATATAGTGTTACTACCTACAGATTGACTCTATTTGTCCTTTATTGCACACATGCACGGAATTGTTTGACTTTTGTGCTTGTCTATCACCTGTTGGTTGAGTGTTTTCATCTCAATTCTGTCTATACAACGAACCAAATGCGATAAAACTTGACAAAAAGTAGTGCATGATTTAAACCGTTTGTGAGATTGTGTGTTTTGAAAAATGGTGAAGGGCTACGAAACGTACACATTTATCCTTTGCGATTAAGCCACTGTTGAAATGGACCTAAAAAATTGAGGTATTTTAATTATCCGGGGTCCAATGAGGTTTAAAAGAGCCCGAAAAAATTGAAAGGCAATAAGAAGTAATATATGCCAAAAATGGGCCATTAGTTTTTTTTTCACCAATTCTCCAATGTTTGAGAATTTCGATCACCTCAAAAAGAAAATATATCTGAGGGAGTTTGGTTGGAGAATTTTCAACGGTTAGCATGTACTTAAAAGTCATGAAAAAGTATTAAATAGTTTTGGACGTTATTGGTGTGGAAATCATTTATACTTTGATTTGTTGATATGATTAAGATGATGTCATCTAAATTCAACAATTCTACACCTAAGGACTATTTTGATGTTCATTCGTTAGGAGTACACTTATGCATATTGCACATATGATATGATTGAGTTGATTTTCCTATCGAATCTGTTCACACCCTTTCATTCTGTTTCCACGATTTGGTTGTCTTAGTGTACATTCATGGTGTGTGATTTTTTGACATCATTTTTTGCATTTTTGTATGAAAAATTTGAAAAATTCAAAAATAGTTTGTTTGCTTGGTTTACCGTGACACCCCTATTGGATTTACTAGATTTATTCTTTTCCTTGTCTATTTCGGACAAATAAAAAGGGGGAGAACGAATTATGATATTATGGGGGAGTTTTATGTATGGAGAAGATTTGATTATGCTTACATGTTTATGCTCCATATCATTTCAAACTCGAAACGTCACGAGGTTTTTGCTTTGTCTCGTGTGTGTAGGTGCGATTGAAGATATTTTGGATTGCACACCCTGATGAGAAAAGCTTGGAGATTTGAAAAGTTGATTGTTGAAGCATCGTTTGAAAAGTTTGAAGACTTGTCATTTTATCTTTCCACATTTGAGTTTTTGGGAGGGTAGATTTGTATAGGTCATTTGATATTGATAATTCAGATATTTTTATTTTGTACCGGCATAGACATAGGGGAGATTTTTAAGGACATTGTCCGTCACACTTAGTATGTCGTATACCGCTACAAGTTTGTCGAAGATTTGGGAAGCTTACATCTACAATCGACGATCCGAATTTCAAGATAACTACAACAATCATGCCCAACGAGTATGAATTTGGTAAAATGCGCTTTAAGTTCCATTTACATTTTACATTAAAATTGTTGGGATAATTTTGTGAAAAATAAAATATTTTGCTATTTTTGAAAAATAATTTTTTAAATGATTTTAATCATAAAAAGTTCTGGATAAACGTTTTCAGGTTCATGAGAGTTTTGGTTTTAAGGTTTCCAAAGTTTTTAAAACCCTGCTGACGAATCTCGAGATTTGTGCCTGGTCGTTCAAATGAGATAAGATCTCGTTCGAAAGAGATCAGAGATGGTTCGAATGACATTGTTTATTTCTGACACGTCACCGCCTTGAATTTTATTATATAAAGGGTGTCAGGCTTCTGAATTTTGTGTGGAGAAAATAATGATTTTAACAGAATACGATTTGAGTGCTTTTGTTTATTCTCCAACATATTTTTTAGGGTTCAAAACTTTGTTTTTACAATTCACAAATCCCAGACATTTTTGTGTGATTTTTTTGTGGAACCCAAAGCATATTTTGATAGGAGTTTTGTTGCTAAATCTAGGTGCATTGGAAAGGTACTGGGCTGACCATAGGTGCCACTTGCGGGAGGTACTGGGCTGATCGACTGCGTGTCATAGGGAGTGTTGCGGTGTTCCTGGACTGACGATTACGAATCAACACCTGCGGGTATTTCATAAGTCAAAGTGTATTTTCTTTGTAATCCGATTGTAAACCATTCCTTTACAAATTATAGTGGAAATAAAAGGTTTTGGCCCATGTGGGGATTTTTTCCTGAATTCTTGTTTTATCAGCATTGTTCATCGCATGATTTAATATGAGATTTGAATTGAAACGTATATACATGTTTAGGGGCTGACTTAATTAGTATATGGTTTGAGGAAATTTAGACATCCAATTAAATAAGTCTGAATTAGAAATCGCAAATTTATTTGAATCAGTATCGCACACGGCGCTTCTCAAATAATTAACAGACGTGATCGGCATAGATGCTTTTGATCAAGCAAGGGATGCATACATTTATCTCAAGTTCCTTCTTTATCGGGATGTGGACAATAATGTTGCTTACTCTGAAATGATTGAAGAATTGAAAGCAGACCACATTGAAGCCAAATCCTTACTGCATGCCGACTATGTATCCAAATATACATCAATGAGTGAAGGCAGAAATTTCGCGAAAAAATGGGAAAAATATGCCTCTGCATTCAGGAAAAATGAGTTCTTACCGAATCAGTAACTTGATGAATATAGAAAGATTGCCAAGCTCTTGGAGTAGGAGAATAATAAACTGCGAAATGATTTGGAAACTTTGAAACAATCTTCTATTAGTGGTGCCAATGAAGGTGCCTCCTTTTCGGAGAATAGAATGCTAGGTTAATGGAATAACTTGAAACTATGAAGAAATACAGACCTTCACAATCTTTTAGACAATAAAGAATGAGCCGACCAGCTGTTGAGGAAGCTAGGACCCCTGACATCATCCAGTTGGTTTATTATTAATATCACCGTCGAAAAATATTTTTTTATTAATTCACCTAATAATTAATTAAGCTAAGGGTCCATTTGATAGCCTTCTAATTCCAAGGAAAATTCAGAAAAGTTGAAAAATTCTGGTATTTTCCAGTTTTTGGACTGTTTGATAGCCTTAATTTGCCTTGGAATTTGTTTTCTATGTACAACACTCCTTAAGCACAATTTGCCACCCTAGGATGAAATTCAATTCTTTGGGGGGGGGAGGGGGGGGGCAGGTTTTTGTTTGCCACCTTTGGGTGGCAAATCACTCAAAACCAATATTTTTTTATAACTCAATATATTTCATAAATATATAAATATATATTGTTAATAAATATGTAAATATATATATTTCGTGTATTTTAATATAAAATATATATATATATATATATATATATATATATATATATATTCGTATATTTTATATATTTGAGCACATATATGTAAATTGCGTATATTTCGTACATTTATATAAATTATAGAATTCGTATATTTTAATATATATTTATATTTCGTATATATATATATATATTATTTACAGAATATATATGTATATTATATATATATATATATATATATATATATATATATATAATAAGTATATATTTTAATATATACTTATTATATATATATATTTAGTATATATTATATATACTAAATAAGTATATATTAAAATATATACTTATTATATATATATATATAATATACATGTATATTCTGTAAATAATATATATTTAGTATATTCAATATATAATATAATATATATTCATATATTCCATAAATAATATATTATATTTTCATAGAGTTTGAACATGTAATAATATATATTTAGTATATATATATTTTTTCATAAATAATATAATAATAATAATAATAATTATTATTATTATTATTATTATTATTATTATTATTATTATTATTATTATTATTATTATTATTATACTAAATATGCTTTTGTACATTTAATAATATATAAATTCGAATATATATTATTATATATACAAAATATATTTATATATTATTAAATATACCAAATATATGAATATATATATATCCGAATATATTTATTCCACAAATAATATAATATATATTCCGTAAATAATATATATATATATATATATATATATTAACAATATATTCGAATATATATATTCCGCAAATAATATAATATATATTCATATATTTTGTATATTTAGTAATATATATTCCATAAATAAATTTTCCACATTTATATCTATTTTCTAATTTTTGCGTTTGATAGAAAATGTGGAAAATTGATGATTTTCCAACTTGTATCAAACACACACAAGTTGAAAAATATTCATTTTCCTTGGAATTGTTTGCCGTGGAATCAAATGTCCTGGAATCATTTGCATTTTCCCAGTTTTCTATCAAACGGACCCTAAGTGTCAAAACTTTTCAAATTTTTAGTTCAATTAAATCCATGCCACCATACTGAATAAAATAAGTAACACTCCAACACACTTGAATTAAAATTCAACAAGTATAAATGTGACTGGAATAAACGCTCCAGTTGAATTATCTCAATATCATCATCCAAAACAAAATGTTAATAACAGTATCAATATAAAACTAGTACAATATACAAAATGTAAATAGAACTACTAGAATCTTGGGCGACATGACCTAAATGAGCCAAATACTATAAAGATAGGAATCGAGGAAATGAAAGCGTCTAATCCAAAACTGCATCTGCAGAAACTCATCAAAATACCCATCCTCTAAGTCAGGCGTCCCTGATGCTGGGTACCTGGTAATATAGATATAGTAGAGAAGATAATATTCAAGTAAACGGGTTAGTGCCCGATTGTAAAAGATTTTGAAAATTGCAAGTGATTAATAAGTGCAATTAAGCAGGTATTATGTACATGTTAGTTCTCGGCTCTCACATGAGAATCTCACTTCTCATCTAGTGTGCACGCCTAACGTACCTTATTATTCCTATAGACAAGGTTCTTTATTATTACTCTATCTCTTCTCATTACCCCGTATTTCCCATGCAATAGTTATATTAATTACATATGTTCATTTCTCTTTAAGATGAACGGGTGCTAGTACGGGTGCTGAAGTTAACTTATCCTTCAGTTCATTAAATTCCAACTCACACACACAATTCCAAATAAACGATACGCCCTTACATGTTATATTGGTCTTCGGACCCGTAATCTTAAAAAAAAAACTTGATAAACCATCTGTAGTAACCAGATAGCCCCAAGAAACTGCGGACCACTGTTGGTGTCGTGGGTTGTCCCCAGTCCCTCACTGCTGATACTTTGCTAGGATCCATTGCTATATACCTTTCTGACACTATATGCCCCAGAAAATGCACCTCCCGGGGCCAAAATCCACACTTTTCATACTTGACATACAACTGGTGCTCCCATAGTGTCTGTAAGGACCCTTCATAAATATTTAGCATGTTCCTATTCGGTATGGGAATAAACCAGAATGTCATCTATAAAAATAATGACAAACTGATTCAGGAACTCTTTGAACACTCTATTCATTAAGTCCATAAATACAGCCGACACATTGGTTAACCCAAATAACCAGGAACTCATAAGATCCATATATTATCAGAAAAGTAGTCTTCGACACATCGTGCTCCTGCATCCTCAGCTGGTGATACCTGGACCTCAAGTCAATCTTTGAGAAGTACGTTGCTCCTCTCAATTGATCAAACAAGTCATCGATGCGGGGTAATGGATAGTTATTTCGGATCGTGACTTTATTAGGTTCCTTATAATACACATATAATCGTAGGGATCCATCCTTCTTCTTTACAAACATAACTAAGGCTCCCCAGGGTGAGGTATTTCGACGTAGGCCTGTAAACGAATCGGATTCGGATTGGATCAGGCAAATCCAAATCCATATCCATTTATGTTAAACGGATTCGGATCTGATCTGTTTATTAATCGGATCGGATCAGGAAAATCCAAATCCATATCCGTTTATGTTAAACGGATTCGAATCAGATCCGATTATTCGATTATACGATTATGTTAAACTTGATTTGCAACATTTTTATTTTCAACTCTTACTTTATAAATTTACTTTGCAAATGTTCCAAAAAAATAGATAATGAAATAAAGATCTATTATAATATATATTTAAAATATTATTAAATACGATATATATTAATTAAAAATATTAATCGGATCAGATTATTAACGGATCGGAGTATATGAATCCAAATCTGCTCCATTTAATAAACGAGTAATCGGGTAATCGAATAATCAGATTTTAGGCATGATCCATATCCTCTTAAATGGATCGAATTCAGATTCGAATTCGGATTTGGATTCGGATTCGAATAAAATCCGATCCATTGACAGGCCTAATCCGACGGATAAAACCCTATCCCAGCAACTGCTCAATCTGATCTCTCAGCTCCCTCATCTCTACAGGATCCATACGGTAGGGGGCACGGGCTATCGGTCGAGTGCCCGGTGCCAAATCAATCATAAACTCAATCTCCCTACTCGAAGATAACCCTGGTATGTCCTGAAACACATCTGTAAATTCCCTAACAACAAGCATCAAATCAAGGGGAATCACAACTCCCGTAGAGGTCTCCTCCTCCATGTAATAAAAATGAGTGGATGTTCCCCCCTTAGGGCGAGGCATTACCACTAAAAACATCTCCCGTCTTGGGATAGCAAATATAATGCTCCTACTAAAGAAATCAATAGTGCTTCTATAAGCAATAAGCCAATCCATACCAATAATAACATCATATTCGGACATGTCTAACACAAGCATATCATCTGGTAAAATATCTCTATACTCACACTCTAACATATAAAGAAAATAGGCGTCCCACTACCCATCGGTGAGTCTACATAAGTAATAGTACTACTGGCCGTATCTAACAACCCCGTGGCCCATGAAAATCTAGTGGCTATGAAAGAATGTGAAGCCCCTGTATAAAAAAAATACGTCCTATAGCCCCAGCAATAGAAAACATACCCTCGACTATGGGTGGTGGCTGTTGAACTGATGCTTACTGGACGTTGTATACACGCCTATATTGTAACTGCCCTTTTTATGGTGGGGATGCGGGAGCAACGACTGGTAAGGCTGGCACCTAAGCCGGTGTTGGAAGGGCAGTTAGAAACATAGGCCTCTGCCACTCCTGACACGCACCCTGCTGCTGGGGTATCTTGCCCTCATCTGGGCAATCCTGCTTCCTGTGGACAATTTTACCACAAGAGAAGCATCTACCACCAAACTGTCTCCCATTTTGACCCTAATGGCCACGACACTGATGACCATTTCCACCTTTCTTTTGGCCTTGATGGCCCTACAGTTGTGTTGTTAGCCCTAGTGGACCTGTCTATTACCGCCCTGCCAAATTGAACTCCGCCCGACCTCAGTCGTTTAGCATAGCCCCCTGCTAAGAGATCTATTCATTCTGCCTCTATTGCCCTTGGGCTGAAGATGATCCACTACCACTGCTTTCGCCAGTTTGACCTTGCTGACTGGACTCAGACCCCCGCTTACTTACCTTATGAAGACGGTGGTCCTGGCAATTAAGTAATGTCATATTCAACACATCAGTATAATTCTGTAGAGAAGGCTTGCCCAAAAAATGCTGGTGAATCCTCCAAGTAAGGCTGTCTCGTAACATCTGGATCTTTTTCGCTTCGGTGGGTACCTCAACTAGCACCAAATTAGTCTGCATAGTAAAATCCTCTTCATACTCGACAACTGACTTCCCCTCCTGGGTGAGGTTCAAAAGCTTCTTCCTCATTTTGGTCTGAATAGCTGAAGGAAAATATTTACAGTCAAACCACACCCAGAAATCTTGAAAAACCATCGTATCCCTCTCCTCTGCTGTAGTAGCGGACTCCCACCATTGAGGAGCTTAAAAGTCGCTAAGATCTATTTCTGAACCTTCATGCATTCATACATATGTAAATGTTTGATGTCTTTCTTCCATTGTCTAGAAGTTACAACATCGGACGCCCTTCAGAATTCTGGTGGATGTGCATTTTGGAAGGCATCCCTGACACACTCCCAAGTAATGGGAAATAACTGCGTTGGTTCTGGATGAATAACCGCTAAGGCAAAATTAACGGTTTGAGCAATAATGACAGCAACCTCTTGTCTGTTCACAGTACCCTGGGCTAGAGCGGGATGTGGGGCTAGCTCTGCCATTCCTAGGGCTCGTCGTGCACGTTGAGGAGGCATCTGAAACGAGGGAGACATATTTTTATCAGTATTTAAAATATCAAAAAATAGCTAAAGTTGTAAATGCGCAATTATAAATACAACAATCCTAATGATAGGGATCTATATCAAAGGACGCTAAGCAGAAAGCATAGTAAACCGTACAAATCCCAAGGACACTAAAACCTGATGCTTAGATACAACATGTGACACCCCGCCTAAATAAATACCGGGTGATCAGTCCTTTATTCAATTAAATCAGAATATCCAGTTGGTTCATTCTTAGCATCACTGTCGAAAAACTATTTCTTATTAATTCACCTAATAATTAATTAAGCTAAGTGTCAAAACTTTTCCCATTTTTAGTTTAATTAAATCCATGACACCATACTGAATAAAATAAGTAACAATGTAACACAACTGAATTAAAATTCAACAAGTATACATGTAATTGGAATAAACTCTCCAGTTTAATTACCTCAATATCATCAATTAAAACAAAATGAAAATAATAGTATCAATATAAAACGAGTACAATATCCGAAATGGAAATAGAACTACTAGAATCTTAGGCGACGTGCCCTAAATGAGACAAATACTATAAAGATAGGAATCAAGGAAATGAAAGTGTCTAATCCAAAGCTGCATCTCCAGAAACTCATCAAAATATCCATCCTCTAAGTCAGGCGTCCCTGATGCTGGGTACCTTGTAATATAGATATAGTAGAGAAGATAATATTCAAGTAAACGGGTCAAATCCCGCGTGTGAAAGATTTAAAAATAGCAAGTGCTTAATAAGTGCAATTAATCAGGTATTATGTACATGTTAGTTCTCGTCTCTCAAATGAGAATCTCACCTCTCATCTAGTGTGCATGCCTAACGTACCTTATTATTCCTATAAACAAGGTTCTTAATTATTATTCTATCTCTTCTCATTACCCCGTATTTCCCATGAAATACTTATATTAATTACACATGTTCATTTCTCTTTAAGATGAACTAGGCATTCGAGGATTAAGTATTCACTTACTTAATTCAATTCAAATTTTATTATTCATTTTTTTTCCTAATAATTCACACAGTAGATCACATCATGGTATATATATATATATATATATATATATATATATATATATATATATACATACATACATACATATACTAATACGGAACCTCCCAGACACAGCTGCGGTGTATGCATACTCTGTTATCATGTCCAATTACATCTCTCACTGTAAAAAGGACTATTGGTTCAGCGTCTCTCCTGAATCATAAATAACATAACACACTTATTTAGATGCGAGCATACTCCCCATACGAATGGGTTATGCACATACCTATGCTCCCATTTATCCGTCGAAACTATCATTCACACTAATAGAACGTGTCCAAGGTCTTATGCTCAAGGTACGAATCTAAAATCCTCCCAAGTGGGCTCATCAGGATAAGATCGACCATAACGCGAAACCTCCACCCCGATAGCAAGCAACGTAGGTATGTCATACAAAGAAAAATATAGGTATTCACCCCACTTATATAATATCAATAAGGTATTCACATAACCCATATGATAATTCCGTACGTAGTATATTGTTCTCTCTAATATCCTACGTATTCATAGATTATGACTTTACTTATTAACATATATTTCCCGAGTTTTCTCACCACTCGAAAGTTAACCATTATTTCTCAAATGAATTTAGTAGGTAATTGTCTACACCCTACTAGTCCATGTCATCCCAAATCTTGGATTTTCACAAATTCATCTTATCCTCAAATAGATTTATTTTAATCCTTTATTCTACTCTCAAGGAGTAATTCACACCTGAATAATTTCCAGGTCTCAATTACCACCCTACTGACCTTCCCTAAGACCCATTATTCTATATCTAATTTACGCTAAGCATCCTTGGAAGTGAGGAATTTAATCAAGCCTTAAATAAAATCAACATATGAATTCTGGGATAGTCGATGGATCGAAAGTTCGGGGTTGATCAATCGATCTATTCGATCGATCGACATTCAAGGTTGATCGATCGATCGAATAGGTATGAGCCTATTATTTCTGCATAATTGGCCTACGATTTAACCAATTTTCATCCTCAAATACTTTATTTTAAAATCCCAGACTCCTTATAATTCATTCCATATGATATAACAATACATATAAATGATTTCCAAACATTAAACAACCTAAAACATCAATATGTTTGGATTAAACATGTTATTTCTCATAATTTCCAGAAAATCCATCTTTTATCATTTCTTCATGAATAACATATAAAACTCAGATTTTCTTTATCAAATGATTCCGAATTTGTGGATTAAATTATATAATCCGAAGAAGGTTTGTTTTACATATTTCTCATATCAAGGACTCCATTAAAATCGTCATGTTTTATCTCTAAATCATGCAATTTCTTAGAATTCTACAACTATCCTACCATGGGAATTTTACATGTTAATTTTGCAAAGATTAAGTCACTTGCCTTTAAATTGTAGGTCTGAACCTTTGGGGATGTTAGTCTACTGGTGTTACTCTCCTTTTTTCGGCCAACTTTCGACGGTGGTGATTGTGTAGGATGACCTTTGACTCTTGGCTTACTAGGGTGTCTCTTCTATTCTTAGAAAAACCTCTCCTCTCCTCATAGACTTGTCTTTTCATTTTTGGTGACTGAATTACATTTTGATAAACTCTATACTTAAATAAGATATCTCCAAATTTTGCAAGTTGTTCACATCCCATGTAAAAAGACTAAAATACTCCTCCGGGGTGTCCATTCGACTCCAAAGTGCCCCGAGACCCAAATCAAACACCCAAGTAGACTTTTCAACTTTTGAAACTCTTCTGGACACTTTGGCATAGTCAAAATGACCATTTGGATGACATAAAAATTATTTTACACTTAATTCCTTTAAATTTAGTCTCGACACGACTCACATGTACGTCCCGACTTAATTCTCGTAATTGTCTTATTCATCACTAGCGAATATTTTGATTAAATTGTAATCATATGTAAAGTCATAATCATATATTACTTTTAATCACTAAGTAATATTCGTATAAATAACTTATTACTTTATTCCCAAGTAATATTAAAATCAGAATTAATTTTTAATTTAACCCAAAATTAATCCTAATTAATCCCTTTTTTAAAATTATTAAAATTACGGGGTGTTAACCAAGAAAACTTTAGTCGATCAGGTCGTCCAACTGAAAGCAAAGAATCGGGCTATTGTTGACTTGTCTACAAAGATGGGAGCTAAGGGCAAAGCTCTTACCGACCAATCCACACAGTTGAAGGTAAATGACAGTGTTTTGAAGAAACTTCAACAGCAAGTTGAAAGGCTGACCTTTTAATTTCATAAACAACCCAGAGAGGTGTGGATGGAAGGATACAATGAAGCTTTAGGCCATGTAGATGATCACATAGCTTAGCCCCATCATAAAGGCTACAAATGGTGTTGGACTAATTAGTTGACTTTGTTGAAGCATGATCGTAATAGCCAAATTTGGTATTGGAACGAACCTGGTCTTTTAGATTGTGATAATCTACCTTTTAAGTTGAACATTTCATGGATCCCTTTTGATTTTATTCCCTGATGCCTGATCACTAAATACTTAGGGGATTATGGTTTACATAATATTCACAAGATTGTTCATCCTCCTCACCTGATCAATGTGCCGAAAAGTAATAACAAAAGAATGTTAAGGGATTTTAACTTCACTAATTCTCCCTATACTTTGAATGATGCTCCTGATGGAATGGATAGAGTATATCCATCTCAGCCGACCTCCAAAGTTGAAGAAAAATGTCCTGTTGAATAATTCTCATATATTTTGTTATTCATTTGAATGTAATACAGTTTTTATGAATGAAAATCCATATACTTGTGTTGTTAACTTATGATTATTTTAATTACTCAGTCAACTTGTGATTGTAACGCCATTGATTCTACTAATGCACTTAGATAAATTAATCCAAATTTAACATTAGTTATCAGTGGTGACCAAGTGTATGAGGAATATATGTTTGTATCCCGGTATTTTAGGAATATTTACATGCCTTCTTGCATTTAACTTAGTCAGGTAAAACTTATTTGTATCTTTTTTAGTTGTATACGAAGTTTCACTCTGCTTATTCTTGACTTGTTTATACGAAATCATATATGAATTGAATAACTTCTTGTTCATGATTCGTTTTACGAAGTCATACATAAAGTAAATCATTATTGCTGACTAAGCATTTTAGGATTCTGTTCCTGTAACTTAGTCGGATAAGACTTCTTGTTCGTGACTTGTTTATACAAAGACATACATGATGTAATATTTAATTCTTATTCATGACTTGTTTATACGAAGTCATACAGGAAGTTTGCATTTGGGCGAGCTATAATGCACTACAAGCTATTGAATTGATTCAACATGTATGTACTGTTGATCGACACAAGACATTATGACTTGTTGTTTTTGCTTATTTTTGTGTGAAAATATATCGCTATACTCCAAAAAAAAATCAAAAAATTTGAATGGACTGAAATCAATATTTTATTGAAACTTGACTCAAAAAATCAAAAGAAATACAATAGTAACAATCCTTAGAATCATTGATAATACTTTTGGAAATGCTCGGCATTCCAGGGATTTTGAATTCTTCCCCTTCCAAAGTCTCAATTCGATAGGTTCTAGGTCAGATAATAGCGAAGATGTGATATAAGCCATGCTAATTAACCTTAAGCTTGTTGTTCTTCTGTATCACCTTCTTAAGAACATAATCACCCTCTTTAAGGTTGGCCAGCTTAACCCTTTTGTTATAAAAATGAGCAATTATGTGTTAGTATGCAGCGCTTATCAATGCAACATCTTCTAGGACTTCCTCTAACATGTCTTGATCGAATCGGCGCATCAAGTCACTAATTGGAGAAACAAAGTTCAGTGCCCTGTGGGTTGGTAGGCCTATCTCGACTGGTACCATAGCTTTAGTCCCAAACGTAAGCATGTAAGGTGTCTCTCTAGTTGCCATTCTTCCCATTGTTCTATAAACCCAAAGAACATAATGTAACCTGTTAATCCAAATGCCCTTTACAGCGTCAAGACTTTTCTTAAACCCATTGAGAAAAGTCCTCTTTGTTAATTATATTTGACCAGTACATTGATGATGGCTTGGCATATAATGAAGCTTCAAGATCTTGGACTGAACACAATACGCTTCAAATTTAACGTTATCGAATTGAGTTCCATTAAAAAATAATTAAGGCATGTGGTAACCCATATCTACATTTGATATTCTTCCAAATAAACTATTGCACCTTCTCATAAGGCATGTCTACGAATGGTTCTGCCTCCACCCAATTGGTGAAGTAATCAACATTAACGACCAAATATTTGAACCTACCCTTGGTGGTCAACAGTGGGCCAACCAAGTCAATTCCCCAAATAGCGAATGGCCAATATGAAGTTGTGGGAGTGAGAGGCATTGGGAATTTTATGGATTGTAGAGAACTTTTGGCATTTGTCACACTTTCTTGCAAAGGCTTTACAATCTTACCTCATAGTCGGCCAGTACTACCTGTGGTGATAATAAATCTCAACACAAATTATAAGTAAAGGCAATCACCAGAAAAAGAATAAAGAATATAAATAAGAATGATCACAATCACACACAACACAAGATGTACGTGGTTCGACTAATTGCTTACGTCCACGGTGGTGCTCATTGTTTGTATTTCTCTTTTCTTGAGGGGGGTATATTTGATTACATACCCTATGCCCTGGGACAAGGATATCATATATACAGTTAAATTCCAGAGAGTGGGAGTATTTGGCACTCCCACGCTAGCCCACTATCCCTAGAATATCTCGTGAGAAATTTTAGGAACATGATGGGTTGTTACTAACTAATTGCTTGTAAGGCTTTGGAGTTTGGGCCGAGTTCTCCCTATTTTTAATAGGGCTTAGTCCGACTACTTCTTTGGGCCTATGAAGACTGATGAGGTACACACAATTGTCCCTAAAAATTTCAGGTCACAATTTGGGCTCAATAATTTTAAATACTAACTCTGATGGTATTTTAATGAATTGAGCAATGCTATGGGGAGCAAAACGTCTCTTCCTCATAGATTTAGGCATCAGACCAACTTTGTTTTTTGTGCATCATCATTGAGAGGGTTTAAAACTTGTTTGAAGAAGCTATCGGACGTCGGTTTACAAGTTTTTTCACTCTCAATATATTTTCTACTTCTTACTCCGTCTTTGCACTTCCAGGTTTCATCCTTCATCTATGAGATTTTCCTTTCCATCTTCCTTGCTTGTGGCCTTACATCATCTCAAGTTGATATTTACTTCGTAAGTTTTCCAAACGTCTTCTCCTTTCTTTTCTGTTGAAATTTCTTCTTTATCACTGCTAGGGTTTTTTTTCTTCTGATGGCAAGAATAGGTAATAGGTCAATAGTTGAGTTTAGGTAGTTTTACAACATCCCTAACTGGGTGGACATTGAATGTGTCTCTGTCCCTCGTAGTGTTCGAGACATTGAGGATGGGCATTGGATTCATGTTCTTCTGTTGTCTCAGGGGGTCTGACCTTTCCCCCAAATCACTTGTTTTTGCATTTATTTAGTTATTTCTATATAGTTCCTGTCCAATATTCTCCAAACGTTTGGAAAATTATGAATGGCGTACATAGGATCAATCAGCTATATGCCACCAATTTAGGTCTTACTGAAATTTGTTATTACTATACCTTTTTTTGAACGAGTTCTAGTCTCCTCTATCTGAAAGCTAGGAGTCCTGATAGGGTGTTGGTAGTTAATCTACCTGATTCCCATAAAGATTATTAGCACGAGGGCTTTATTGCCAGGAACTAGTAGTTCTCTCCCCAGACTGAGGGGACTAGGTACAAGGGACCTACGATTCCCTTCTATGGGGAGGAGTATATAGGTAGATATTTTTCTTGCTCTATTTGTTGATATTTTGTTAGTGTATTCCTTATCTTTTTTGTTTTTTTCTCAGCTAAGACAAAGAACTCGAAACCTACTTTTCGTAAAATCCGAGCTGCTGAGCTGATAAAAGCTTGGAAGATAAGGGAATTTTTAGCTGAGGGCGAACATTCTCGATCTGCTTCATTGCTTTTAGTGTATAAGAACATTGGGTCTAGCTTCATCGCCTGACCTATTAATATTATTCCTCAGCTAGATATCATAGAAGAGGTCACTACCAAGCCAATCCAATTAGACGAGGAGGAGAGCAACTCTGGTGAAGACAGTGCGGGGGCTGACAAAGGTGGAGTTGAGGGTGATTATAGTGAGGAGAGTTCGAGTGAAGAGGGATCTTGCAATTCGAAGGAGGGCTCATAGATTTCAGAGAGTTTGAAGGATTCAGATAGCTCCAGCGAAGAGACTATGTCTCCTCCTAGGAGAATTTAATCCAAGGTGATGATGAAGATAATATGGCTCTTGCTCGCAGGCTGAAGAAGCAGAAGTCTGGGAGTGGGGATACTGCCACTGGCTCCCTGAAAATGGCTCATGAAATGGAGAGGAGGAAGAAGGAGGAGGCATTGGTGAGAGAGACAGAGAGGAAGAAGGAAGAAGAGAAGAAGAGGGTTGAGAGGGAGAAAAAGGAGAGAGAAGAAGTGAGGACAAAGACGGGGAAGTCTTTGGTGCCCGTGTCTGTCCTAGCTGAGGGGGATTCCATGGCTCTTGCCCCTCAGCTAGTTCCGGTGGTGCTTGAGAGAGCAGTTTTGCCGACTGATCGCCAGAGGTTGTCAAGTATAGGGACCGACCAGTTAGCCCTAAAAGCGAGTCAGGGGCTGGCCTTGGTAAGTCTGTTCTTATTTCTATACTCTTACAGTTTTCTTTTCAATACCTTCTTCGCTAAATGTTTTCTTTCTCTCTGCTGTTTGGGTCTGATTTCGTCGTCCTTTATCGCAGCTGCGATGAGTTGGTGAGGAAAAATACTGAGTTAGAGGTGAGCCTAAAGGCTGCCAATGCTGTTTAAAAGTCTTCCGAACTTGCCTTGGTAGAAGCTAACAAAGTAAAAGAGGAAACTTCTAAGGAGCTGGAGGAGCTGAGTCAGTCTTATGACTTGGTCTGTACGAGCAAGCTGGCGTGGTTGAGGAGAACAAAGAGCTTACCGAGAAGACAAAAAAGTTAGAATCTGAGGCCGCCACCCTCAAAGGGAGATCTTACAATGCTAGGTTGCTTGCAGTATATGAGGATGCTAAGGCTCAAATTAGTTACATCAGTCGTTTCAACTTTAAGAAGGGTTGGGACAGGGCTTTGGTCGCTGCTGAGGTGGGTGTTGACTCCTCCCTCTTTGATGAGAATGACCCTAGCCCCAAGCCTATTGTGGATGGCGTGCCTCCTCCAACTGCGAATGAAGGTTTCCCAACTGTTCCCTCTACTACTGCTGATGTTCCCCTTGACCAAGGAATGGTGGTTGTTCCATCCGAGGGAGATGCATGTGAGGCTGCTGCAGATAAGGGAAAGTAACCAGCATCCTCAGAGTAGACTGAGGTCGCCAGCTAGTCTTCTTAAAGGGCTTTTATATTTATTATATCTCTGTTGTTCTTTTTTTCTTGCATTGATGTACTTAAACTATTTTTAATTTAATAAAATGAAATTTTGTTCCCTTTCGTGTACTGATTTATTTATTCTCGACACTTGTATAGTTTATAGCTTATCGATATTGAGGAATATATTCCTGCTACCTCTCGCCTAGGCAAAATTCTTGGTGCCGACTTGAGCAACCGAGTTTATCATGCCTTTCTAAGAATCTATAACACTTTTAGAATGAGGAATCAAGATTATAAAGACCAGTCAGAGCTTGTTGCCAAGTTGAAAGATAGGCTTAGGAGATGGAGGAGGACGACGCTTCCGTTCAAGAAGAAATGGATGCTCTGAAGGCTCACCTTCTGGTAGATTTTGAGATCAATCAAGTTGGAGAGATCCTCCAACAGGAGAATGATGCTTTAAGGAGGGAAGCCTCGTGCCTTATGGAGAATGCGCCTAGCATTGCCCCTTAAGTTTTACGTGGTTCCTCTTCATCGATTGGGTGGCGAGCTGGGACTGGTGATAGTGGTTTAGCTAGGGAAATTATCGAGTTGCGGGGGGATATTCTCAGAGCGTATGTGATAGCCGCCGGGTTTCAAAGAGATGTCACTCTACTGAAGCACTTGTTCAAGAAAGGTCTTCGGCAGGTGTGGGTTGATGGCTACGACCAGGGTTGGACTGATTCTCCTACGAAGTTGAGGGAGGTTTAGGAGTTATCCTTCATAAGAGGGTGGTTGAGTGCCCTCAGAGAGTTGCAAGTTCCCAGTAACTCTGTTCTCTGGTATAGGCATGAGATCTCTCCCTCAACTTTGATGCCGAACCCATTGAGAAGGGATGATATATGGGCTCCTATAGATGAGATCCCAAGATAATTTCTGGAATCGAGTTCAAACAAAGTTGTGGAGGAATTCACTCCTCATCCAGATGAAGGCCGAAGAGCGCGAGTAATTGACTACCTTGCTCAGCGACCTGGTCCTCATTAGTGTATGAATTACTTAGCATATTTAACTCTTTGTACATGTAATGATTTAAAAAAATATTTATGTTTTGGGCAGTTTGCCGACTAAACATGTGTTTTTTACTCTCTTAGTCTCTCGTTCAGTTATCTTGGGCTTTTCTAGCCGACTAGATATGACTTAGACATAATTAGTTGTCGAGTAAGTAACCCCCAGTCCAGTATGCTTTAAGTGTACCATTCTGCGTTACTTTACCTTTTAGGCCGTGTTGTCACATTGCCTTAGGCCTAAGTGAGGCAATGGCGAGGATACACCTGGTATCGAATATTTTATCCGAGAAGGATTTCTAAGCCAAACAATATTGGCGACCAACCTGGTTTGGCCATATTGCCTAAGGGTCCCCTGTAGGGATTCATATATTTCCATGGGCAAGCTAGGAGGTCATTCGTATTGGTTAACGAATGCTTGAGGAGGGTCATAACATACTGACCCCACTTTAATAAGTTTCTCGTGATCTTAGTTTTCTGGAATAACTGAATCAACACATATTACTATAGTGAATTATGACCCCTTAATCTCCAGGATTCTTGAAATACATATTGCATTTTAAAAACCAATGTACAAAATCTCACAATAAATAAACAAGTGATGGTGAATATTTATTTCATTACAAAATAGATCTGTGTACCACTGACAAGAATGAGTGAAATTATGGGTGTGAAATCTTTAAAATATGTTGAGTTATTATTTGTCACAAGAGTTGGTAATGATATAGAGTAGCGACATTATTGAATTTTATGGGGAATCAAAAAATCAATAAAGCAAGATAATAACCACATTTATTGATTCAATTCAGTCGTGAAATATTCATGTAATACAACTCAGAAATCTTTAAGGAAACTATAATTTTTACTGTTTCCCAGAACCAGCCTTTTAAGTTGGGTCCCAGTTAGCCTGCTTTCCATAATTTGAAGACCTTGGAAGATATTTGATCAAATATGAGCTATTTTTCAGTATAAAACTTTTGAAAGACTTGGACATAAAATTTATACTAGAACTAAACATTGTCAATAATGTAATTAGTCTGATCGCACAATTAAGATACCTTTTGGATCACTCAACAACCATACATCTGCAAGCTACGGGTTAGAACATGACTAGTAAGTTGGTCAACCAATTCTTTTATCTGAGATGCTGTTCCATGTTAAAAAAATTACAGGAAAACAAAAGATCATATTTTCACAATTTCATAGTTACATTGTCTGTAAAGCATTAAATAATCGAAATAACATATGTATTAAAAAACTAATCAACACATCAAATGTAAGATAAAGAGGAAGTAAGTTACCTTCCAGATCACATAGTTACCAAACAGGTCTGTCATCGACGAAAGTACTTGAGGCGTGATTTCATGGAAAACCATGTTCTTCTCTTCGGTACTGGCTTTCAAGTTTTTGTTTAATTAAATGACTTCCATACTGATCAGCGCTACTCAGATAAGGTTTGAAGAAATTAATTAATCTATGGAGGATTTGTAAAAGAGAAAGGCAAAGAGTATCATATATTAACACGTACCTGAACTCAACAACATGTACTGAAATTCCTGACAGCTCAAAACACCTTGTTTTATTGCTATTAAACTCGTCTAGTAAAGAGGATCCAAAACTTTCATCCCTGTTACCACTAGCATTAAAGTGCCATGATCCCATTACACTGCCAACTAAATTCCTTATCCTTAAAGGAAAACACAGGCTCCGATCACCATGCCTAACATGACTGCCTGACCTAATGGGGGAATTTGGAAAAAGAGAACCCGACATTGGTCTTCCAGGATATGACATCCCAAGACCATACGTTGGGTTTCCGTAGTAACCATTATTCGAACTACCAGATTTTTCGAGGTAGGGCAGACCATATTGTGATTTTTGAGGTGAAACTAATGCCCCATTATAAGCTTTCTGAAGTCCAAGTAATTACATTGAGGGGTCATTGAGGTTTTCCATATGTACAATAGCATACTCAAGTGACGTAATATACTGAAGGTAAAAAGGGTCAACGAGGGGCATCTAAAGATCACTTCCTCCATTGTGATTTCCTACTCTGTTAAGATGTAATTATATTGCTGCAGCTAATAAATTCTCTCCTAGAGCCAATCCTCATCCCAGAGTTGTCAACACATCAACATTTTCATACAAAGGCAGAAAATTACCACTGTCGAGATGATTTCAGAACATGGACGGCGATGCAGGATTGATATCATAACCACTTAAGTCATAGTTTGATAATGGTGAATTTGGACTATCGATATTCTGATAGCGAGAGGGTAAACTTCCACCCCCATTCAAAGTTAGTGTAGAGCGCCCCTTTAAGTAAGAGCTTGAAGACAACCCTGTAGGTTTGTCAAGTTCAATTTTCCCATCAGCAACAAAAGAAGCTCGTAAATGCTTCCCTTCATCTACCATACTATTTGATCATAGATTCATTCCAGACAAAGAATAAACTAGATCTACAGCCTTGCTCCTACCATACGATATGCCATTGAATGAGTTTGGACCATTCAAACTTCTTATATCCCTCCTTACACCTACGGGATGAATGCGAGGACTAGGAACCCTACCCACAAGTTGAGGGTCAGGAGTGGAATTTCTCAACAAGGAAGCACCAAGAGAAGAAGCATAAGTATGAGAAGCTGATGAACCTATAGTAGACATGGCTTGTATATTTACACAAGAGCATAAAGCATCTAATGATGATAACTTTTGGCAAAGATGAGCAAAATGGGGTTTAGAAGTTTCAAGGTTGACATTGAATGCATTATGACTGGTTGGACGAGATGGTGCCTAGAAATAGATGTTGCGTGACTCATATCATCCTGCATTAAATACGAGTCTTATTAATTCAGAACCACAAAGTCACTTTTTAAAGAATAAATTGAACTCCAAAATTTCTAGTACAATGTGAAATCGATGAATAATAATAATTAACCAATCAAATTACAGATCCATGGACATGAAATAAAGTAAAGATGCAGGATCAAAAGAGTACAAATAATATTTTTAATATTAATGTTAATCAAATCAACATTTTGAAAGTCACGTTTACAGTGCTATCAACACGGTACGAACATGGTAAACCCTTACATCATGAAGAAGTAAATTTCAGTCACATAGGGGTTTGTTTCAAAATTTCAAATGGACAGCTTCTATACAAAGATTGAATCGAGATTTATCCTTATTTGGTATGTGGGAAACAAACTTAAAAGATCCCATTTTTTTATAATAATACAAGTATATCATATTGAACAATTTCAAACATTTGTATGTTTGGGTGAATTTGATAAATTTTACCAATAATATATGTGATTATTGTCCTTTGGAAAACATTTAATAAATGATGTCTCTGTTAGCGATAAAATGTGTACCATATAAACCAACTTTTCTACATGTGATGAAGGTGAAGATGAAAAGTTTGAGCATATTGTGATATATTAATTTAAGGTTTACAAATCAATTAATAAGATGAACAGAGTTATGACAGGACAAGAGATCTTATTCTTTCGAAAGCAAAGCCATTTATTTAATGTAGTATGGAGCTCTTATTTGTCGCATATTGTTTGTTAACATGTTTTATGACCAATTCTGGATAATGAATACTGACTTCAAATAGAATATTCATCTATCCTCAGAATCATCAATCTTTACTATAACTAAGATTCTTGACTCTAGCAGATTTATGTAGTTCCGACTCACAAACACATACATGGGTTGATCATATTAAATCTAAAAGAGAAAATGCATATATATAAAGGTAAAATGAAAAGGCCAATACAGTATTCACACTTGTAATGTAAGAAAGACATATTAACCATTTCTAAAATCAATAGTCCTCCCAATCCTGATTACTCTAATATTTAATTATGCAAGGAAAAAATTAAGACATGTAATATCGGATTCACATGTATAGTACAGATGAACAAAATCAACCCAAGTCGTTCTCAATTAGGTTTTCACCATCTAGATATTGTCATTTTTTCCTTGCCACACGTTCCTAAATTCCAATATACTACCAGTATTGACATGAAGAACAATATAAAGATTAGGACAAATAGGAAATACAACTCAAACATTTTAAACTTCTCTAAAAATAGAAAAGCATGGGGAACAATTCATGAGTGCCTATCATGTCATTTCATAACCTCTCCCTCACTCGGTCCCAGTTTCAGAGAATCCACTTTAAATTCACTACAAACAAAGGGCATTCTAATCATTCCCCGTCTCATCTATCTCACGAAAATAAAGGCATTAAATCTTTTTTACGTAATTCGACATGATGAATTTTACTTG
Source organism: Sambucus nigra (assembly GCA_949130495.1). Taxonomy (NCBI): domain Eukaryota; kingdom Viridiplantae; phylum Streptophyta; class Magnoliopsida; order Dipsacales; family Adoxaceae; genus Sambucus; species Sambucus nigra. The sequence continues at coordinate 144,689,964 of OX422212.1, forward strand.
GACGCTATTATAGAATACCACATCAGAAAATGGACTATAAGAAATATACAAAATGTCAACATACAATGTATGTTACTAATTTTTTTAAGAAGTGGCAATTCAAAGATTGAAACTTGGAAACAAAGTCCAAGAATTTCACCTTAATGACCTCCGCAATACTTTTCTGCCTACTCCCGGCAATCCATGAGTCCATCCCCACCCCATTCTCCATTTTCTTCTCTCTTCTCTCCAATCCCTAATTGCATTGAAAAAAGTGATCTACCCTCATTCCCATCTCTATTCACCTTCCTTTGATCTCCAATCCCGCCCAGTGCTGAACTCCCACTCCCATTCCCATTCAATCACTGCGCAAACTGCCAATCATCCTTCGATAGTAGCTGTGGAGGTAGCCTCAGGTTCAGATTCACATTCGAATATTAATGTGAAACATAAACTGTATCAGATCTTAACTCCTCCTCCTAAACTCCACCCTAACCCCCAACACCAACAATGTTATTAAATAAGCCTCCGACGACATTTAAAGAACCTTCCATAGTGGGAGGAGCTGAGCCACTTCAACACGAGCTCACCTATTGTCTACGTTTCTCCCTCAATAAAATACCTAAATCCTCATTGTACTCTTTGCTTTGTAGCATCGATTGCATCCTAATATCAGACATCATCGTTTAAAATCTATCACTTATCATTACACAAACTTTCCAAAGATCAAAACTTTTACCTTAAATTATCATAAAGACCTCATCTTTATATATATATGTATAGATGGAGATAGTTAAAACCTCAAGTGGAAAATAAAAGATACACGAGATAATGTATCATGTCTGACCCTCTTCACAATTCACTACAATAACACAATTGTTATACATGGTAGGAACATAAAAGCAAAGTGTATATAACAAAAAGGCTAGAGAGAGAGAGAGCTACCTACTTGGATTTGAATTGATTCTTTAGGTGTTAGGAGCATTGGTTTTCCATTAATCGGAGACTGTAGTAAGAACAAAAAGAGTAAAAGAAAAAGAAAAATATAAACATTTGTAGAACTAACGTGAAAGCAAAGGTGCATGCTGAATGCTTATTTAGTTTCATAGTGGCAAAAGTGGTGACTAGGGGAATATTTTATACTAATCGATATTGGTATACCATCACACATCCCAAGCGTTTACCCTTTTGACTACACAAAGATATCAAAAGTATTGTACGTATATTTGTTTCATTACAAAATAAATCTATGTTCCACCGACAAGAATGAGTGAAATAATGGGTGTGAAATCTTTAAAATTATGAATTCACCTGTCATCAAGACATCAAGTCAGTAACAACATACTATTTTTTATCTATACCTGTGTCTATATATATATATATATATATATATATAAGGAAAGAAGTTTCTATGTATATGGAACAAATGTGATGTAAGAGTTTATGGGAATGCAAATACCCAAAACTAAAAAGAGTAACATATCATCTGGAACACCATCTTAGATATAAGAGTCACAAACACACACTCACACACACACACACACACACACACACACACACACACACATATATATATATATATATATATATATATATATATATATATATATAGAGAGAGAGAGAGAGGGGGGGGGGGGGGGAGATAGAACCTGAAATGTGACATCCTTTTCAGTAATGTCAGCTAAATGCAACAAGGAAACCTGAAAGCATCAGATACATTTGCTGGTTAGTTGCATTCACACGAGCCATACAAATAAGATCCATGATATTCCGTCACTTTACCAGAAATATATATATATATATATATATATATATATATATATATATATATATATATATAGAGAGAGAGAGAGAGAGAGAGAACATTTATATCAATACGGGATATGGATAAGCCATGATATAAACACGAAAGTCGATGTCGCTGCCGTCTCGGCCGTCGATAAATCCCATGCTTTATTTGGTGTATCTCCTACCATAGTCGACATCTTCACCGCAACATGTTCTGGTTCAATTAAACTAATACCCTTAAAATAATACAAACTACAAATTTTGAATTCAATTCATTTTAATTAGTACTTCACTTCATTTTTCCCCAATTCATTCAAAAACCTAAAAAATGACTAGATCTCGTACAAAAATACAAATTCGCAACAAAATCTACACAAATAAAGAGAAACTAAAAAACATCAAATCAAACAAAACCTAACAAGATATTGTGTAATCATTTATTCACTTCAATTTCTTCTCAGTCTCCTAAAAACTATATATCTTGTGTTCATAAAAAAAATAACAATCGGATAAATCGAGCCAAAACGAGCATCAAATCGATCAGTATAACAATTTGTCATTCACTTAATTTTAACCTAACTAAACGAAAACATCAAATCGATTAAATTTAAATAGGTGAGAGTGACTGATTTACAAATTAATCACTTTAATCTAATTCGTCCAAAAACATAACAGAAAAGTCGATCGCTTAACAAAAACAAAACTACAAAGCAAAAATTAAAAAAAACATAAAATTGCTTAAATCTAAACAAATAAAAGTTTGTAATTTGTGTTTTTAGCTAGGTAGCTAACACAACACCATAACGTGTCCATGAAAACACATTAAGCTAACTAACTACCTATCATCCTTTCGCTATGTCTTAAATTTATTACTTTTATATATTTTTTCAAACTTTAATGTCAATTTTTTGCTCTATTAAAATACATCCTATGAAACTTATAAAGAAATGGAACTTATTTGTTCAAATATTAAATAGGTACAACTATAACAAATAATCCAACAATTAGTTTCACTACCCACTTCAAAACTCGCAACACTATGCCATCATGTAGTCTAATGCCTGAAAAACATATAAAAGCAATCAACAATTTGAGGTGGCAAACTGTAAAATCAGACTTTTTCAATCAAAACCTATTCAACTATATATGTTATAAACATATGTTAAAAAAACATATCTTAAAGGGGATCATTTCACCATACCATATTCCACGAGCAGCTCAAGAGATTTGATCCAAATTGCTCTCATCTTGAGAGCATCCAATTGCTAGCTTAAATATGAGATCGCAAAATAATAAAAATATCACAAGTCGAATGTTTATAGATATCAAAATGTGTCCTCACTACATGAAAAACGACCCAACCCAATTTGCCTTAGTCTCTGTACATGCTTCCTTCCCCCATCCTTTCATCTGGATTTCAACAGGAGACCATCAAGCCTTCGCCTTTGTACATGCCGACAGTCATTCCCATCACTTCTTACAAAGAAGTTTTCTTCAAGAACGGTGGCTTCCTACTGTGTAGATATTCGAGAACTGCGAGATAAACACCTATTTTTCTACAAATATCTTCCTACCAACTGCAAAATTTCAATCCACCTATTGTAGATCTAGACACCGATTTCTTATTCGATCCATGGTTCTTCTTAGAGTTGAATATATGAGATATAGATAGAGGGAGATTAGTGATTTTTTCGATGGAGGTCATGTGAGGGTTGAGAGAACATAGTGGGTGAGAGGAGAGAACGTTTTGGGATTTTTGTTAGGAGGGAAGCCTCCCACTTCTATTTTGTTCGATATTTTATTAAAATTAATTTTCAATTCATTATTTGACATGATAAAGGTTCTTAGTAACACATATCTTAATTTAGTAATGGTAATATACTATTAGTAATTATAACGATATAATAGTGTTAGTAATCAATAAATTTGCGTGTTACTAAAAGTGCATTTTGGTGTAGTGATGTTTTTTTAGCTTATCCTCTTTTTTTGGCTTTTGCTCCTTCTTCTCCTTCTGCTCCTTCTGATCTTTCTTTTTAGTCTTTGTGGATGGATTTTTCTTTACAGCCATTGCTTCCCCGGCATTCATTATTTTTCCCGCCTTAGCCATGAGCTAGATCATGGTTTTAAGAGGATCTTTGGCCAGAGCATAGTACAGTTTCTCGGGAAGCAACCCACTCATGAGAGAAGTGATGGCTATTTTTTCCTTATAATCTACCATTTCCAATTTCTCATTATTAAAACGAGTGATGTACTCCCTGGTTGTTTCCCCTACTTATTGCCTTACACTCAAGAGATGGGATAATCTCTTTACTAGCTTGGCCTCGAAATAGAAATGTCTAATAAATAGCTCGGTAAGCTGGTTGAAGTTGGTAATTTGTCCTCGGCACTAGTCATTATACATTATCTGAGCAAAACCTGTAATGGTGCTTGAGAACGCTCTACATCTCATCTCATCGAGGATCGAATAAATTTCTGCGGCATCTTGATATTATTCAAATGTGCAGAACTGGATCAGTTTTCCCATCATATTTGGGGGTTACCACAGGAGCTCTAAACTTAGATGGAGTAGGAAAATCCATAATTTCTTGAATAAAATGAGATCGTTTAACAAAGCTTCGCTGTAAAGGATTCTTTGCTTTTTCCATCTCTTGTAGCCGATCTTCCAATTGCTAATTTGATCCTTTCCATAAAGGATTGCCACAACAGATTTATGCGAAACAACTCAGCTGCCTCGACTATATGTATGCACTGAACTCTCTTCCTAATAAGTTTGTTTGATGCGTACAAATTATCGAATGCTTGATCTTGATGTGATTATGGCTTCACATTAGTCGACTGGATCTTGAGTGTCCCTAGATACTACTCTAGGAGGGTTTTTATTTGTTAGGGGTCCCAGTTGATTGAAAGGCGAAGCTCATCTCAATATCTATAAGACTCTTGACCTTTAAGTAGAGAAAGAATAGTTATCATAAGACTCTGAGGCTCTGATTGAGGAACTGATTCCTGGGTGATAAGTCATATCCTGAGATGATCTAGAATAGTTACGTTATCTATGCCTAGGAGGTGGAGGTGGAATTTTCCTCCATGGTGGTGGAACTTCTTACTGTCTGGATAGGGATGAAGATCTTACTTTTAATGACTGAACCAATTATCTCATTATTTTCTGCATATCATCTTGACCTCTGGCAATACTGACTAGGATCCCATTTAGGATGACTGCTGTAGGCATAGTAGATGGATTAGGCGGGTTTCTTTTATTTCTATAATTGGGCTCTAGATCATTCATTTTTCCTTAAATAAAATTGAGAACGACGATTAGACATACGTTCTCACAGACGGAGCCAATCTCTTGATGTACAAAACTGAATAAGATCCAATTTTATAATCGTAGATAAAATTTATAGTTGCAATGCTAAATAAAAGAGAGACACAAGGTTTTTAAAGTGGTTCAGATATGTAGGAAAGTCTACTTCTACTGTTATCGTATTGATTTCAGAGGTTACAGAAAGCTAGGTACTTTTATCAATAAGAATGGCCTATAATTTGTTCTTCATTACCCTTGATAAAGGGGATACAACGTATTTATAATGACCCGAAGATTAAGGGTTGGAATATTAAGGGATGGAATGCCTTTATACATTCAAGCATTTACACCATACATATGTGATGATTGGTTGTATGAACCATGGGTAGTAAGACCCTTGGTATGGTGGCGCGTCATTGGTATTGATGGTTGGCATTCTTTATGTTGGTCGACATGACTACCGAGCTATTATCTGTTGATTATAATGTTGGCGACGTAGGAGGACAAATGTTCACTTCTGATTGGTCCACGTAGTTGGATAATTTTTGGTATCAACACTTGGACTTAACTTCTCATTGTTCCTAAATCTCACGACGCCTTTCCATGGTGAAATGCGTAGGAATATAAAATCTCCCTTTTGAAACTCCAATGGATACTTCCTCTTATCTACATAAAATTTCTACTTGTTTTACACTATCTCATCCATTCCTAAGTCATTTTAATCTTTTTAGTATCATATCTATCAATTTCGGACCCAAAAAATTTCTTTCACCTACTTCATCCCAACACAAAGGCATTCCACATATCTTCTTATATAAATCTTTATGAGGAGCCATACCAATGGTGGACAAATAACTTTTATTATATAAGAATTTTGTCAATGGAAAATTATCATCCCAACTACCCATGAAGTCAAATACACAAGTTCGTAACATGTCCTCTAATATTTGAATCATTCTTTTTAATTGTCCATCGATTTGTGGATGAAATGCAGTACTGAACTCTAAACTTATGCCCATGGTATTCTGTAAATGAGGCCAAAACTTAGAAGTGAACGTTGGATCTCTATCTGATACAATTAACACTGGTACCAGCCCCATCTAAATGGATAATCTCATTAACGCACATACGTTCATACTTGTAAACAGTGTAGGTGGTCTTAACTGGAAGAAAATAAGTGGAATTTGTCAATCGATCTATAATCACCCAAATAGAATCATGCCCCCCATTGGTGACCGTGGTAATCTTATAACAAAATCCATCGTTATATGCTCCAACTTCCATTATGGAATAGGAAATGACTGCAATAATCCTGTCGGCTTCCGATGCTCCGCCTTCACTTGCCGGTATACTAAATATTTAGCTACAAATTTTGCAATCTCACATTTCACACTATTCCACCAGTAATACTCTTTCAAATCTCTATACATTTTAGGACCTCTAGGATGAATATAATAAATAGAGTTATGTGACTCGTATGATATATCCTTATTTAAGGATGGATCATTCGGTATAAAACTTATGCTTTTATAACACAACGATTCATCATTCTTAATCTCAAAGTCACTTTCTTTATCATCCTGAACTTCCTGTTTCTTCTTCTAACGGAATGGATCATTTATCTGCAAATTTCATATGCATTTTGCCAATAAAGGTCTCACTATAATAAGTGATAATAATCCTCCTTTTTCAAAAAATTTAATTCAATCCCCATCGATGCCAAGTCAAGAATATTTCTAACACGTGCACACTGTATGCAACCCAGAATCCCTGATTATTTTTTTACTCAAAACATCTGTTACTACATTGGCCTTTCCAGGATGATGATGGATGGTACAGTCAAAGTCTTTAATCATCTCTATCCAATGCCTCTGTCTCAAATTTAGTTCTTTTTGTGTAAAGAAGTATTTCAAACTTTGATGATTCGTAAATATCTCACAAGTTTCTCCATACACTTAATGTGGCCACAATTTCAAAGCAAAAATAATGGAAGCTAACTCCAAATCGTGTGTAGGGTAATTTTGTTCATGTATCTTTAATTGTCTAGAAGCATATGCAATTACTTCCCCATTTTTCATAAGAACACATCCTTACCCTTGAAATGAAACATCTGTATAGATTACGAAAGACTCATTCCCACACAGAGTAGTAAGTATAGGAGCTAAAACCCAATGATTTTTTAATTCCTTAAAACCCCTCTCTCATTATTTATCCCATATAAATTTCACTTCTTTATGAGTCAACTGTGCCAATGGTAATGCTATTAATGAAAATCCCTTAATGAATCTGGGAAAGTAACCTGCCAATTATAGGAAACTTCTAATTTCTATCACATTCTTTGGACTTCCCCATTCAACGATGGATTCTACCTTCTTTGATCAACATATATCCCATTTCCCGAGACAACATGTCCAAAAAACATAATTTCATTCAACCAAAACTCACACTTGCTGAATTTAGCAAATAATTTATTGTTCATTAAAATCTCCAATACAAGTCTCAAATATTTCTCCTGTTCCTCCATGCTACGCGAGTAAAGCAACAAATCGTCAATGAATACAATCACAAATGAATCAATGAAAGGGTGGAATACTCCGTTCATCAGATCCATAAAAACTGTTGGAGCATTAGTTAATCCAAATGGCATCACTAAAATCTCATAGTGCCCAGATCGAGTCCAAAAACTATTTTTAAAATATCACTATCCTTTACTTTCAATCGGTGGTAACCCGATCTCGAATCAATCTTTGAAAATACTGTGGCTCCTTGAAATTGATTAAACTAATCATCGATACAAGGTAGAGGATACTTGTTTCTAATGATCACCTTATTCAATAGTAGATAATCAACACATAATCTAATTGTCCCATCTTTCTTTTTCACAAATAACACTAGGGCTCCCAATGGCGAAACACTGGGCTGAACAAAACATCTACTTATCAGATCTTGTAATTTCACTTTTAATTCTTTCCACTCTATTGGTGCCATTCAGTATGGAGAAAGGTAAATTAGAACAGTACCCGAAACTAATTCAATGGAAAACTCTACTTCCCTATCGGGTGGCAATCCTGGCAAATCCTCTAGAAAGATACTAAAAATTATCTAACCACTGGTATATCTTCAATATTAAGTGTCTCTTTACTAGTATCAATAACTTAAGATAAATACCTTGTACAACCTTTATTCAATAACCTCATGCTCTTAATTTTTGATATAAGACAATTAGGAATGTAAACTGGAACTCGGATTCCCATAGAAGATGAAATATAACTTATTTTCGAAAACAATCAATGGATGCATGATACGATGATAATAATGCATCCCCAATATATGAAATGAACATGGTCTACCCATATATGAAATATAAGGCACCATTGAGAAATGAACATGGTCTACCCATATATGAAATAATAGGTAATGCTACGAATGAATTAGCAGATCCAGGATCAATGAGTGCATTTAAATATTTATTTGCAATAGAAAGTTTACATGTAACCACTTTTGTTGTAGCATGGTCATCTTGCAACGTCATTACAAGCACTCTTCCTCCTGCTTTCGATCCACTTGCTTGTCTTGTACCTCTTCCCCTTGTTGTACTACCCGGAGATGATCCTTTACTAGCTCACACACTACTAATTGAAACTGATCTTGATGACATATGATAATTTTTTTCAGATGACCCTTCTGATGATAGGTAAAACATTATATATTTAGTAACTTTGGGCAATTTATCTTTATATGACTTGATGTGCCATAAAAGAAACAAGCATTTGGATCTTCATGTGCTGCAACTCTTGAACCTCTTCCACTACTAGCGTTACCCCTTTGCGAATTACTTCCTATACCTCTACCATACTGGAATTTCTGCCCTCCAAGCCTTTAATATTCTATATCACTACCCTTTTTATAATTTGGTTAGAATCTAATTCCCTTTGCAATTCGTTCTCATTTCTCTCTTGCTTCATTCGTATCATTTTCTACTAGCATAGCTTTATACACCAAGGCTGAATAATTAACAGTGTCTAAATCCGATAATAGTGATTTAATGACCAACTCTAGTCCATCATAGAATCGACTAAGCATGTCATCCTCATTCTGTATAAACATTTAAGCAATCCTAGATAAGGCTGTAAGTTTAGCTTCATATTCTATAACTATCATGCGTCCCTAATTCAACATAAAATTTTCTTTCTCCTTCTAATTTTGATATATTGGAGGAAAATACTTATCATACAAGGCCTAAACAAAATCATCCCATGAGATCACATTCCCACCTCCTGGAGTAATCATTAAATGTTTTGTGGCATCCCACTAATACTTATCTTCTCCCTTCATCATATATGTTAATAAGGTCACTCATTGATTTTCAAGCATTCCCATTACCCCCCAAAATAAGTTCAATCTCTTTAACCCATACTTCTGCCTCTGTTGGATTAATTTCTCCTTCAAATTATAGTGGATTTATCTTAATAAATTTCTCATGTGAAGTACTCCTTTCTTACCAGTGTATCACCTCCTTAGCCCTAGCCAATTCTTGTGCCTCAAATTTCTTAGGCTATTATTCTTCCATCTGAGCAATAAACTTAGCTTGCTACTCTTCCATTAAAGTAATAACACGTGCCTTTTTTTGCATATATGTCAATTGTTCTCGCTCGAGTTCTACATTTATATGAAGCGATTGTTTAACCTCCGCTTCTACCGGCATATTTGAAGTCTCATCTTCTATTCTTGAATTAAAATTACCTTATTTCATTCTCTTATATTTGAAATGAATCAAAGATATAACAATATGTACATGTAGATATACAAATGTTTTTCTAACATAATCGTTAGTACCAAACAAAATATATTTCTTACATTCACTACCAAATCTAGACTCTTTTAACTCCAAAACCTCTAAAACCTAGCTTTAATACCAAAAGCTGACACACCCAAACCCAGTTAGTTATAATTAAGTTTGAAAGTCAAAGTTATTCAAACCATAATTAATTTAACCAAATCATAAACACGAGTCTTCATTATGAGTCATCAACGTAAATCCATATAACTAAAACCTTTTTACAACATAAAGTAGTTCTGCTTATACAAACTTTATTAAAGGATAAGTAAACTTAATTACATCATTTACATTTGGACAAAATCCTTGTTTTACCCATTTATGGATAACCCAACCCGACCTCCTAGGTTTGGCGGTAACATCACGTTACCTGAAAAAAAATAAACATAGGAACCATGAGGAAAATATCTCAGTGAATGCATCACTTCTACACTATTGAATAAAATTAAATGCAATAAATTATCTCCATATGATTATATACTAACTTGTATGGTCCATTCATAATGAATGACCTAACTTTCCAAATCATGATTCATATATCATGTCTATAATAGATAATTTTCCCCCCTTCCTGGTCGAGGAGAAACCCTTTGTCATTAATAGGCAACTCTCCCCCATTCTGGGTTGGGGAGTAACCTCCCATTTTGATAAACCAAAATGAATAATTTCATATTCATAATATTATAATCATATCAATAACAATGTAAAAAACATCTTTCTAGTGAGTACACTCACCTTGGGTTGTCAACTATGTATTTATGTTTCCTTCGGGTGGAGCTGAACTGGGTGGATTAGTCCTTACTCCTATTAATCCAACTTAATCATTAATGATTCACAATCATAATTATTATCTTAATATATTTATGTAACTTTGAATGACTATACAACCACATTATAATTCCACTGAAGTCACATTCCATGAAACATGAGTAAAGACAATGCAATGGTATATATGTTAATAAAGTTATGAACATTTAACCGTAGAAAATTCCACGTAACGAATTTATAACTAAAACCAAGTAAACGTAAAAGTATACTTCTCAATGTATATACACATGAAACATGTACTCAAAATACAATTTGGAAGGAGGAGATAAAAATATTGTTTTATGGGGTATGCAGTATGGCATCATTTTATTGTCCTCTATACTTAACTATCCTATAAAATTGTACAAATACAGGTGTCCAAGCTTATCAATATGAAAATATATCTGAATATAGTTTCCATTACTAGTGACGGTGTAATTTTTCAAGCTTTGTAGAGAAAACTATGACCGTTTCTTTATAACATATTAAATCTACCCTACGCACTCCTTTATTGTTCCTTCAATTTCCAAGAATTTTCATATTTTTTCTACATCATAACTTTTCATGATTTTTAACCCATTTACAATACACGTACTGAATAATACATAATTAAAGTTTCATATTTTTTAGATTTCATTTTTATGTCAAAAGCTTTACCAAACTCATGTCATATCGAAATGAATTATACAAACATCAACTATGTACCAACTTGCAACCATCCACTCTTACATAGATGAATGTTTACGATAAAAATCTAAATTGATTGCATACTATCAAATTGGAATTTTTATCAAGAATATTTGTTTTCGCATTATTTAAGTGGTATTAGAGTCATCCACTCTTACATAGTTTATTGACCCATGAGCTAAGGCGAGCAATGCGACCGAAGTGAACATAACCTTCAACTCGTTAAAAGCCTGATGATATGAAGCATCCCAAATAATCGACATAACCTTCAACATAAATTTCATTAGAGGCCTAGCTATCTTCGAGTACCCCTAAATGAATCGACGATAGTACCCTAACAAGCCTAGAAAACTAAGCAACTCCGTAGGTGTAGTGGGCTTTTCACACTCCATCAATGATGAAACCTTTCTCAGGTCCACTGATATTCCTATCTCAGATACAACGTGGCCCAATAATTTAACATCCCTCAATATAAACTCATATTTCTCAAACTTGTCATAGAGATGACGGTCCCTCAATGTCTGTAAGATTATTCTCAAGTGCTACGCATGCTCATCTGCTGTTTGAGAATAAATCAATATATCATCTATGAACACGATAACAAACTGATCTAGGAAGTCCCTGAACACCCTATTCATCAAGTCCATGAACACTTTCGGTGAGTTGGTTATAGCAAAAGGCATAACCATGAACTCGTAAGACCCATATCTTGTAAAAAATGCTATCTTCAGAACATCCTACCAAATACTCAACTGATGGCATATTGACCTCAAATAAATCTTAGAAAAGTAGGATGCACCCCTTAACTGGTCAAACAAATCATTAATATGAGGCAACATTTACTTGTTCTGTATAATGACCCTTTTTAACCCCCTTTAATCAATACATAAGCTCAATGATCTGTCATTCTTCTTTATGAGAGGACGTGAGCACTCAGTACTCTTCCAAATGAATCCATGACTTAGTAGCTTCTAAATCTGATCCCTAAGATCTCTCATCTCTAAAAGGGCCATACGGTACGATGCATGGACAATGGGTCTCCTATTAAAAATAAAGTCAATAATGAACTAGATCTCCCAACTTAATGGTAAACTTGTAATCTCTCAAAACACATCTAAAACCTACCTAAAAATTGGAATGGACTCTAGATAAACAACAAACTCATCAAAAGTCTCCTCCTTAATGTAGTGTAAAAGCGTGCTCAACCCTCCCTCCAGGGGTGGCATTGCAACCAAGTACATCTCTTGTCTCGGAATTGGAAACACGATGGATCTCCCATAAAAATCCACAAAATCCTTGTAAGTGGCTAACCAATCCATCCCCTAAAAAACATCGTACTCTGACATATCTTACACAAGTAGTTCTGCCACAAACCTAAGTATCACAAAATATATCTCTATATTTCTGCATACAGAACGTATAGGTGCCCTTCTACCCATGGGTGATTAGATGTAAAGTATTATGTCAGATTATAAATCTACTATCATCAACAATCGAGAAGAATTAGTACTAACAAATGAGTGTGATGCACCAGTATAAAATAAAATGCACCCTACATGTCCAAAAATAGGTAACATACCCTCCATTTCTTATGCTGGTGCTGGTCCCTCTCTAGGTGCGACATGATAGACACACCCATACTATAGATGTAATTTTTTCCCCTGAGGTGGGGCAGGTGGAGCTAATAGTTCTGGCACTAGGACCATTGGTGGGGTTGGCAACTTTTGACGTTACCCCTGAGGTGCCTAATATCCATGCTTACCTCCTTGCTCTTATCCCCCCAATTACCCTAAGGTCGTTTCTTCGCTAGGTGTCCCTTCTTTCCATAATCATAAAAGTTTTTATAAAAATGGCACCTATCCTTTTATTGTCCATGTTGGTGGCCTCGCCCTGTTGCTACGGGACTTTATTCTTTGGTTAAAGATTGAATTTCGAGAGATAAGTTGTCATCGCTCAAAGATTGAATTTCGAAGGAAATATGATCATTTTCAATGAAACTTTATTCTTTGGTCACCAAATAAGATACCATTTCATTTCAAATGGATACAACATCCACTTTTTCCTCAATTTCATTGCAAGTGAAGAATTATTTGTTCCAAAGTAGGCATCGATTCCTCCTTTTGTTCAAGACATTCCTCAACCTCAAAAGTCTCAGAAGAAAAATCATCTTTGGATTCAAATAATAAATCTAATTCACTCACTCAACAATGATTTTCCTCCCGATAATGGTTTTCAAAATTTTCATTTTTAAGAATGTGCAAACCCTCACGCCATGTCATATGTGGAGGCACAAATTTTTAAAAATGAAAAACTTGGAAACCATCCTCAAAACTACTATCAATATTATTATTATTATTATTATTATTATAAGAATTTAGAAAGATATTGTAATTAGTTTCACCATTATTATTATAAGGACATTATTGCCCAATATAAAATGACCATTCTCAAAATTACCATTATCCATAACTTGATTTTGGTAATACTCACCCAAAGCCATAGCTTTTAGGGGTATTTTGAGATTTATCATTACAATTACCGAAGATATTAGAATAAGACGTTCTTACCTCAATAAGCTAGAGATGACAAATTCCACAAAGTGATGTGCGATCGAAAGATTCAAGCTTTTCTTGGTGCTCAAATATTGAAGTCCTATAAAACTAGCTAATAAATAATTCAAATAAAAAGAAAAATATTACGAAATACTATATCAATTAACTTCTAAAGCAAACAATTCTATGGCAATGGAGCCATTTTGATAGGCAGGCTGGAGGCCGAGTGGTCATGAAAGGACACTCTCATTATTTTAAGCTCCCACCACTATACAAAAAACCTAAACCATTACTACACTCTTTACGGGAGTATAGCGTCTAGCCCGGGTATCGAATCCACAAAGAAATGTTTCTAGATGTTTATTGATTTATTATTTCAAGGAATAAAAGTGTAAATGATGAAAGTTATTGAAAAAGATAAATCTAGGCATGTATTTAAACTAAAATTAACAAAATGAGTAAAAAATATAGATTGAGAATAATATCCATCACCTTGGGTTAATTTGTATAAATGGTTACATGGGAAGAAAAACTTATTAAGATTAAATCTTATTTTTCACAATTAATAAAATCTAGAGTTGTCACCCACTAAATAGTCATAAAATCTTAATTGATTTTAGTGTCAACAATTAGCCCAGAGATTACACATCCAAGGTTGAAAATACAACACATATATGATATACACCATGAAATCTCCTAGGAATAAAATCAAGAACAACCTAACCCATTAAAATCCATCTAATCCATCACCAAATCAAAGAAACCATTTAATCCAAGGTGACTTCAATCATCTCAACCTAAACTAATTTAGTTACAAACCATTATAAATGACACTAATTATAGGAAAGCAAGTAAATAAAGCAAGTAAATCTAATGAACAAAGCAAGAAATGGCAAAAGAAATCTTAAATCAAAGGAAGAAGAAAATTAATAGTGGATTACATACCCAAATGGGAAAACCCTATAAGAGAGAAGGAGAAGCTCCAAAAATCCTCTCAAACCCTAAAAAAATACTAAAAACTCGCTCTATTTCTAAATAAACCAACTTATATATATATATATATATATATATATATATATATATATATATATTAACTTGGTATAATAGAAAAGGAAAAATAAAAGAAAAGGGAACAATCGCCAAATATCTGATGAGCCCGACCGATCGTGGCCAAGAGGCCGATCCACTAGGGTTTTTAAGTCAAGCCCACTACCTTCCTTATTAGGCATAACTGAAATGGACGGTCGACCGGGGCTTAGGGACGATCGACCGATACTTGATTTTCTGGGGCACTTTAGTTCTTCGAGAGGGGAAAAGATGCATTTACATAAATGATTTTAACTTCATCATCCGGGATCGAAAGTCTTTTGTGGCCACATAAGGATAACTCAGTGAACCATGCTCCTATGTAGATCCACTGGCCGGGACATGAAGTATGAAAGGTATAAAATACCCTTGAAATTATGTCAGATGATCGAACTTCCTCAAATGCAACCAACCATCACCCTAAGAACTCCAATACCTACAAAAGATCAATTATACTTCTCAAAGAACAAAAATATGCATAAAAAGGATATTTGGTTAACGAGCTTAAAATAGGAATTAAGGAACATAAGAATGATAGAATGCAAAAGAATAACGGGGGCAAATGTGCAATATTTATGACAATTAATTACCAATGTGTATTATGTGCTATATGTCTGTATTTATTACTTGTGTGGACATACCCATGTTCATGAAAGGCTTATAGTTTGGGGTTGTATTTGACAGCGAAACGTGTTCCACACGTCAGCTAAGATGTTTTAGGCGTAGAATAGGTTGCTATTTTAGATCATACATTCATGAGAGCCACTTCATGATGAGAAAAGTGGGATGGCTAGATCCTTTTACATATATAGGGGTATAGGCATGAGATGGTGTACTACATAGTGATCACCCCACTTATGTGTGTTTTGCTTACGTTCGTTTAGTGAGGGACTCCTCCGGACTTAACGATAGAGCACGAGCTGGACACCGAAGGTAAATGACTATATATATATATATATATATATATATATATATATATATATATATATAGGACAAATGTTAATGGACACAATGATACATAAAATACATAATGTTATGTGATTGTACATCCTGTAGTGGTAGTATTGTGGGGTTAGTCTTTGGGACTACGACCATAAGTGTAGACATTTACATCTCGATTATATGTGGTCTAGTTGCTTATAATATTGTTATATTAGCGTAGGGACCGAATTAAATGTCTGGGCTTGGGTTGGAAATCTAGATAATATTATATTTAGATGGGGGTTGAGATACTTATTTCATTTGAGAGCTGACGAGCGGTGTGTAATGTGAATTGATTGCATTATTATCTATTGGTCATGTAAGTTAATTTTGCCAACATTTGGGCTCTGACACAAATTATTAAAATTAATTTCCAAGTTATCATAGACATGAACAACATGACTGACAGAGATTTAGACTTGCAGTTTCATTTACGTAGCGGATTCATCTCCTTGATTCCAACATAGGTTGCGACCCTTTTCATTTTAATTTTTATATTCCAGAGATTGTATGGGCATGAGCCTGGAATTCAATTTTTAAGCAATGATAACTCATCTTCTATTGTCTAGTGTAATTATTTAAAGTCTATTTAATTCTATGATTTGATTATTTATTCATCCGAAGCATGCATTTGGTTTAAAAATTAAAATATTCAAAAATATTTTATTTATTTTTTCTCCTTTGTTGGGCATTTTTCCTTTGTTTCCAATGATAAATTTTTAATAAATGGACAATCCAATCGATAATTCAATGATACATATTATCAAATCATTGATATTATATAAAACTTCATGAATTAAACTTTAAACCCATGAGTACATGCACTTTTCTCGTTTAAATGATTTGGTTTAAATTTTTGTATCTCGATAATCTTTTATTGCATCGTATATACTTGCACCTAGTGAGCTTTTGGCTTTTCTTCATTCATGAGTGTTTATACATTACTCTTTCCTTCTTGAAAACATTAAATTCATCATTAATCTCACTATTATTTAATTTGATCAATCATTAATTGAGTTCATTTTGAAATTTGTTATTTGAGCATGATTTTCAAAGTTATTTTATCTCGAGAATTGCATAAACTTAAAGAAAGGATCATAGGACCTCTTTGTTATATCAACCATATTGACCTTAACCTCACCTTATATGTTTTCCCTCATCAATCACTTTGAGCCTTAATATAACCTTCCATTTCAAAACCTAAAACCCCATAACCAACTCCACATTGGAGTTATAAACCATATATGTCACCTTCCATCCTTTGTTTGGAATGATATTTGAGATTGAATGATATTACGGTTATATGGTTCCAATTAAGCATGTGAGAGTGTGAAAGAAAAGAAAAGGTTAAGAAAAAGTGAAGGAAAAAAATAGAAAAGAAAACGAAGAGAAGAATAAAACAAAATAAAGAGAAAGTATTTCCATTTTGTACATAGTGTTCAATAATCTATGTCACTTTCCAATGTTATATTCAATGCTAGTTATGCAAATCATTTTCCAATTTTGAAATTGCCCATAATTTTCCATTATCCCAATTGTTTCATGCCAAAACACCTTTGAATCCGTGCATATACCTCTTTTCATAACCCAACCCCTAACCTATGTTACAACCCTATAAAAGTCCTTTGTGATCCTAACGTGAGTGTGAATTAAAAGTCATAATAATTTTGATAATCTGTGAAAATGTATTTGACCTCATTTAATGATGATATCCTTTCATTAAGATCACATATTTTTCATTTTATATATAGCATTCTTCAATTGATTACATATGTACGACCTAGTTTCCATTTCCTTTTACTCTTTATGCATGCGTGTCCCGTGTCTATTACCTCCCTTTCATAGTGATTCATTTGTTGAGTGTATACACCGGTGAGCATTGATATATGCATTTTTAATTCTTATTCAATTTATAAAAGATTTGCCAAATCATACTTTTCATGTGCTGACTTTTCCTTCTACGCTTAAGGTTTCAATTCGATAAAGTGCATTCTATAATGTTAACAACTAAGGACATCGTGTCAATTCTTTCATTATGCAAATAACATGTTGAAATACTTTTCATTTTTGTTAAGCTTATCTTTTATTGTTGATTGGGAATATTATGAGCAAATTTGATGATTGTGGGTTTCATTCCTACGAGACAACACTCGTCCACTAGGATAACCTAGGGGTATACATGCTTATTGCATATGCTAAATGCAATTGTTCGCTCGCGAAAGTGGAATTTCTATATTTTATGTTTATTTACTTTCTCTTTTCACTATTTATTGTTTTTTTTGTTTCATCACTAGGGACTAGCAATGTCTAAGTTAGGATGTGTGATACGTCATGAATATTGCATATTTGTGCCCGTTATTCTTGTGTATTCTATCACGCTTGTGTTCCTTAATTCCTGTTTTAATCTCGTTAAAAAGAAAAAGTCTTTTATGTATGTTTATATGCTTTTTAAGGTGTAATTGGGATTTTGTAGGCATTGGAATGCTTTGCGTGATGGTTGATTGCATTTTGAGAAATTTCGATCATCTAATGCAACTTCAGGGGAGTTTTAGGCCTTTCATACTTTATTTCCCTACCAGTGGATCTCCATGGGAGTGTAGTTCATTGAGTTATCTTCACGTGGCCATAAACGGCTCATCGATTCGATTCCGGATGATGACGTTAGAGACATTTTTATAAATGCATCTTTCCCCTCTTGAAGAACCAAAGTGCCTCGAAAAACATAGTACCGGTTGACCATAACCAATCCCTGGTCTATTGGCCATTCCATGTATGCCTACGAAGGAAGGCAGTGGGCTTGACTTAGTTCCCCCGTTCGACCGGTCCCTTGCCCATGACCAACTGGGCCCATTAAATATTTGATGATTGTTCCTTTTTGTTTTCTTTTTCCTTTTCTTTAATAACAATTTATTTTATATATATATATATATATATATATATATGTGTGTGTGTGTGTGTGTGTGTGTGTGTGTGTGTAAGTTATTTTACATAGAAATAGAGGTAGTTTTAAGTTTTTTGTTAGGATTTGAGTGGATGTTGGGATCTTGTCCTTCTCACCCTTACGGTTTGATCATTTGGGTATGTAATCCTCTATTCATTGTTTTCTTCCTTTGATTGAAGCTTTCCTGTGCCATTTCTTGCTTTGTGAATTAGTTTACAAGATTTGTTGATCAGATTTACTTTTTTTCCTTTAATTCGTGCCATTTATAATGCTTTGTAGGTAAATTAGTTTACATTGAGATGATTGAACTCACCTTGGATTAAATGGTTTCTTTGCTTTGGTAATAGATTAGATGGGTTTATATGGGTTAGGCTGTTCTTGATTTTATGCCTCAGATATTTAAAGGTGTATATCATGTATGCCGTATTTACAACCTTACGCGTGTAATCTCCGGGATATTTGTTGACCCCAAAATCAATTAAGATTCTATAACAATTTAGTGGGTGACTACTCTAGATTTTATTAATTATGAAAATCAGATTTAATCTTGATAAAGTTTGCTTCCCATATAACCATTGGTACTAATTAACTCTGGGTGAGGGATATTGTTCTCAATCTATAGTTTTTACTCATTTTGTTAATTTTAGTTTAAATACATGGCTATATTGATCTTTTGTTATAACTTTCATCTTTTACACTTTTATTCCTGAAATAATAAATTAATGAATGTGTTGCAACACTTCTCTATGGATTCGATATCCGGACTAACGTTATACTCCTATAAAGAAAGTAATAATAGTTTAGGTTTCTTGTATAGAGGTGGGTGTCGAAAACAATGACTGGCGCAGGTAACATGAACGCCCAACTTTTGCCACTTTCAGTAACTATCCTAATAACCATCGTGCTTTAATTTCATAATTTGCGACATACCAATCATTGTCTTGATTATTAACACTCTAGTTAATTATTAAGATTGCCATTTATTAGATAACTACACTAATCCTTTTTTTTATTAAATATCCCTTCACTTGAATTACCTCCCATATACTCGCATGGACTTATAAAAATCCCCCGAACATTTTCACGGTCTAACCTAACCATGCCCCCGGAGCCGAATCGATTCGCCTCTGGCAGTGAGCCTAGATTTGTCAAATTTCAATACGGTTTTCTTTCCCAAAATGTCATAAACGTTTTAAAGGCTTATTTCAACTCAATTTTAACATCCATAACTATATCACAATCAAGAAAAAATATCTATATCCTTTTATAACCAATCTACGCATTAAATTTCCCAATAATTCAAGTTATTTAATCATAAACATCACAAGTTGTCTAAACCCATAAAATACATAATTCTTATCTTAAGATTTACAGAATACTATGATCAATCTATGATTCAAAATCATTAATGAAATTCAATCCTATCACAGGAATTCCTATCATTCTAATAGTATTTTACCCAATCTTTACAATATCAATTTCGAGTTTTCCACTAAGTCTTTAACATTCAAGGCACAATCAACATTATTTTTTTCTAAACAGACCTAGATTCAATTCCAATAATGATTCAATCCCCCAAAAAGTTTATAGCCCTAAATTGGTATGATAGACATGCATATGAATTAAGAAACATATTATAATTTTTTTTCAAGAAAATGATTTCCTTTAGAGATGATAAAAGCCTTTTCCCTTGAGCCTTTGTTCCTCTTGTCTTCTCCAACTTTGATAACTTCCCCCAGATTGTGTAAGGCTGATAGGTTAACTTAGAAGTGGATGGGGCGCCTAATTAAGTTGCCTTATAATCCCTATAAAACCCTTAATTATGTATCTCCCCTTAATACCCAATTTCGGGCCCCCAAATATGCCAAGAATGACACTCAAATTGGTCAAAAATCTCCCCTAAGTTATACCTATCTCCCAGGTCGAACTTACGATGTTTAAAATGCCTAAACGGGTTCCTAAAGCACTCTGGAAAGTACTCAAACCAAGTCTAAAATAATTTACACATTTTTGTTATACTAATAATGTAATAATAATAATAATAATAATGATAATAATAATAATAATAATAATAATAATAATAATAATAATAATAATAATAATAATAATAATTCAGCTAACATGAAAATTAGTTATTCTATCAACGCACACTTTCGGTATAATCAAATCACTTAATCATGTATAATCATATACAAGAAATTTATTTGTTATAATTCCCCTAATTTAAATGATATAAAAATACGGGGTATTACATTATAGGATACTAAAATAGTGACTAAAGGATTTAGTCAAAGCTAGACACCTCAAGAACTATTAATTTGGAGAAAACCCATACATAAAGCCGAACAAACTATACCAGATATGGAAATAAGTACGATATATTACCATCTATTATAGTGATCTTCATTTATGCCACTTATCACATGAGGCCTACCAAGTGGAGGTTTTTAAGTTGATACTCTAAAAGAGATATCATAAACAAGTTAATATTGATCGAGTCATTATATTCTCAAACATTGACTTGGTTCATATAAACCTTCATAAAAAGATTCCCTACTTTTGAAGTGAAGAGTCACCAGTTTTGACATGAAAAGGATTTTGGTGGACCAAGGCAACTTATTCAAAACATGTATGTGGACCTACTATAAAATGTTGGCTACACCATCAGAGACATTGATCCCAATGTTACACCACTAATCAATGAAACTATTGAAACTCCATTAAGTAAGACCAAGATACCAATCAAAGTAAGACTAATAAAAAATAATACTAAGTTTAAAGTTGTGTGATATAAGTATCCTTACAACACGATCCCTGGATGACAATGGCTCTGTACTATGATATATGTACCATATTTTATCCATCAGAAGATGAAGTTTTATAGCTATTAAGGCATAATTAAGGCATATGTTGATTTTGCAACATAAAGAAGTTTCATTGTGGTACCCATTAAAAAAAATAATGCCTCAATAAAAAAAGATAAAAAAAATTATGAATTCTAGGATGACTAGGATAAATAACAACTAAAGGAGATATACGAAAATGCAGTAATTATAGAGGAATCAAACTAATGAATGACACTATGAAATTATAGAAAAAGGTTATATAACAAAGGTTAATAAATGAATAAAATGTTTTGTTCAACTAATTTGGATTTATGGCGATGTGATCCACAATGAAAGTTATTTACTTATTAAGAAAAATAATGAAAAAATTTAGAAGTAAGAATAAAAATTTACACAGTCATTATAGACTTAGATACGGCGTATGATAGAGTACCTAGGGATATAATATGGTGGGATTTAAGGAGGATAAGAATAACTATTAGTTATATTAAAGTTGTTGAAGCTATAAATAATAAGACAAAAACGAGAATAAGAACTATTTGTGGAAAAACTAATGATTTTACGATAAAAGTGGGCTGTATCAATGATCGACTTTAAGTCCTTACTTATTTGCCTTAGTATTGGATGAGATCATTAAGGACATATAAGTATATTCCCCCTGGTATATGTTGTTTGAGGATGATATATTTTTAGTAGAAACTTCAAAGGAAGCCTTAGCGATGAGAGTAGCGACTTGGAGAAATGCTTTAGAGTCTAAGAAACTAATAATTGGTAGAAATAAAACTGAATATATGGACTATAAATTTAATAATGAGTCGTATGCTAGAAAATTTTTAAAGATTGAAGGAAAAATGTTAAACCAAACTAATAATTTTCATTAATTAGGTTCAATGATACAAAGTTATGGGGATATTAATGAGGATGTTACAAGTAGAATAACAACTGGATAGATGAAATAGACATAAGCGAGTGGAGTGTTATGCAATAAGATGATAACTAATATGTTAAGAGAATTTTTTTATAGAAGGGTTTTTATGCCAACGACCCTCTATGGAGTGGAGTGTTGGGCTTTAAAGAAATAACATGAGAAAAATATCCATGTTAGTGAGATAAGGATGCTCCGATGGATGATAGGTATTACTAGAAAGGATAAATTTGAAAATTAGTATGTGATTAGGGATAAATTAAAAGAAAGTAAACTTAGATGGTACATACATGTGTTGTGTAGACCATTAGATGCACTTATAACAAGAGGAAGACTACGGGAAATAGAGGCTAAAAGACAAAGGGGTTGTCCTAAGCTATCTTGGGAAGATATTATTAGGAGACATGTTAAAGAATTAAACTTGAGTGATAATATTACCTATGATATATTAGAATGGTAAAGGAGAATCCATGAGGCCAACCTCATGTGATGGGATTAAGTCAAGGAAAATGATGATGATGATGATGATGATGATGAAAGGGAGATCGACAAAGGTTTAAAGAGATAAAAGTGGCCCCACGGACCGAGCAACAGAGGAACGATGAACAGTTACCCTCATTCATCGCAACTATATTTTTTATTTGTCAATTCAAAGTTTCTAGATAAAACAACAAGTATTTTGTTACATTTCTTAAGAACAACATTGATATCTTTACTTGACAACCATGTGACATGCCAGACATTGAACTATAAATTTCTTATCATCGACTGCATGTGGATCCTACTACATGACTAGTCAAAAAAATCAAGGAAGTCAACACCTAAAAAAGTTGGAGAGGTTTAAGATAAAGTTGAGAAGTTAATTTATGTTTACTCCATTAGTGAGGTCCAATTACCATACCAGCTGTTGAATATAAATGTTATTCGAAAGAAGAATGTAAAGTGGAGAATTTGCACGGATTTTACAAACCTAAAAATATCTTGTCCTAAAGATAATTTACCATACCAAGGATCGATTAATTGATGGACTCAACAACACAGAGCCAAAGAATGTGTTTCATGGATGCTTGTTTAAGATACCTCCTGATCCATTTGTTCGGTCTCAAACAAGAGAATACCTAATACATTAAAACCATGGGTTTATATTACTATAATCTCATGCCATTCGACCTCATGATGTTGAAGAAATTTACCAAAATTTAGTGACTAAGATGTTTAAGAACAAGATTGTTTCAACAATATATATATATATATATATATATATATATATATATATATATATATATAAATATATATATATATATATATATATATGAGAGAGAGAGAGAGAGGCCTCATCCTGTAAGGGCTCCTTATGGTGCAGATCTCTGTACATACCATTTTTTTTTAAATAATACAAAAATGATTCATGGATATGATCTCCATGGTGAGAAGATCATCTCTAATTTTTTTCATAAAAAAATTCAGTAAAAAAAACCATTGAGATGAGGTGATATGTAAAAAATTAGTATAAATATGCATTTTTGACTGTTGATATGTTTAGCTATCATCTCACCCACTTTTTGATTGAATTTTTTAATGAAACTTCATGGACATGATTTCGATAGTGAGAAGATCATATCCATGAAGTTTTATCATAAAATTCTATCAATAAAGTGGTTGGCGCTGACCCAATATTTCCACGGGTGAAAATGAATATATATGCCATTTTTTTACATATCACTTCATGCCAACATTTTTTTTATTGAATTTGTTGATGAAAAAAAGTGGTGATTATCTTCTAACCGTGGACATAATATCCATAAAGTTTCACAGAAAAATCATTTTTTTACTATTTTAAAAAATGATATGTATCGGGGTCTGCACCATAAGATGTCCTTACAGGAGACTTTATATATATATATATATATATATATATATATATATATATATATATATATATATATATATATATATATATATATATATACACATATATCGTAAATATGTATATTGACAACTTGATTATAAATAGGAAGACTTTTATCAACCACATGTTCGACCTTTCCTCATAACATCAAAATCCTAAGGGGATACAAATATAGGTTTAACACGTCAAAATATTCCTTTGGAGTAAGTGCAGGAAAGTTCTTTGGCTACCTTATCACCTAGAGGACCATATAGGAAAATCCATACTATATCAAGGATTTTCAAGAGGTAAAAAATGCCAACCATAAATTGAGAGGTGTATATTATGACAAGGATGCTTAATGAACTTAACCAATATATTTTTAGATCTTCAGAGAAGTGTTCACCTTTATTTGAAGCCCAGAATATGAATAGCAACATGGTTTGGACTAAAGAATTTGATGAAGAACTAGAAGAAATCAAGAAGTATCTCAGTTTCCCTATTATTTTACCAACACCAATAATTGGTGGGAATCTCGACTAGTACTCTTCCATTTATTAGCACTCACTACACCAAAAATATCAATTTGGCACACTTTGATATTAAAAATCTGGCACAGTTTTAAACTGTGCCAAATTTTGTCACAGTTTAATAACAATCTGGCACACTTTAAAACATAGCCAAAATTTGCCACTGTTTTTAAGTGTGCCAAAATTGAGTACACTTGACTAAAATATAAAATTCCTTAAAAAAATTACCCTCACTCACTTTTGGAGTCTCTCGCGCACTCACCCGTCTCACTTTGGACTCTCCCGCTTGGCTCTCTCTCTCACGTTTTGGTCACTTTTAAGTCTCTTTCTCTATTGTTCGTCACTTTGTAGTCTCCCACTTGGCTCTTACACAGGTCTGTAAATCGGCTTTCTTTGTTTCTTGATGTTCTCTTTCGTTGGTACTAGAGTTATTTGATTTTTGTTGTTTATTAATATAGAAATAAAACTATGGGGATGATTTTGTTTTGGGTAATGTTTCTTTGTTTTGCTTTTGCTTTGATGCATAAGGATGTGAAAGTGATACTTTTTAATTTTTGGTGTCATGGGTTTATTTTGCTCAGAAATGGTAGTTGTTGTTTAATCTCATAAATGAACATGCTATAATCATGTGTGATTATTAAAATTTGGTGCTCAAACGATTTGGGTTTTTTGTCAACTTCTCTTTCTTTTCAAAGTTTTAATTTAATTAATAATGGATAATGGGTTTGGCTTTTATGAAAATAGTGAAAGGTTGTTTGGTTGTCGAACAAATTATAGTGGTTGCATTTTTCTTATCTTGGGATCAATGATAACTTATGTTGGATGAGCTTTATGATTTTAATGTTTCCTCTAATTAAAATCTGAAGATTCAATTCATGTTTGGTTCCCTGGTACGTAGATAAATTGACTTTGTACTATTTCATTTTCCCCTATCACAACTACTGTTTAGGGTCTTACACAGGTACTGCACATCATTTTCTCTCACACACCTTGAGATTCGATAGTTCTGCTGCTTAAGTTTCTATTTGAGATTCAACAGTTCAAAATATTCATAGTATGTTGAAATTTGAATGTTGAGCTTGAGATTTGATAGTTAAAAGGCGGTGTTTTCATTTCTGTATAATAACAGGTAAGACACATCATTTCGACAGTTGAGATTCTATAGTTAAGAGGCAGTATTCATAGTTCATAGTATTCATAGTATTTTAGTTGCTAATCGATCTTATATAATAACTGTAAAATGTTTAGGTTTTAGAAGATGACTTTATAGGATCCCTACTATTACAGAAGCCTTTGAACATTCTTTTGAATTTGTTAATTTATAAGGCATTGACAACAATAAATATATTATATAGTTGTCATATTGTTTTGCCCCATCTAGCATTTGTTACAATGATTCAAATAGTTTGTAATTAGTTTTGATGACTGACATATACCTTCTTATGTTAGTATATTGCGCGAACCCTACAAATCGGTTGTTGCACATCTAGTATTGTGATTTAATCTACACTAAATGTTGATGGTCTTAATATCCATTTTTTTCCATTTTGGTTCATCAATTTTTTTTACTTATATCACAATGTTTGCTACACGAATTCCATCTGTCGGATAAAAACCTCATATTGTTTTCTTAAGAAGACTCATATTATTTTCTTGGGAAGATTGAAAGCCTTTAACAATGTCTATGATATTCTGCATGATACTTTCTATAAGCTTATTATAGTGTCACTTTTTACGATGATTAAAGATGAGAAAGGAGGTCAACTATATGATTATTATACTTTCTATAATCTCACTAAAAATGTTTTTATATTAAAATTGCATTTTTGGTAAGTTGTTATCCATTTGGAAATGAACTTGTAAGTTCTTTTATCATGATTTTAAATGGGATTATTTTGCTTATTGGTATGATTCCGAATGTAGAGAAACTTCATATTCATTATATTTAGATACATAATAATTGTGAAAGTTTCTAACACTTGTGATGAAGCTTGGGTTTCTATTTTCAATGATCAAGTAGATAGATTAATTCGATGCATAATATAGGAGCTTGATAAGATGAAATCAAAAGTCAACCATACACAAGATTTTAAAAGGCACGAGGCGTAATTGAGACGTTTTGCCTTTGTGAGGCGAGGTGTAAGCCTCGAGGCGGTCCGAGGCATAAGTCTCAACTTTTTTCCACGAAAACCACTGAAATGATATAAAAATAATAATTAAATGAGGAACAAAATATTTATCACATCTATTATGAAAACAAATTATGTAAACTCGATTCCATAACACAATACAAATAATAACACCATCCTGTCATCATCATAATGCATATTATACCATCAAGATAAAAGAAATCCATAATAGTGACAACTCACTACAATAATATAGCAGAAAAATAAAGTTAGTTTATATATATATATATATAAAATAATAAGTTTATATATAAGTCAGTTTATATATAAAATAAAGTCAGTTTATAAGTAAAATATAAGTACAAAAACAGGGATTTAACATAAAATAAAAAAAAATAGTATGTATATATATATAGTAGAAAAAACCAAAAAAAGACATATCGGCATAGAATTAGTGTAGAAAACAAAAACAAGAGACGATCGGCTAGGATTTTGGTGTTGGAATTATCTTTGGGCAACGAACGACAAGTATTTTTTTTTTAACTTTTGACCATTTTTACCCTTAATGTGGAGAGAAAAAAGATGCGTAAGCCTCAACAGCCTCGAGGTGCAAAGCCTTGAGGCGTAAGCCTCAGTCACAAAAGATGCAAGCCTCTGATAATACAATAGAGGCATAAGCCTCAGCCCGCCCACCTAGCGCCTCGCCTGGAGGCGAAGCCTCAAGGCGAGTCTTATTTCGCCTTTTAAAACCATGACTATACATCCATTTAAAACTTACATCCTTTTTCTACTATGATTACATACATTTGAGGAGAAGAAGAGTTTCTTGAATAGATACCCTTTTTTGTCATCGAGGTAGCAGTGAGACTAATCTAATCATTGTGAAGAGATGTGGGGATAATTAGAGTTATAGGAATGTTTTTCCTCATTAACCTTTATTTCAACCCTATGTTCCAATCAGCCCCATTTATTTTAATAGTGAGTTGACATTATAAGTTGAAAATATGCTAAATAATTTACTATTGTCAAGATATTCACTCGGTCAAGCTGATGGGTTGTCTTCTCAATCAAATTATGGAATAAGTTCCCAATATCATAGTTTTTGTTCATATGCTCTACTCGTGTCTCATACCTAAAAAATGTCTTGTTCTCTAACATATATTTTTGGTAGTCCCTATTTTCACTACCATACATAATCATAAAAAACATATACCCAACAATGAACAAATTGACCAACTCTTGGAACATCATATATGCAATGACCTCATCTTCGTTAATTTCCATATCTAACAATTTTCAAAAAAATGTATGAGCACTATTTTAGTTACAACCAATATATTATATATTAAGCATAAGCATTTAACACTCTAATAGCATATAAAAAATTACAATATGGGTAAAATTAATACTACCGAATTAGTGATAAAAGCAGTCCCCAATAGTGACAAAATTTTATCCCTAATAACAATATATAAAATTAATACTAACAACGTTTTTTGGGGAGGGGTTTGGGGAAAGGACCATTCTAACTCAAAGCTATATAAAAATAGGACACTCCACATAATTTTATCAATTTACTCCTTGTACTAAAAACACACAAAAAATGCTATTGTACCACATGAACTAGATTTATAAACTTGAAAAACACCGTCCTTAAAATCCAAATATAGTCTTGTGAGCTTGTGGTTGTGGGATTTAAAAATAGAAATTGAGTATTTTTTTTATTGGATTTTAGATGTTTAAAGGGGGTCGTGGCCCCCCTCTGCCCACCCGGCTTCGACCCCTAGTAACAGTAGGTATATATATATATATATATATATATATATATATATATATATATATATATATAGTAACAGGAGCCATAACATAGCAGCAGGTATATATATACATATGTGTACAGGCTTGAAAAGCGTGTTTATATATATAAACGTCTCAGAAAAAAACTCATACTTGATGATGATGGTGATGAAGGAGACCGAGTATTCTTGTTATGAATGGTAGAAAGTTAAGAAATGTAGGTACATAAGTATATTTATAAAGTTGAGGATCCAAATTGTTTTAGACTCTGTAACTTAATAAGGGCACTTTAGTAACTTTATTTGCATGTTTTAAATTGGATAATTTAATACCACCTTAGAGGTTTATTTTTTATCCCATTCCTTATGGGATAAGGATCTCACTTAGTATAACTTATTTCATCTCATATCCCATCCTAAACTATACTAAACATTAGATAGGGTATTTTAATCTAATACGACCCTCTTATAAGACCCATAAAACGAGGCCTTAGGGTAATGTTAAAAGCGTATCTCTTTGTGTCCATTAGGGCCGGATTCCTCCTGCATGAGTCGACCTCAAAATTAAAGAGGAAGGAAAACTGAAGAAATCCCTCTCTTCGCGCGTGTAGGGATCTAATGATAAGGGAGACTTCTTTCTTCCACTTGTGACAATCTTCGTGGGCTACCACAAATATAAATCAACTATTGTCAAAGGAGGAGAAAATGAGAAAATAGAGTTGCTAGCCTATTTTGTTCAAAACAGGCAAAAGAAATGTAGATGTCCCGAGATAATGACATCAAAAGATACACTGATGTGTATGAAACTAAATGAGTCAAGGCTCTAGGAACTAAGTTAGGGAATGGGAAGGTGTTAGGCACCCATTCCACCTTTTGGTCTCTCATGAAATATGATAGTATTCTCCGTTTCTAAAAGATATGATACATGTGTACATGTGTGAGGAGTGAATAATGAGAGAAATGAAAAATATAACTCGCATTAAAGGAAACACGGGCCGAAATCAATCTGAGGATTGTACTAAAAGAATAATATAAAATATAATATAAGTGCACATCAAATCATAAATCACTATGAAGAAGTGAATGTGTATATCGAGTGAAAACACCAATATGTAGAAAATTAGGGTTTTAGGGGAGGGGGGGTACCAATTGACATGGACCTTGGCTTACCTATCATCAAGTCTCTACCTTGTTGGTCAGGGAAAGTTTAACCCACCAATAGGTAGGGGATCTGGGTTCTTTAAGGCAGTCCGAAATAGATTTTGTTTGGAAAAAAGGGCATAAAATGCAAACTATAAGTCTGAATCGCACATGACCGAGATTGTTGCAAAGGGTATTCAGATCCCTACAAGAATCCATTGACCACTCCTGGGTTAGAGAATTAACCAAAGCCAAATGGGGATCGAAAGCACCTAATGGCCTCTAAATGGGGGGTTATTAGAGTAAAAAATGAAAGTACACGAGAATCATGAAGTCGATTTGCACATAATATAGACTGCTGGAAAGGGGATTGGGAGCTCTACTAGGTTTCAATGAGATTCACTCTGGTTGTAGTATTGATTGAAGTTAAATAGCATGATCGCCTTCAAATGAGGTCTCAGAGTAAAAAGGTAAGTATGCTCTAACTGTAAGGCTGATTCATGCACGATATGGACCGTTAAAAAGGGAATTCAAGTCCCTATGAGATTTTAATGATCTTTACTTAGGTTAGAGATCTTATCGAGGTCAAACGGGGACTGAGAGAATCCATTGGCCTCTAGATCAGTTCTTAGAATAAAAAGGTGAGTATGTGTGAACCGTGAGACCAATTCGTGCACGACATGGACCATTGGAAAGGGAATTCAAGGCCCTATGAGGTTTCAATGAGATTCACTCTGGTTGGAGACTTGATCGGGGTAAAATATGGCTCGAGATCACCCACTGTCCTTTAGATCAGGGTTCAGAGTAGGACCTAAGGTGTTATGGTGGTAGGAGAAGTGTTAGGGACCTAAGGTGATATTTTAGAGAGACTAGAATAGGGTTTCTTTAGAACCCCTCAATAGGCGAGCTTGAAACAAGCATATATCATTTAAATATAGACACCTCATCAACATTTAAGGGTTGTGAATCCTATTAGGGGTTGGAAGAAGGTTGATTAAAAGGCTCAGGTCAATTATACAGACTTAGGATAATTTTATGGACCTAAAGAGTAGGTAAGATTAATTCAGAGGGTGGAGATCGATTGCACAGACTAAAGGAGTTAAAATAGCCAATTCAGAGGGTTAATGTCAATTATGTGGACCTAAAGAGTTGAGGTGACCGATTCAAAGGGTCGAGTCCAATTCTTTGGACCTAAGGAGTTAAAATGATCGATTCAGAGGATTGAGACTGATTTGCAGACCTAGGGAGTTTAAACGACCATTTCAGAGGGTATAGGGGTCGAGGTTAATTTTATAGACTTAAGGATTTGAAATTACTACTTCAGTGGGTTGATGCCGATTTTGTGAAACTAAGGAGCGGAGATGATCGATTTAGGGGGTCAAGACCGATTCTTTTGACTTAGGGAGTTAAAAAGACAAATTCAATTAGTTGAGGTTAATTTTGTGAAAATAAGGAGTGGAGATGAACAATTCAGGGGGTTGAGGTCAAATTTGAAAAGGTAAGGAGTAGGGACGACTAATTTGGGGTGTCACAATTGATTATGTGAACCTAAGGATATAAAATGACTCATCTAGAGGTTCAAGGCCATTTTTGTGGACCTAAGGAGTTGAAATAATCGGTTAAGAGGGTTGAGGTAAATTTGACATGCCTAAGGATTTCAAAAGATCGATTCAATAGGATGAGGTAATTTCTGAGGACCTCATTCAATTTTGCAGACCTAAAGAGTTGAGGTGACTGATTCATAGGGTCGAGGTCGATTCAGTGGACTTAAATTGTAAAGACAACTAATTCAGAGGGTTGAGGATGATTCTATGGACCTAGGGAGTTAAAGAGATCTATTCAAAGGGTTAAGGGAAACTTTATGAAACTAAGGAGTTTAAATGACCTATTCAGTGGGCTGAGGTTGATTCTGCGAACATAAAGATTTATTACGTGGAGTGTTTTTTAATCTTAGATCCACTAAGGAGGGTGTTGGTATAGTGAGTGTAGATGAACTTGGATTGTGGTTTTGCTAGGGAGTATGTTGGTGGTGAGAGCTTTCTACGTGCTAAATTCATTCTGCTTCTGATCTTATTGAGAATTGTGCTCTTTAATGAGTTTTCTCAAAGTTATGACCTTGTAAGGAATTTTTAGGAATTTTGGTGAATGTTTCGAGAAATTTTTGGATTTCTTGGTAATTTTTTTAACAAAATATTGAGGGGGTTGATGATAATCATAGCCAGGGGTGCCGATGGGCATATGTTATAGACTCTTAGGCTTCTTGGGGGTAGGAAAAGGTCACTATTGGTATCCATTTTTTTAGTGGTTTCAATACTCTATTTAGACTTTAGAATATTATTGAATCACATTAAGGAAACATGTGACCTTCGGCCCCTGGCACTTGTCTTCGAAGGATGCGGGGATCACAGGAATGCATGCCCAAATAAGGAGACTAATAGTACAAGAATTCGGGTATATTTGGTACCTGGTACAGAGAGTGGCAAGGCAGGTGATGGAGGGTGAGGTGACATCCATTTCTAGTTCTCTCTTTTCGAGATTTCTTGTAGATCCATCATTGTGATCGTAGGAGCTTGCATTGATGATGTTGTATGCTTGATTTAACGTCTTTTCTTTGTATTGAAATAAGACTCAAAAAGGCAAAAAAGATGCATCTTTTATTTGATTATCTTGAATTAGTGGTTTATGCAACAAGAACTTTAATTTTATGCTGAGATTTTACTACAATGACAAGATAAAATGGAATAAATAAAATAGGAAAAATTGAAGGTTGATTTTTAAGAAAGTAAAACTCTTAATTTGGAAATAATATATAAAATAGGAAAGTAAATAATTTTCAAAACTTGGGGGCGCTGTGCGTCGATCGACATACCCCATGCTGGTCTATCGGCATAAGGGTCAAGTCAAAGTCACTTACTTAACTTTTATTGCACTTCTTGTATACTTATGGGTACTTGGGATTAGAAGGTATGGCATCATCTCAATTTTCTTATCTTTTATGGATGTTTGTAGTATAAAAAGGGGACTTTGATGGTAGTTTTGATCACCCCAATTCAAACTTCTTTCCTCTGCAATCTTTCTTCTTATTCTGCAATGGCGCTTTCAATGTCTAAAACTTCCTCAGCTCACCTCAAAAGCTTAGAGCCCATGTGCGTTTATAACATTAATTATAAAGCTTTCAGGTTGTGACATGTATCCTTATGGCATAACTGCCTTATAGACTAGAATCTTCTGGAAACAATGGTGCATTTCTCATATTTTGAATACCATGTATTCTAGTTCGGCCTGGACAAAGTGTATCCAACTTATGAAGAATTTCATATTATGTCGGGTGTCAACCCATGTGTGGCGACAACCATGCCTAAATTATATTATTCCCCTCGGGTGTCACTATAAGAGTTTCTCCATGTCACTCCTTCAGCTGCTCGACCATTAGTGAATGGAAGAAATATCATCCTTTTAGAGTTAATAAATTATGTCTACCAAAGGGAATTCACTGATAATGGATTTTTTGGTGACATAACCCTAGGATTAGTGTTCATGCTTTTTTTTTTTGGTGACAAATGGTATAACAACTGACCCTTATGTATCCACAATTATGTTGTGGATGTCTTACCACTATATTCCAGCTGTGGTAATACTGGAAGAGACTTTGAATGGTCTGGATGCCTAGAAGGAGGGTCGGGATGACTTCTTTTGAGGAAGCCCTATCATGTTGTTCACATGTTTATTTGAGAGAGTATACCTGGCAGTCCATCCTGAGTACCCTCTATCAGGGTTTCCTAATTTATTTTCTTAATATTTCTACAGCTTCCTCCCAATGACAGAGAACTCGATGAACTAACTTGTAGAGAACGAGGTCTAGAGTCTTCACTAGTTTATACCATGGTAGGGGAACTTGTGGCCTATCTTACAACTGGCTGATTACCAGTACATGCAGTTGATGGGCATTCATCAAACCTCTTTCTATCTTCCACAGAGTCTTTCATGTTAAGTGAGGTGGGAGCAAATCATTCCTCCACACACAACTAACTTCTTTCCCATGGAGGACCTGACTGAGTCATTGAGGATGATATTGGGGCCGCCCTTATGGAAGTGTCTCAGACCGTCTACATTTATCTCAATCTGTTTGGGAAGAAGGGTTCATATCTAGGGATAACCTAAAGTGGTTGTGGAAGTAGGTGGTTGAGAAGATTCTAGTGAAGGGGACATGTTAAAGATGGCTTGTGATATGTAACACTTTAGAAGAAGGTGTCATGGTTTCATCGAAGCTTATAAAGGCTTATCGTCACAAGGAGAGCATTCAGAGCCTCAACTAGGAATTGGATTCTTGGGTTCCTTTAGGGATAGGCAATAACGATGAAGCATGTCCATCAAGTAGCTGAAGTTAAGGCTTTAGGTATGAGTATGGATGGTGAAAATTTGTTAAAAGTTTATATAGGTTCTGAGATGTTTGTGAGAAGGTTCTCTGAGGTTAGTAGGTGTTCGAGTTTTTTTGTGAAGCCGATAATGATGTGGGGTTTTCAAGTTTTTGATGTTTATATGGGGTTTTCTAAGGTAGTGGATTATTTTTCATTCCCCATCACTGATATATCATGTAATAGCTATACTACTATTTTTTAATAAAAGAAGAGTGACTTTAATGTATGTTGTTGTGTCTTTGATGAAATTCGTATCTGAACTATCCACCCTAATCGCTAAGGCATACATAATCCTTTTGTTCATTTAAATGATGAGGGAGACCATTATTCTCGAAGGGATAAAAGAATGTCATTTTATGAGAGAGAAAGGACCGTGCCCATGTATGTCTTATCGACTGACTACGTACCTATGTGGGGTATAAAGTTTGTGAGCTTCTCTTTTAAAAATGGTATTTTTTAGAGGATCAAGCCCTATGTAGTTCTGAGTAGAGAGGAAGGGAGATTTTTTAGAACAAAAGGGAGATGCGAGGAGTCATATGGCGATGAGAGTTCGGAATTAGTGTAAAACTTTTTGAGATGGTCCAAATTGGCTGGACACTGAATATCTTCTCTGATGAGTTTCGTAAGCATAGCGGTGCCACTAGATATGATTTTGTTCATGATATAGGGACCACTCCAATTAGGCTTGAACTTCACTCTCAGTCCCCAGACTGGTTGTACAATTTCTTTTAGCACAAGATCTCCTTCTTGGACACCTCACCCTTGACCTTTTTATTGAATTATCGCACAATATGACAATGGCACCCTTATATGTGATATAGAGCTTTCAACCTCTTCTCGTGTAAGAGCATGAGTTTATCTTAATGGTTTTATTTTCAATCATGTTCACTGACTTGACTTTTGAGCATAACCCTTAAAGAATGTATTTTAAGTTCTATAAGGAGTACCACCTCCATTCCATATACCAGAGAATAGGGAGTAGCCCCAGTGGGTGTTCTTATGAAGGTGTACTATCACCTGAGGGCATAAGGCACTTGATTAACCCAGTCTCTGCAAATTTCGATTACCTTGCTAGTGATGGTTTTGAGGCTTTTGTTGGTGGTTTCGATAGTGCCATTAGTTTGGATCGGTAAGGAGAGGACTTGTGCCTTTGAATTCCATATTCTTCAACTAGTTCGGTGACCTCATCCTTAAAATAGATCCCGTTGTTTGACACCAACTCATGGGTAACTTCCTAGTCGCAAATGATGTTCTTTCTGATGAACTTTGCTACCTTATTCGCATTTAGCATTGTGCTGGCCTCAATTTTGACCCATTTTGTGAAGTAGTCAATGGAGACTAATATGAATTCATGACCATTTAAAGCTTTAGGAATGAATTTCCTAATAATATCTATACCTCACATGGATAAGGGCCACATAGAGCTTATGTTCTATAGCTATCGAGGAGGCAAGTACTAAAGGTTTAAAACTACTAGCATTTTAGGATTCTTCGAACATAAAAATGCAGTCTTGGACAATGGTGGTCCAGTAATACCCTTGATGGATGAGATGCTTAGCAAGCATGTGTCTATTTATATGGTATTGACATTTTTAGTTATGGATCTTCTGCATCATATCCTCGATCCCATCCCTTATTATGCAATACAAGTTGGTTTGGTCAAAATTTCTCTTGAAGAGTGCCTTGTCACAGATTGTGTAACAAGGAGCCAACTTGTGAAGGTTTGCATAGTCTTTTTTGTTTGCATCTCAGATATACCTACCATGTTTGAGGAGGTGCCAAATATCATAATACCACAAGATTTCCATGTCTAGTGAGCTCGATATGGTAGCAGTGAGTGGGTGCGACCTATTTTTGGATCAGAAAGGGGGCCATTGTTATTCCCTCAGACATTTTGATCATGCAATCCAAGGTCGATAGTGTATCAATTAGGCTATTACTCTAGCCAAGAAAGTAATGGAAGGTGACATCTTTGAATTAGGAGGCTATCTCGTATAGGTGAGCGTGGAAGGGTAGGAGCTTCTCATCTTTAACTTTCCATTTCCTAGGGATAATCTCTATGATGAGGGTCGAGTCTCTGTAGACATCCATGCGTTTGATTCATTTTTTGAGGGTGCCTCGTATTCTGTCATGTTCATAGTGCAAGGGAAATCCAACTTATTAGCAATGGGAGCGTGGGAATCATCGAAGGAAATTAGGAGTATCCCATTACCATACCCTTTCATGTTTATAAATGTTTTCTTTTGGGAATTTGGAAATACAACGCTCAGTTCCCTCCATAGGATTTTTGGTAAGGTAATTATAGATGTCTCTCCTCTTCATAGAATTTTGCATGACGTAAGTGATGTTAAAGTCAGCCAGTAATATTAGCTAGCAGGACGTGCAACTAGAAAGATCAGTCTTCTCTAACATGTATTTCATTGAATCTATAGGAGACACTAATTTGATGAGAATTGTGAGCACGTAGTGCCGAAGTTACTATATGAACCAGACCAAGGCAACACATGACTTTTCTAATGCAGTGTAGTGTACTTCGTACTCGGATTTTAAATAGCTTACTAAACTGCCATCTCCTTATAACATTCCTCAATTTATTAGGCCAATATAGCCCCTACTGCAGTGTCGGTGATAGTTAAGTATAGGAGGAGGGGGGACCTTTCTGCGGAGACATGAGTACGGAAAGTCGAGTGAGTTATCATTTGATCTGATCAAAGTCTTTTTGGCACACTACATTATAAACTTTAGTTGTATCCTTTCAAAGAATCTTTAAAATGGGCTCGCAGATAGAGGTATGTTTGTTGATGAACCGTCTAATGTATTGAATTTTATAAAAGAATCCACACACTTCTTTCTCCATTCGAGGCAGTGGAATCTCAAGTATAGATTTTAGTTTTTCGAGCTCTGCATTAATCTCTATATCACTAACTACGAATCTGAGGAGTTTTCCCTTGGTAACACTAAATATGAATTTTTACCGGTTGAGTCGCATATGGCAATGTCGTAGCTGCTTGAAGAACTTCCTTAGGGTGGGAATGTGAACTTCTCGAGTTTAGGACTTGATGATCATGTTGTTGACATAGACCTCGACTTCCTTATGGATAAGGTCATACAGAATGGTTGTAGTCTCCCTTTATTAGGTAGCCTTGACATTCTTGAGATCGAATGGCATGGATACATAACAAAAGGTTCTCGGTAGGGTGATGAATGCGGTCTTTTCCTAATGGTTAAGATGCATCTTAATTTGATTATTCATAGCGAAACTGTTGACAAATGATTTGAGGGCATGACTGGCAGTGTAATCTATTATCATTTCAATGTTGGGTAAAGAATAATTGTCCTTTGGGGATGCCTTGTTTAGATATAGATAGTCGACCTACATGCAGACTTCCCCTCTTGATTTTGGCACAATGACGATATTTGTAAGTCATATAGGATATTCGACCATGGGAATGAAGCCTACGTTTGACTGTTTCACCACTTCGTCTTTGACTTTTAGGACTACTCTATCAAGAGTTTTCTCAATTTCTATTTGACAAGTTTGCTCTCTGGGAAGGTAAGGATCTCATGTTGCACTATCTCTAGGTAAATGCTAGGCATGTCATCATAGGACCATGCAAAAATGTCCATGAATTCTTTCAAATTTTCTTCAAACTATGACCACTCATTCTCATTAAGGGTGGACCCTATCCTAATCTTGCGCGAATGGATACTAGAACCTAGATTAATAATAACAGTATTGTCATCCTTAATGTGAAAACGGTAATGTTGTTTAATGTTTTCCTTATTGATATCAGTTAAGAATTGTTCATTAATTAAATCATCTTTATTAAAAGTTTAATTAGATTCAAGATAACTAATGTAAGGCATAACACTTAAAATCATCATTTATTTAATTCAAAGTGTTTTTAGGAAATAAAGTTTTGAGGACGTCATTAAAGGAGGCCTCATTAACAATTACATCTAAAATAGGAAAAAAAAGTATACTTGGGTATCTCTAGGAGAGAAATAACAAAAGGGTTTAGGTGAAGTTGAGCGGGCTGAAAAGGAATGGCATGCCAATTGAGGAGGGGGCCTTAATAACAGTGATCTTTTTAGGATGGTCAAACAACGTTGCCTAATAAGGGACCATGTAGAGATCTAGCCCTAGGGTGTGCAGGTCGAATAACTCATCGGTATCACTATCCCTTTCAGTATTATCCATGTCTTTATCAGTTGGGGGCTCTACCTCATTTCTGTCGTTCATACAAGGAAATTTCACCCTCGAGGAAGATTTATAGCCATGGTTTTATTTTTTTTGTCGGTAGGGTCATACCATGGTTCAGGGAATCCACAGACGAAGAAATTCACGCCCTCCTTAATAAACCTCCCATTTAGGGAGTCTCATGAGATCGTCCTTTTACTTTTTAAGCTTTTATTATGATATGGTGATGGAGTTCCTTGAGTTTATTCAGTGGTAGCTGGTATCCCAAACCTCATAGGAGAAAGGCTTCCTTCAGAATTATTGGCTCGAGAATTCCCGATTGACATCGACCTATCCCCACTTCGGGCATGAAGTGCTTGTTTTTAAACATTTGAAATACATTGACATTCCCAGGAGGGTTATGCTCTAGACACACTCGGTCTTTAAAATTATCCCCAGTTGGGATAGGAAGTGGTTCGATCTTAAAAATAAAGAGAAACATGTCATTGAACCCTTGGTGAATGTCCAATATTTAGTTGTTAGTGCTGGTACCATCTGAATTGTCTTCATCACTAAAAATTATGATGAATTGACCATTGGCAAAGAATTTTAATTTTCGGTAGAGGGAAGAAAATACCACTTGTATACTTTGGAGCCATGGGTGTCCAAGGAATAGGTTGTACAAGTAGGTATACTAATGAGTTAGAATTCTATCAAAGGGTGGATAGGTCCAGCCCCTAGTGTAAGCTTTATGGAACCCATAACTTCTCGACGAATATTAACACATGACAGCAGTTGTTGGAGTGAGATCACTAACTTTTACGCCTGGGAAATTAAGGGTTATGAGTGGGAATATATTGAGGGTGGACCTATTATCTATAAGATCCAATGTAAATTTCTTCACCATGACTTCAAAGGAGATATTGAGGGCGTAGTTATGATCAGGCCCAATCTTTGGAATTTTTCTTTAGAGAAAGAAAAGGAGTCTGACGGCGGTTAGAGATTCTACTATATGCACTACTTCTTCATATATAGTAGTTGGAGGAACAATAGGTTTTATTAGGATCTTTATAAACTCATTTATGTGCAACTAGGGGGATATAAAGATCCCTTATCAGTTGATGTTGGCCTGAGTCTTTTTGAGGTAGTCAAGCACCCTGCTTTCTTACCCTGTCATTTCTGGCATCTGGAGCCCCTCGACAACTCCTTTTTCCATATCAGTTCTGTATGACTTGGGAATTGGGTCTTTATAATGTTGCCCTAATTAGATCATCGAGTTAATGGATGAAGGGAAGAATAAGAACGTTATGTCTTCATCTACTTCGGGCATAATGGATATTATGTTGACATTCCCTAGCAATTCTTCTAAGGAGATCATCCCATGCAAATAAGCAACTAAATTGACTTCTACTCTGTTTGATTTATCATCTGAACTATTAAAATTACCCCCCCATCTGGTGGTAATGATGTTATCCTTCTAAGATAAGTCAATTCATTCAACAACCTCTATGGCTTCATCATATAGTTCTTTCTCCCAATGGGAAAGTGGCGGCTTGAAGGGACCAGGGGCACTGAGAGTTTTAGGATTATGAGCAATTTTGAGGTGGTGCATATCTCTCTCTTATGGATGAACATACATGACATAACCTACATGATGTCGTCTAGGTTGAACTCTTCTACGGGCATAACCCATTCATCAGATTCTCGATCCCACTTTCGGGCTTTCATAAATAAATTACTTATCTTATCATAGTCAATAGTCATTTATGAGGGCAACCCTAACCCAAACTTTTAAATCTGATCTAGAATCGCATGTAGTTCCATACCTCACCCTTTGGAATGGGTATGAATGGTAATGTAGGCTCAGGTGAGGAGTGACGAAGATTGATCAATAGGGTTTGTAGGATGCAGGAGCAAGGAAGGATATACTTCGAGGAATTTTGGTGAGATGGTTGGCAGATCATGTGTTTAAACGAGCTTGATTCTAGTTTTTGGGTCAAATTCTGAATCTTCTTCGTAGAGATTGCCAATATTATCACAGAGCTGGGCAATGATGGTCATCGAATCTTGTTGACATTCACAATCTGGTTGATGTTCTTCATTAATAACCTTCTGAGGGGTATCTCAAACTCTGTGGAAGCAGTAGAGGAAGCAGTGGAGCTTCAGGGTGGTTTAATGGGAGATCAAAAGAAATAGGGAGCCATGACAAAAATCCAGGTACATAATCACACCTGAGAGGTAAAATGATTTTTGTGTTTATTTTGAGAGAAAGAGGAATATTTTTTGTATTTTATTTTTCTTTTTTTTAAAAAGGGGAAAATATTTTTGGTACTTTTTTGAAAACAAGGAAAAAAGAAAAATCATGAGCATGGTTATTACTATTAGGTTCCACTTGTATTATGATTTTCCTACGATGCAAGAAATATTCTGAAAAAGACCTAAGTCTAAGGAAATAATAGGGTACATGATGCAAGATAAGGTTGGACTTATTTCTAGACTCATGAATAGGGTCCTATTTTAAAAGTCGGTGAAATAGTGCTAAAATTCGGGTGATAAGGCAGCCTGAAATTTCAAAAGATTTTTTTTATTATAATCGACAAACTAGGTATAAGTTTCCTAGGGTAGACGCCTATATGAGGTTGATGTATTTAGTGGCTTAGGGGAAAGGTTCCCTCCTTTGTAATGACTTCCATGATATACCTCTTGTCCATCAGGATAATCATTTATTACTACATGCATACAAGACATTCGATATATCTGACTGTATGTGAATTGCCTCACGATATACATCGTGGAGACGGTACGTGTGATAGAAAGTTATACATACTCGACATATGTGAATGAGTTCCTTGTTATATACCTCTCGTCATGATTTCGAAAAAATAGTACGATGCGCGGGGAATTGTTCGATATAGATCAAAGGTACGAGGTTAATGGAAGGCATAAATCATATCGTTTAGGTTAACCGCGCCCCATAGGATCGGCACCCATCGCAAAATTACCCCCTGATACGGGACAAAATTTTGGTCAATATTCCAATGCTCAGGTAATGTAGTGTGAAAGAATGTATGAGTCTTAATTTGTATCTTATGGAGAGTTTTTTGTATGATAAATTAGAGAATCACTATCACTATGAGGGCGA
The DNA here is from genome assembly GCA_949130495.1 of Sambucus nigra. NCBI lineage: Eukaryota > Viridiplantae > Streptophyta > Magnoliopsida > Dipsacales > Adoxaceae > Sambucus > Sambucus nigra. Next base: position 144,731,920 of record OX422212.1, read on the forward strand.
ACATAAAATAAAGAAGTAGCATAGGATGAGGGGATAAACATGGAGAGTAAAATTATCAAGTATGTACATGGAGCATGGATACTATAGAAAGTATGGTAATAGATACAAAGTGTGAGGTATGTGAATATACAAAAGTGAGTGGGGAATATGTTCAAAGTGAGAGAGTCACATGTGGATATGTGTGAGTGAAGAAAGTATGTATATATATATACAAGTGAGATAAATGTGGAGGTGTGTGCTAGTGAGACTAAGAATGGATATCTACAAGTGGCATGTGAGATGTGTGAGTGCACATGAAGCTATATATGAGTGACAAGAATGTGAGAGTGTTTGCTAGTGTGGCTAAACATGGGTATTTGCAAGTGATATAGAAAAAAATATGAGTAAAAGTGAATCTATATACGAATGCGAGTTTGTGGAGTGAAACATGGTGAATATATACAAGTGAGTAAAGAGAGAAACGTAGTGGATATATATAAGTGAGTAAAAGGTGAAACATGTGATAAGAAAATGATATATACATGTGATGATAAGAAATCATGGTAGAGATAAACATTATGATAAGAATGAGTCATATATGCAAGATCTAAGTATAAGAGTAATAATAACATATAAGTGGAGGCGTATGTACTCATATATAAAATGTGTAAGGACACAAATATCCAATTGAGTCTTAATGTAGCGTTGGCTCAATTTTGGACAAAAACATTTGAGTCATAGGATAGTATTCATGTGTATCCTTCAAGCTTATGACAAGTTTGATTTGATGACGTATCGACCTAGTTTAACATGAAGACAATATTCTTGCCGAGTTTCAAGTGCCTTTTTGCGTCCTAAAAAATTCATCATATTTCAAGTCTCCAATAAGGTATGAATTCTCTCTCTCTCTCTCTCTCTCTATATATATATATATATATATATATATATATATATATTTGTAAATACTTCGAATAAATTTGTAATGGGTGTCATTTTAATTTATATAAAATTTTATGAGCTTAAAATGAAAATTTCATGTTCTATTTTTTCGTTCAAAAATGTCGTTCGAACGAGATTGTTGTTCGAACGAAATTTTTATTTGAACGAGTTTCCCTTTTCTACACTGACTTTTCATTAGATGAGTTGTTCGAACAAAATTTCGTTGTAACGAAAAAGTAGTCCGAATGAGATTTCAGGTGGGAATTGTTTTTGGTAGGTTTTGGCATTTTTCCACTATTTTGTCCCACGACTTTTTGACTTATTTTAACCAACTTCGGGATCATAATTTTTCTAAGACTTTTCACATTATTCTATAGAGCTTTTGAGATAAAAATTCATGGTTTGAAAAGTCCTTTTTGTGTGTTCAATTTAAATGGCTTAAACTCTTTCAAAACACAAAAGGTATACACCCATTTCGTTTTTTTTAACATTCCAAGTTCTGCATTAATATATATTTATCACTTAAAGTCTGTTTGGCACCATTGGTTCATCTCTACCACAAGAAGGAGAAGTTTGGATTTTGCTTCTATTTCCCACAAAAGAAGAAGTCGTGTTTTTACTGCAGCATTCTCATACTGTGAAAGGCATCGTGTGTGGTTGGCGGATTCCCAAAAAGTTTCAATTGAGGAGTCCAAGGTTTCGGCGGAGTTTGAGATTGTCTACTAAGTAGAGATTGTTACAAGAAGACGTGTCAGGGCTTTAAAGGAGTCGAGTCAAGTTGTGTAAGTTATCTGTCTTGTATTTGTAAAATTTCGTACTTAGTGGACTTAAGGCTAGGGTCGTCCGAGGTTTTTTCCCATTTGGATTTTCCTCGTATATTGCGGTGTAGTGGTTGTGAATTTATTTTATCTTGAAAATAACCTAGAACACATGATTGGGATTAAAAGATAAAATATGGTTTAATTCACACTCTCATTTAATTTGGTTATAATATTAGTTTAGGTGAATCTAAATTAATTCAATACAAGTCATTAATATAATTTGGTAATATTTGGGCTGGCCTAATTTGCGAAAAATGAATTAATCTTGTTAGCCAAATATTTAGGACTTGGGTTGAATTAAATTGGTTTAAGTGAAAAAAAATTTAGTTGTCTAATTTAACTTCACTTTGTGTTTTGTTTAATTTTCATTTGGAATAAATTAAATTTATTGTTTGTGTGTGTTGTGTTGAACCATCTTTATTCCTCACTTAAAAGGAAATTGTATTTATAAAAATTTAAAATTGGGGGTCCTACATTCCAACAAGTGGTATCAGATCCGGAGCACTAATTTATTGCGTTACGATCTTTTAAATATTTTTGATTAAATATGGAATTTTCTCCATTTTCAAAACTTCCTATTTTCGATGGTTTCAATTACTCGTATTGGAAAGCGCATATGCAATTTGCACTAAAATCTATTGACGAGGGGGTTTGGTTGTCAGCTATTAATAGGTGGTACCCACTCACATGTTTGGTAGAAAATGAGCGTGTTCCCGAACCCGTAGGTAGATGGAGTGAGAATGAATTTAAACTTACTAATTTTAATTCTCGAGGTTTAAAGGCCTTGTTTAGCGCGGTCACATCAGATGAATTCTGACGTATCTTGACATGTGAAACCGCTAAGGAAGCTGGGGATATATTACAACTCACTCATGAGGGACCTAGTGTCGTTAAGGCTTCTAAACTCCAAAACCTAACCACTCAATTTGAAACCTTCAGAATGAATGAAAAAGAAACATTTGATGAATTTTATGCTAGACTTTTTGATATAGTAAATTCATCTTTTAATTTGGGAAATAAAATATCCGATGACCGAGTAGTAAAGAAAATTTTAAGGTCCATACTCGAGACATTTATCCCTAAAGTGACCGTTTTAAATACTTACCCACCTTGCACTCTACCAAACTTGAGGAACTAGTAGGTGATTTACAAACTTAAGAACTATATATGTTCCCTTTCAAAAATGAAAAGAAAATTGATAAGGGCATTGCTTTGAAAGCTCGAAAGAAGGAAAAACAAGTTGTGGTTGATGAGAGTGATAGTGACTCGGAGGACATGACTATGTTTGCTAGAAAATTTCAAAAATTTCTTAAATTTAATAAAGATAAGTTTAAAAATGATTTTAAGAAATTTGAAAATTCTAAGCATGACAAAGCCTAAAAGATCCCTAAAACTATTAATGAAAACCTTAATAGGGACGAGTCAAATAGGTGTTATGGTTGTGAAGGTATGGCCATAGGGCTTTCGAATGCCCCACTAAACTAAGGAGAGAGGGTAAGCAACCTATTTCATACAATTCTACCATTAGTGATAGTGATAAGGAAGAAGGACTCGACTACCCCATTGAACGCAACTTTACGGCGTTCATGGATCGTCATGTGAGTGATAATGAGAAATTGTTTGACGATGACATCTCAAAATATGACACTTCTGAGGCATTTGTTTGTGAATCCCCAAAATATGATGGTCATGAGAGTGGAGAAGGGAAAGAGAGTGAAAGTGATGAAGAGGTTGATGAGAGTGAGCTTCAATTTTCATTTAGAGAATTATATGAAGAATCTATTAAATTAAAAAGATCAAATTTGAAGTTAGAAGCTAGTTTAAGAGAACGTGCCAAGGTCGTTGATGAGAGTGCATTGGTTAATGACCTTAGGAAACGTGAGAGAGCTCTTCGAGAAAAGCTTGAATACATTGAAGGCGATAGAGATAGCCTTAGAGGTTTAATGGAATAAATGAAAAAGGATCTTGTTATGTTTGAAGAGAGAAATGGTTTGTTAGAGTCTAAGATTTTAGAATTATAAGAAAAATTAATAGATTCTAGTCAAGTCAAATTTGATTTGGAGAGTCGTTCAGAGAAATTAGATAAAATCTTAGGAACGGTCCAAATAAAAAATGACACATGTGGTTTAGGCTTCAATACTTGCCATGAGTCTATTCATAAAGCCAAAACCAATATTTTGAGAGAATCCTCTAGGAACAATGTTAAAGACCATTTCTTAGGTAAATCTTTTTTATCGAGTCTTCAGGTGTTCACATTGTGGTCGAAAATTTCATCTTAGGAAGTTTTTTTTGGATCTTAAACGAGGTCCTAGAAAATCCCAGCGTAAGGCAACTGAGGTAGCCAAGATCCCTATATCCCGAGATAGTCATTCTCCATTAGTTTGGGTTAGGAGATCCGAATTGGTCTCTTTACAAAATAGAATTTTTGATTCTCATTGACTTTAACATGATACCTCCCTTGCTAAATCTAAAGGTTGAATGTGTTAGTTGTTTGCATACTCTAGCTTTTTGTGCTTTATATCATATATATGTGCTAGTTGTATGCATGTTTATCATTTTCTAGTCATTTCTTTATCACATATCTCATGCTAGAATTATGATTTTTGTTTATCTTTTGTATTATAGTTCTTTCATTTTAGTTTACATTAAATTAAAAATACAAAAAGATTTTGTTTAACATTTGTGTTTTACCTTTCTAGTAATTTAGGCTTAATGAAAAATACAAATGATTTTTGTTTGTCTTTTGAGTATATATATTTTTTGTTACAAATTTTCAAAAACTAAAAAATATTTTTTTATTTTCTTTCATGTATATTTTAGTTTGACACACTTTATGTGGTAGTGCTTGAATCCTTTCCTTTTCGCTTCCAAGTGGATAGAACTTTTGGTTAAGATTATCAACCTTAAAATGTTCTTTGTCATGCATTCATGGAGTAGTTGGATTTTCTGTTGTTTAATGGATTCTATTTTTATATTCCTCTATTCACACATGCACGAGCTCTCTTAAACTTTAACTTCACATGTCTATTTTATCTTTGTGAGGTGTTCTCCTACCAATCTATTCATCTACATATTTCATTCCCTAGGAGGAATTGTGCATTTTAAATCCATTGCACGTGAGATTTTAGCGATATAAAAAATTGTTATATGAATGTGCACGGGGTAGGGCTCCAAAATGAACTCTATCCTTTGCGAGTAAGCCACCATTTGGAATGGACCTAAAGGAAATATGTGGTCCAAAGGCCTAAAAGAAAAATATGGCATTAAAAGAAAAAATAATTTTCCAAGGCCTATTTTGTTTAGTTGATATAGCCATTCCATAATTATATGCATATTTTGAGGGGTTTTGGATGGTATATCAACGGTTTTGCACAATGTCTATTTATCCTAGTTGCGCTTTCATTTTCATGACTCTATTGGTTTGTAGAATCATCAAAATTCTAAGCTTATGTGCATTGTTTATGTTTGCTTATTGAGTTCAATTTATATTGTCACAATAGGCTATATCTAAATGTGATAAAGTTTTGCAATCAATTAAGAACTCCGTGAACATGTTTTAAGTGATTGGGTCGAAATTTAATTGTTACTAGTTCACACCCCTTCACTTCCGTTTAACACATATATTTGGGTACATTTTTAACATACAAGTGTGAAGCTTAACATATTTTGTGTCATGTGTGGTGTTTATACCTATGTATATGTGCGTGTGCATTAGTGATATTCATTATGTATAGATATATATGGTATTTTTTTCTTTTTTTTTGTCTTCGCCTTGCTTGCTAATCCATCTATGCTTCTAATTCATAATTCGTATCTATCTTGTTGCGTATATTGTTTGATATCACCTACTTATTTGTTAAATTGGTATCTTTTTTTTCAGATCATAGTTGGTATCCCTTAATATTTGTATGGATTAGTTATGTTATTGTTGCCTATATACTTTCATGTTCTTAACCCCTTATGCATCATCTTGGTTACTTGTTACCCCATACTCAAATAGTACTTAGGTAAATTGGGGGATAAATGAGTAATTTATAATTTATTTTATCCTTTCCCTATTCCTGGACAAGAAGGGGAGAATGAATGGGGAGAAGTGCTATCTAATCCTATTGTAATCGTATCTTTGTTTAGGTGATATATCTTTGGGGAAGAGCGTTATCTTCTTAGGTTGATCATATTTTATAAAGGGGAGAATTAATTTAGGGGGAGTGTTTTCTTTAATGGCATTTAATATTTTGATATTCCCTATGCATTTAATATTTTGCTCAAGTGTTCAGGAATTTTTCTAGCGGCAACTTTATTTTGGCAAAGCTATTTATCCTTGGGTTTTGATTCAAACATTGTATTTTTATTTTTGGGTGGGATGTTTTTTTGAGTCTAGTAGAGCTTGACGACCCGTTAGGATTTTGTTTGGTTTTTGTCCCGGAATAGCCAAAGGGGGAGATTTGTAAGGACACACATTTCAAATTGAGTCTTAATGTAGTGCTGGCTCAATTCCGAACAAAATCATTTGAGTCATAGGATATTGTTCATGTGTATTCTTCAAGCCTATGACAAGTTTAAGTTGAAGATGTATCGACCTAGTTCTACATGAAGACATTATTCTTACTGAGTTTCAAGTGCCTTTTTGCATCCTCAACAATTCATAATATTTCAAGTCTCCAATATGGTATGAATGTTATATATATATTTGAAGAGACTAAATTTGTAACGGGTGCAATTTTATTTTATATAAAATTTTATGAGCTTAAAATGAAAAATTAATGTTCTGTTTTTTCGTTCGAAAATGTCGGTCGAACGAGATTGTCATTTGAACGAGATTTTCGTTCGAACGAGTTTTCCTTTTCTACACCGCCTTTTTGTTTGAATGAAATGCCGTTCGAACGAAAAAGTAGTTCGAATGAGATTTCAGGCGAGAACAATTTTTGGTAGTATTGGCATTTTCCCACTATTTTGTCCCACCAATTTTTGACAGATTTTAACCAACTTCGGGACTAGAATTTTTCTAAGACTTTTCACATTATTCTAGAGAGATTTTGAGAGAAAAAATCATGGTCTGAAAAGTCCCTTTTGTGTGTTTAATTTAGATGGCTTAAACAATTTCAAAACACAAAAGATATACACCTATTTTGTTTTGTTTAACATTCCAAGTTCTGCCTTTATAAATATTTATCATTTGGAGTTTGTTTGTCACCATTGGTTCATCTCTGCCACAATAAGGAGAAGTTTGGGTTTGCTTCTATTTCCCACAAAAGAAGAACTCGTGTTTTTGCTGCGATGTTCTCATACGGTGAAAGGCATCGTGTGTGGTTGACGGGTTCCCTAAAAGCTTCATTAGAGGAATCCAAGGTTTCGGTGGAGTTCGAGATTGTCTACTAAGTAGAGGTTGATACAAGAAGATGTGTCAGGGGCTTGAAACGAGTCGAGTCGATTTGTGTAAGTCATCTGTCTTGTATTTATAAAATTTCGTACTTAGTGGACTTAAGGCTAGGGTCGTTTGAGGTTTTTCCCATTTAGGTTTTTCATGTATATCGTGGCGTAGTGGTTGTGAATTTATTTTATCTTGCAAATCACCTAGAATGCATGATTAGGATTAAAAGATAAAATGTGATTTAATTCACACTCTCATTTAATTTGGTGCTAATATTAGTTTGGGTGAATCTAGATCAATTCAATACAAGTCATTAATATAATTTGGTAATATTTAGGTTGGCCTAATTTGCAAAAAATGAATTAATCTTTTTAGGCATATATTTAGGACTTGCGTTGAATTAAATTGGTTTAAGTGAAAAATCTTAGTTGTCTAATTTAACTTCACCTTGTGTTTTGTTTAATTTTAATTTGGAAGAAATTGAAATTTGTTGTTTGTGTGTGTTGTGTTGAATCATCTTTATTCCGCACTTTAAAGGCAATTGTATTTATAATAATTTAAAATTAGGGGTCCTATGTTCCAACAAAATGAGGAGAGTAAAAGAAATAACCCCCATGTGAAAATAGTGTCTAAACCGCTAATATAGTCCCCAACAGAGTCGACACTATGGCCATACACATCGAATTACTCCGACGTGAGCCGGCCCCGAAATTGGAGAAGAGGGAAAATCGAAAACATCCCTCTCTTTTACGCGTGTGAGGATTCGAAGATAATCTTTTTTCCACTCACACTGGTCTTCACAGGATGCTTTGGATAAAAATCGATCATGGTTAAAGGGGGAAAAATGTAATAATGGAGTCTCCACCTATTTGGCTCAAAATAGGAAAAAGAAAAGTAGTCTTCTCGAGATAACGACATCAAAAGATATATGGTTGCATATGAGACCAAATGAGTTTAGGGTCCGAGGACTAACTTACGAAATGGGAAGGTGTTAGGCGCCCATTTCGCCCTTTCAGTCTCTCATGGGCTATGATAATATTCTCCTTTTCTCCAAAATGTGATACGATAGTACATGTGTGCGGTGTGAATAAAGAGAGAAAGAAATCATCAAACCCGCATCATGAGGAAGACGAAGTGGAATAATCCTAAGGAGTGTACAAGAGAAATAACATAAAAATATAATGCAAATGGCTGTCGAATCACAAATAACTATAAAAAAGTGAGTGTTTATATCGAGCGAATCACGAATATGTAAGAGTATTCATTCCCATTAAACATAAGAAAACTTAAAATTGATTAATGAGAAAGATAGGAATCGAATCCCAAGATTGGCTCGAGATGCCTACGTAGCCCAAAGGGCATCAAAGTTCATGTAGTTCGATAACACACAAGGTTGGAGTTTCACCCATAAATCCTACGTTATAACTTCCTCTAGTTTTTCTAAGAACTGTGGGCAAGTTTAGAGAGTGTGAAAAATGAGAAAATTCTAATTTAGGGTTCATAAGAAAACCCTCCTTTTGAAATTTTATATCTTATGAAAATCATATTTGTGTTTACTAAATAATAAACAGTGAGATTATTTTTGAAGTGAAGAAATGAAATCATGATGTATCAAAAAGTGGAAAGAAAAGTAAACACCCACTACTAATTGAATGAGTTGTAAATGAATAAGGGTATACCTTTTAGAGAACTTTAATTCAGATTTCATATAGTAGGGGGTTGATTTTCGATGGTTGGATAGTGGTGCACTAGTAATGGAAAGTGGAATGAAAAATGGACGAGAGTGATGTAAAGAAATGGAGAGAATGTTTGGAAAATACAATTTCGGCAGAGTGATTTTGAGGGGAATGTTCTGACTTCAGAAAGGGACACTTGGGAATGAGGTCATGATCCTATTAGCTAGTGAAAAAATTAGGGTTTCATGGGGGTGTCAATCAACATGGCCCCTGGCCTGCCTATTGGCATATCCCTGCCATTCTGGCCATGGAAAGTACACCTTGTCAATAAGCAGGAGGTATAAGGTACCAATTGGCAGTCCGGAACGGAGTTTTTCGGACAAAGGGCATTAAATGCAAAACATAAATCCTAATCATACATGGTCAGGACTATTGGAAAGGATATTTAGAGTCCTATAAGAATCCATTGAGTTACTCCAGGGTTCGACAATTGGTCAAAGTAAAACGGGGCTCGAAAGCACCCGATGGTCTTTAGACGGGGATTCTCAGAGTAAAAAGGAAAGTACGCGCGAACCATGAGGATGATTTTTGCATGGTATGGACCTTTAAAAGGGAATTCTGATCCCCACAAGGTTTTAATGATCCTCACTCAGGTTGGAAAGCTCACCGAGGACAAAAAGGTCTAAAAATTACTCAATCGCCTCTAGATGAGGGTTCTCGGAGTAAAAAAGTGAGTACGCGCAAACTGTGAGGCCGATTCGCGTAAGGTTTAAACCGTTGGAAAGGGGATTCAGATTCATAAAATATTTCAATTAGATTTGATCATGTTAGAGAGTTGACTGAGGTCAAATGGGGCCCGGGAGCACTCGATTGCCTCTTAATCAGGTCTTGAAATATAAAGGTGAGTACGCAAAAACCGTGAGGATGATTCATGCATGATATGGATTTTGGAAAGGGGATTCAGAGCCTTATGAGATTTTAATGAGATTTGACCAATTTGGAGAGTTGTCCATGGTCAAATGGGGATCGGGAGTGCTCAATGGCCTCTGAATTAGGGTTTAGAGTAGGACTTAGGGTCTTGGGGGGGGGGGGGGGGGGGGAGTGTTAGGGACCTAAGGAGATATTTATGGGGTAGCAGGATGGGGTGTCTACATTCTTCGAGGGGGAAGAATATTTTTTGTGGTAGTATGTTATTCAATCACATAGCATTGAAGGAGTAACATTAGACCAGTTTGAAGATTTTTTTTTTCAAAAAGTACTTTTCGAAGTCAGTAAGAGATCAGATGACAGTGGAATTCTTAGGGTTTTAATAATAACAAATGATAATAGCACAATATGTGGCCAGGTTTACATAGCTTCTCTATATACCCTGGATTACCAGGACACGAAAGCAAGAAAGTGTAAACACTTTGATCGCGGTTTACTAATTAATGTCAAAACTTTTATTATTCCATTATAACTTTGCAATTTTAATTAAATAAAATATGTAGCCTCCCTCATCGAATCAAATACAACATCAAGAGGATTTAACCGAATCATAACCCCACAACCTAAAAACTCATATGTAATAAGAAATAAACATAACCATAAGGACCACCCTTATTTAAAACCAAAGGATGGTTGAATTTTCAACTACATCAATCATAGTAACAGTAGGTCTATGATATGATTCCATGAGTATGACGGACTAGGTGACATAAGGTCACAATACCCAAAGCTGCAACAATCTTATCCTAGGAATTTTCCTTCTTCATAGGAAAAACTAAACAAATCTACCAATTTTATTAAACCCCCATTTTTTAACCAACTGGTAATTCTAACAATCATCATACTCAGTATAAATTTCATGGGAAGAGACAAGAAGGAGTAAATGGGGCTCGAGGCTGAAACTTATCTATTATGCCAACCGAATATCTAAACAACTATGACGTGGTGAAAGGTAATGTATTTTTCCACGATGTTAAGGCTCATATATTCTAGATCAACGATTTCTTTCATTAACTATGACTCCATAACTATTAAGATTATTCGCTAGTCCCTTAGAGTATCCATTTTCCATAGGATTACCAACACGTGAAATAACTGTAACAAATTGAGTTTGTAAACAGCATACTAGGAGAATCGGGACTGGAATTCTTATAGTACATCTAGTAGTTTTGGACATAAAATAATTTGACTAGATCATAGGAATGAATGTTTTATCGCTAGACTTTTCTCATATTGACTGTCATAAGAAGTTAGTAATGTTCAGAGACCCTTATCAAACTTCACTTTATTTACAAGGGAAAAATCACTTCAATTCAATATTTTCCCAAGTTAACGAAAAATTGCCTACATTATCACTTGCTATTTTGGATAAGTATGATGATGTATTTCCTAGAGAATTATCTTGTATACCTACACAACGAGAACTAGAATTTTCTATAGAGTTGTTACCAAAAACCTCTCCTATTTCTATACCTCCTTATCGTATGGTACACTTAGAATTGCGAGAACCTCAATCTCAACTTGATGGATTATTAAAGAAAGGTTTTATTTGACTCGGTACATCCCATTAAGGAGCATCAGTCCTCTTTGTTAAAAAGAAAGATGGAAAGTTTCGTTTCTTCATATCAAAAACTGAATCAAGTAACCATCAAGAATAAATATCCTTATCCAAGGATAGGAAATCTTTGGTGACAACAAAGCTATTTTAATACCGGATGGCCAATACTGTACTAAAATATAACAGGAATCTTAGTATTGATCATTCTTAGCATCACTGCTTCACTATTAATATAGCATAAAGAATAAGAATAATCTATATAACCACAATAACTTCACTAACCACCATGCATAAATAAATAATAAGGGTGGACCGAATAAACCATCGGTCAGCAAATAAAACCCATAATGTAAACTGAACAAAAGTGAGTACGGAAGTACACATCTAACAAAATATAAAGGTCTACAGTAAAATAAATACCATCATCGCCCAACAATAAATGGGAATAATTGATCCTCTCTAGAGAAGAAAGGACTAAAACGTCTAAGCAAGCATCCACAACTACTATCGACAAGAACAGATTTATCCTTGATATCTCGGTTGCTGCTAATGCACATCTAAGGTGTGAAAAGAAAAACAAGGAAAGTAAAAAACATGCGGTTCAATGCCCATAGAGTAGAAAATATTTTAGCAAGTAAATAATTATTTTAAAACGTTTAAAACTATAGTGTATAACTTTCAAGATTAATCGGTCGCACTCACTTGAGATAAACCTCACCTCTCAACTATTTTGTGCACCTAACGTGTACATTTTATTTATCCTATTTAAACTACTTAGTCTAACTAGAACAAACAACTTCTATATAAGCCCAACCCCAATAATACTCTATATTTGCTAAGTCTAACTACCATCACTAGGTACTCATTTAAAACAGTATTTTAGTCACAAACTTATTATAATTAAATAATCATGTAATGAACATAACATAACTACACTCATGCTATAATTAAGTATACACACGATATCACATAATCATACATATATATCACTCATTTTATATGTATAACCGTATCTTCATTTCTTGGACCTCATGGATGTGACACCCCGACTAATTAAATACCGACTAGCTACTTCTTTATTAAACTAATACATAATATCAAGTTGGATCAGTCTTAGCTTCATTGTCAAAAACATTTAGTTACTTACTAGCCACCTAATATTTAAAATAGAGAGATACCAAATTATTAATTAAATTAACAATAACCAAGTAATTAAATCATCAACCATCAATCGCATAAACAATCTCATATGAATAACCAACGAAATGAAATAAACTGAGTCTAGAGTAAACACTCCAATAATAATAATAATACCAGAGTAAATAAAATCCCAATATAAGAGTCTGAATAAATAAACCAACATCTGAAATAATGAAAGTCTGTATCTATAATCTCTAGATAATAATGGGCATCATGATCTAACTGATATTAATGACACTGAAGGAACCAAGGATAAATGTGGAGGAATCTAATACTGAGATCCTGTAGCTTCCACAGCAGCTACAGCACGTCATCAGAATGGAACTCCTATGCATGGCATCCTGTGGCTGAGCACCTAAAATGTTTTTGCAAAATAAAATAGATTTGGAGGAAATGGGTCGGAGCCTGAGGTGAAAATAGTTTAAAAACAGCACGTGTTTAATTGCATTAAACAGTAAATATTATATACATGTTCGTTGCGTACTCTCACATGCGTCTCTCACCCCTCAACTAATGTGCACGCCTAACGTATACCGTTAATCCATCCTAATTATTCCACTAACTAACTAGTCTGCACTAACTCCTGCTTTCACCTTCTAATATAGGGTGCCTACTCGTATTACCCAGACAAGTCATATTTATAACCCATATTCACATTTGTTAAATTAATTATCTCAAGTGTTAATTAAATTCTCACATTCTTAGCCCATTCAAATATCTTAGTTATTCACATCTACTAAGAAACAGTGAACCAGTCACAAGTACATATATAATTCACTCTCAGTACAATATATATATATATATGGCATCCCTAGGCTAAGATGCGGTGCACGCATACTCTGCTATCAAATCCAAGTCATCACGTACGTAAGGATCATGCATTTCGAATCACTCAGGAACCGTCTCAATACAAATCACACATATTAGAGGTGAACATAGTTCACATACCCATAGGTCACGCACATACCTATGCTCCCATGGTCAGCTGACTTATCAACTCACAAATAAGTCATTCACAGTCCTATGTCCTTAAGTTACCAATCTAAATCCCTATGAAGGCACACAAAGATCAGATGGTCCTTTTATAAAAATTAACCTCCCATGATAGCAAGTATGGTTGGTATGTAATACACACAATAATCCAAATACTAAGTAATCACACAACTTAGGTAATCATCACATTAATATAAATATCCACCATCCCTATATCTTAAGTCTCATACATATCATAATGTCATCTCAAATATTTTATGTAATATGTTTAGCGCAACAACTCTCTTCGTATAAGTCCGAATACTTAAACCTACCTCATAAGGTTATTAAGTTTCCCACTAGTCTCTAAGGTTATATCAGTAATTCCAAGTCCCTCTTCTACTGGTCCTAACCTTAAATTAACACTCGTCCACTTTAAATCCTAATTTATGAAACTTTTAACCATACCTCACTCTGTAAACACTCGAAAGTATTCCATCCAATCCCATAATGTATAACATATTCCGGGCATTAATTACAACCCTACTGACCTTAACCAAGTCCCCCAATATTCTATTAAATCCCCTAAGAGTTCTTACAAGATTGGAATTTTCCGAACCTTAACCGTAAATAATCTACAAAAATCAGGAGGATTCGATCGATCGATGAAAAGGGTCATTCGACCGATCGACATTCATGGGCCGATCGATCGATCAAACAGGTATTGCGAATCTGCATAATTTTGCCTACGGGTTTCATCAAACTTAACCCTCAAATCCTCTACTATAATGTCCCAAACTCCCAAATATCTATTCCTAACATCATACCAACATAAATATGTAATTTCTAACATTTTAGAATCATCAAATCAAAATGGTAAATCAATTTCTTTGATCTATTCACATAATTTCCATATAAAAACCCTAGTTCTCCTATTTTCTTCAAAAACACTATATAATTCATTAAAAATTCATAATCTTCTACACGTGGATCATGATTTTGTGGCTGCTATATTCCTAGAAGTTAAACTGCATGCAAAACCTACCCAGATTACGATTTTAATTCTTCAAATTCAGTCAATCATCATTATTCAAGGTTATTCTCCAATTCTAACCTAACATGGATGATATATGAACTGAATTATTGCAAGTTAAATCACTTTCCTGGTAATGGATATTCTAATCCTTTGAAGTAGATGGTATGGGAATGATTCTCCCTTTCCGATCTATCCGGTGGTGGTGACGGTGGTGCAAAAGCCTCTATGGTTGGTTTCTCCATTGGGAACTTTCCTCTCTTCCTCTCTAACTGTCGTTGGTAGTTTTTGGTTGGGATAACCCTAAGAGTTGTGGTGTTATCTGATAATATAAGTCTAAAATTCGTGGGTTATAATTCCTCAAAACGACTAAAATACCCTCACGGGCTATCGGTTAGGCCTAAAATGTCCCGAAACCCAAAGTAAACTCCCATTTAGTCTTTTTCGACTATCTCGACCTTTTCGAACACATTGGAGCAGTCAAAATGATCATACAGATAACATAAAAATAAATTACTTTTAAATCCATTAAATTGGGTCCTGACACGACTGACACGCGTGTCCCAACTTAATTACCGAAACTGCCGTATATTCAACTCACGACAGTTTTAAGAAATTCAATAATCATATATTACCATAATCACTCAGTAATATTCAACATTTTCATCATAATCAAATACTAACTCTCATATCGCTAGTTATTTAAGTTCGAATTAATATCCAATTAATAATCCCAAATTAATTTAATTAATCCCATAATAAAAAGTAATTTCATTTAATTAATCTCATAATTAAAAGCCATAAAAATACGGGGTATTACAATGGATACATTCCTCGTGTGCTATCTAGCTCCAGGCATCACGCCTCACATTGAGCCACCAGGTTAGAACCTAACTACCGATCCCAAATGAATACACATATAATGGAGGCGGTTATAAACATATATCTAGGAGTCACAATAATACCACATCTCACCCACTGACCTCCAAACCAATATCTATTCTCACACATTAGTAGTTCCCATACAACAGTCCCATGACCTGGGGAATCAGCCCAATAACTGCAACTCAATGCAGGTGGATTGGTCACTATAAGCAACCTCTTACGATAACACTCTTGAGTAGGTGTATTTGAATAAAACAATTAGCATGCACATATACATATATATACATGACACTGTAATATGTATATATAATAATTATACAACTTATACGTATATCTCATAGCATACGGTTCGTTAATCCCCAAGTTCAATCCTGAATTACCGATTAATATCTGAAATTCACTTACTTTGATCCCCGATTCATCTCACTCGAACCCATCTACCGTTAGCCTATCACATGTACCAAAAGAAAGCCCAGTCTAAAACTACCAATTTAAAATTTCAATATCAATACATTTTAGTAAAAAATTTCATAACAAATTTTAAAAAAATAAAGCGAAACCGGTGCCCATGCCTTTGTAATATGATTTTGCACAACTTCATCTAACTACCAACTTCTACATCTCGTTCGAACGAAATCAGATCTCATTCGAATGAAATCCACATCTCGTTCGAACGAGGTTCTAATGAGATGACAAAAACTTAAATCTGATGCATTTTACTATGCAGGATTCCTTTTCAAAAACCCAACTTTATTTTTATTGTTCTTTCTACCCAAATTCCAAGAACTCTAAACCATATATTACTCATAAGATAGAAAACCCAATAAATTCAGGATTATAATCGATTTATCAAGTTTATTATTGAAGGTCCCATCTTTCATTTAAGTTCTTCCTCTTCTTCCATTAAAATGCATACCCGGCTTATTCATTTATTAAAGGTCAAATAATTTTTAACAATAGGTTTCTTTAGCCAATCATCAATTTCAATATTTCCATAAAGATCCCCAATTTCTAATTTAAATCAAGAAAGTAATTAACTACCAATTAAAAAAAATGATATAGAGCAAGTATTTACTTTCCTTTATGGATTACACATCGAAGCTCTTTAATCCGAGTTGACTCTCCTCTTCAAGATCCTTCCTCTTTGTACATTTTCTCTTCTTTAAGGTTCGTTTCTATCCACCTCTTGTTTGGAAAGTTAATGGTGGACTATCATCAACCTTTTCAAACCCTAATAAGTCTTTTCAAAAGACTAATTCCGTTTTTTCCTTTAAATATAAATATAAAATGACTTTCGTACCTTTATACGGGTCCTTCTACGTCTAAAAAGCCCCCGAAACCCAAACACAACACCCGGGTACCTATTTCGAACTATTTCGACCCTTCCCGGATCACTAGGGTACTCAAAAAGGTTATCTGAATAATTTAACTCCAATTATGCTAACTTTTTATTATCTGGGTCTGACACATCTGTACCATACGCATCGCCCATATATCATATTGATCCGTGGATACAACATCTTATTGACCCATCACTAATTTTACCTTTGCTAATGCTCATACGCGACATATAATAAATCATATAACCATTTATTTATCACACACAATTAAATAATAATTCTAATAAACATTAATTCTTTATCTCGATAATTAATATTTACTAAATTCTAAATTAATTTTCTCCCAATCAAATTAATAAAATAAAGTAATTAATTATTACTAAAATTACAAGGTATTACATTCTCCCCCCTACCAATAGAATTTCTTCATTGAAATTCGAATGTACATGCTAAGAAGAGCTCTGAATACTTCTCCCACATATCATCCTCACGCTCCCACTTCGACTCGGTAATATTGTGGTGTCCCCATTATATATGCACTAACGGTGCAAACTTTGATCAAAGCTTACACTCGTTGAGAGATATGGTTGCAAGTTAATCTCCTCTAATGGTACATGCCAGTAAGCCATGTTTCTCCCAAAATACTTCTTCAATGATGACACATGGAACACATCGTATTGAAGGTTCCTATATAGAGCACTCCTAGAGTTTGTTTTCTGTTATGTAGCTATATAGACCTTCATCTAGTTGGACTTGAATTTTGACAAAATATTTTTGTAATTAGGTTGTGTCTTGCCTACCTACGCCATGCTTTCTATGTCCATCTACATCAAATCAACTCTCGACTTGATCCGTCATCCCCAAAAAAGGTTATTTCTCATACCCTCTATGGCTCATAGGTTTTTAGTCACATAGGACGCCTAAACACTGCACTTTATCATGTCTAAAGATTTTGCTGGGTTATGAGTAAAAATATTTTTTAAAAATAAATTTGGAATTTATTCTTATGATTAAATATTTTCGGAGAAAATACATTTTTAGAACTAAATTAGAAGTTTTAATATATTCTTGCGTTGTCATTAAATCTGCGTGTCGATATTGATATGTATGTTAGTGTGATGATATTTTTTGTTCTCATACGCATGTTCCCCATATTTGTTCAGATTTGTCCTTAGTAAATATTATCACATGGACTTATAGCTGATCACCTTGTCTCTTACTATTGGCATATAAGTGTTAATCGATTTAACCATATCAGGTCATGAGATTTAGGCGCATAGCTTAGTTGGTTTGCCTCATCTAAAATGACTCTATACGACTTGACCCTTCACACCTCTAGCGTACTCCCTCTATATCTATTTTCGATTTGACCAATCAACTGTAGCACATGGTTTTGATTTGATTTTTATTTAAAACGATGTCGTTTGTTATAAAAGAAAACCATCCCTTAGTTTTGCACCATCCATGGTTTTAGATTTTAAAACCAACGTTGGTTTTCTTGTTTCTCCAAATGACATCGCGTGGGCAACGGTGGCATTGCTTATTAGTTTCCAGCTGGCTGCGACGTGTCTAATTTTTAGACTAATACTTTGTGTTTCCTGTTAGACCATCAAATTAGTTTTTATCAAAGGCTTAAATCGTTTTGTCTCAATCCATGTGTATCTTTTTTACACCAATCAGAGAACACTTGTGCACTCTATAAATTCAGCCCTTTGGGTCTAATTTTTAGGGGTCCGTGAAAATAATTTTTGAGTCCAAACTCTGCCAAAACTTTTAATGAGAGAGAGAGACTAAGTGAAACAGAATATATTTGGTTATCTTCAAGTTTTGATTTCCTTTCAAAAATCAAATGAAGATTGAACAGCTCTTGTTTTGAATATGTAATTACATTTTTCAAGAGTAAAAATTATTTGTAAGCGATTCTTCTCTTCTTTGTGTGTTTTATTTAGATATATTATTCTTGATATTAATACACCCATAAAATGTTGCTGAAATAATTTTTTTTCTATGTGTAGAATATTTGGATCTGTTCATACATTGATATATAAGTTCCTATTGTTTTTTTTACAAGAAAACATATAAAAATTATTGCATGTATATGTTGGTTTTTTCTTACACTTCACGTACATTTTTTACGCAAGTAGTTATTGAGACTTGATTTGTGTGTAATTTTCACATCTGTTGTTGTAATCCAAATTGAACACTCTTGCGCACACTAAAATTGTTGTCTATTCCAAGTTATCATTTTAAAACGTTTTGTTTTGAAATATTGAGGACTAATACATATAGGTTTAATTTCAAGAAATTGGATTGCTGAAATTCTTGACATATTTGGACTAATTTGAAAATAAATTGTTTTAATCTAGTTATGTAACAAAATTGTTGAGATCTTGAATATTAAGTTGTTAGATTAATTTTGTTTTAATCTAAAGCAAATTTGTGTCATTGACTTGTGCTTAGATTCCTATATTTATTACCCACATATTTGTGTTCTTGATTGTGCTTGCTTTATTTGAATATATTTATTTCATAATATTGCTTACAAGTGATTTCAGGACTTTCATCATTTCATATCTGATAGTCTGAACACTCACTTAGAACACATTCACGTAGGCACAAAATATTGTAAATATCTTGCCATATCTAATTGTTCTTATTTTCAACGAAAACTATTTTTGAAAATAAGTTTAAATCAAGACAGCTTGATTTAATAGAAAGAAAGAACATAAGATTTGTTCTTGATATCTAGAAGATTAAAAAATTATTGCATTGTATTCGGTTGTATCATTAAGTGTGTGTGTGTGTGTGTGTGTGTGTGTGTGTGTCATCTAGGATAGCACACAACACACAAATACTTCAGTAAGAACTAAGACACAATAGGCACTGAGCCAAATTGCGCTAAAGTAGCTAGAGGGGAGGCTGAGACGTGAAGAAAGCAAAGTGAACAAGAGCTACATATTGAGGATAATTGCGGAAGAGCAACCAGAGCACAGAGAAGCTTGGTCGAGATAGATAATAACATTATTTGATTTATCTTGCTTTGAGTCCTGTTGCATGCTTGTATAATCGTTCCTATTTTGCTTTGGTTTTAGTGGAAGTAGACTAGGTTGACTCTTAGGAGAGTCTATCATTTTTCCCCGGAAAGGGTTTGTACGACGTAAAATAAATACCGTGTGCTTTACATTTTTCACATATCACCTCACATGAAAAAGTAGGTTTAAATAATTAGAAACCCGCCTAAAATTGAATTGATTATTATTTTGCAAATAACCTAAATTTAACATAGATAATAATTTGGACTTTTAATTGACTTTGCAAACTTAAATTTATTTTCATAAAGTTAACAATTCAAGAAAAGTTTGAATTGTTCCTTCCTAGAATAACCGATAAAACTCATAGGTAAATTGTGTTTACTCGACAACCATTTACTTCTATACTTGAGTCTTACATGCTATAAGCCCCACTCAAGCACGTGTTTTACCGTAAATCCCCTTCAAATTCTCTGTCAACGTGAGCTTATACGCAACTAGCCCAATCCTCTCAATAATGGAAAAAAGGCCCCACATACCTAGGTGCCAACTTCACTTTCTTCCCTAACAGCATCACTCCCTTCATGGGAGATACTCGCAGTAACACTTGATCACCCACGTCAAGCTCAACAAATATTCGATTTTCATTGGCATAATTATCTTACCTATCCTGAGCTACATGAATGTGACTCTAAATTAACTCGATCTTTGCTTTCGTGTCTTAGATCAAATTTGGCATGAATAGCTTGTTGTCCCTTAACTCTAACCAACAAAAGGGAAAAAGACAAGGTCTCCCATATAAAGCCTCAAACGGTGTCATGCCAATAGTGAACTGGTACGAGTTGTTATATACAAACTCTGCCAGAGGTAAATACTACTCCCAGCTTTCCTTAAAATATGGAATATACATCATCATCATATCCTCTAACATTTGATTTACCCTTCCATTTGCCCATCAGTATAGGGGAGATAAGTTGTACTCAAACGCAACTCTATCCCCATCGCTTCCTGAAAGATTTACTAGAAGCGAGACACAAAAATCTTATCCTGGTCTGAAACAATGTTTATAGGAACTCCGTGCAATCTTACTATCTTCGTTATGAGTAACTGCGTATACTGCCCATCATTAAATCCACCCGAAATGGAAAGAAATGGTCTACCTTATTCAGCTGATCCATAATGGCCCAAATGGAATCGTGACCCTAATGTGATGTTAATAACCCTGTGATGAAGTTCATCAACGTACTCCCCTAATTTCACACCGGATTTTTTAATAGCTATAGAACCCCGGTTGGTCTCTCATGATTGATTTTCACGGTCTAATAAATGGTCCACTTGAATACAAACTATGTTATGTCTAGGGGTGTTCAAAAAACCGACTGGACCGACGGACCTAATCGAACCGAGCCGAACCGACCCTTTTTTTTCAATCTTTTTTCTTAATCGGTCCGGTCTCGGTTTATTTTTTTGGTGGACCGACCTAGTCGGTCCGGTCCACGATTTACAGTTTCAAAACCCTGTTAGGACCGACCCGAACCGACTGTATATAAAATAATATATTTTTACATATATATGTATATATATAAGATAAATAAACAGTAAAAGTATATATTTCAATATTTGATTAGTTTAAATTATAGTTTAATCCAATAGTAGGTTTGTTTTAATCACAAATTTTGATATTTTTTAGTTTTTAATGTTTGAAAAAAAATAGACTCGGGTATATTTGTATTATTATAAATGATTTAATTTATTAATGTGAGGACCGACGGGTTAGACCGGACTGACCCTATAAAAAACCGAACCGACTAGGGTCGGTTAACCGACATTATCGGTCCGGTCTCGGTCCATTTTTTTAGAGGACCGACCAAGTCGGTCCGGTAAAAAAAAAACCTTAAAACCGAACCGGATCGGACCGCGAACACCCCTAGTTATGTCCCACTTCATCCTATCCTATTAATATTATCGTCTCATATCCTAATACATTTTAACCCCTTTGGAATGCATCGAAACTATAATTCATGCGTCTCTTTTATAACTACATCTTTGCTCTTCATTGTCTAGGACTATAAACCTGCCATTGAAGCTTAAGCTACCCTAAAATCTGACTGAGTATGACTTTACTCAACCTAATAATAACTGTTAAATCCTCTCCTGACAAGATGAATCCCCTATATATGCCTTCGTAACACCCAAAATAATATCGGGTGTGATGGTCATCACTGCTAAGTATGCCCGAACTTCCTCATCCACCTTACAAAGTTGTGCCAACTTTGCCTTCCACATGGCTACTAAATGCCCTTTTGGGATATGGCTCACTGCATCTGCTACTATGTTAGCTTTCCCTGAATAATACTGAATGTCAAACTGGTAATCCTTCACGAACTGAAGCCACTTACATTGTCTCATATTCAGCTCCTTCTAGGTAAAGAGATACTGAAATGACATGTGGTCCATGAACAACGAAAGATTGTGCCTTCAAATCCTCAGGGAAAAAGTGACTGCTGCTAACTCCAAGTCATGACTAGGATAGTTCTTTTCATGGGGCTTAATCTTGAAAGACGCATAAGCTATGGCGCGCTTATCCTGTTGTAGAACTCACCCAAGTCCTTGTAAGGATGCATTTGGTTAAAACAAAGTACTACACTACTCTCCTAGGTAATGCAAGTACTGGCAATGAAGTGAACTTGTTCTTTATCTCATCGAAGGCTAATTGACAATGGTCATCCCACACTATAAGGGAAAACATTTTAGCTTAGTCTTTTTATTTATATTTATTTGCACTTTGTCTTATTTTGTGTATCCCGTTACAAACCGACACTCACTGACACTAGAAATCGAACTCCAATATCTCCAAGCTCAAGACTCTTCTACATCTCACAAAGGTATAAATATTTTAGGAGTTCTTAATTATTCATATTTTTATTTGGGACGTGTTTTTAGTAAAATCGAGGATAGATTTTTAAGATTTAAAATAAATTGGCCTCATTCAAACGAGTTTAAAGCTCGTTCGAATGAAATTTCCATTTCATTTGAAGGTCGTTAGATATATACTTCGAACAAACATCTAATGAGGTTGAACTTCGTTACATAGAATTCTCATTAGAACAACATGCCTTCGTTATTTGAATGAACTTCGGTTCTCATTCGAACGAACTGGATTTCTAGTTAGAACGACCCTCATTTTCATTCGAATGAGCCATCGCCTCAAATTTTGTGTCAGATCTATAAGCACCTATTTCGAAAATATTTTTTTTAGGATTTAAAAAAAATACAAGCATATTTGCTGCAAAACTTCTCAAATTTTATGTTTCTAAACACCTTTTGATTCATAAATCATCATCCCCAAATATAATTGCAAATACTTTTAAAGCTCTCAAAGTTTCGTATGTGACATACACTTGTGGAGAAGGATCTCAATTGTTGATCTTGTGACCTGAGGGATCACTGCTGAAGAAAGAAGAAGGGCTAATCGGTGGATACCGAGGGTGGACTGCCGTCTGTGGACGACTCTGGACGGAGTCGTATTCTTCATGAGTTTTGTCAGTTGGTTGTCTTATAAAACTTTCTAAAGTGATGAAAAAGAGGTTTTGCTCAAAAAAGGATTTTCCCTTATTTGTTGTGTGTGATTGCATGCTTAGTTTAATTTTTGTGATTGGATCATTTAGCTTATGTAAACATAATTTAGTTAGAAATTGAAAATTTCCAAAATTAAAGTTGTGTTGGGGAACTTAATTAAAAAAGTTAATCCATTAAGATTGTTTGCACTCTCAAATTGGTATCAGAGCCAGTTAAACCAAATTATCATGTGATCATTTTCCATATAAAAACATTTGATATAATTTTTTTTAAATTGTTGATCTTTAAAAAGTCGGATCTTAATAGAAATTTTTTATAATCGAATGCCCATATTTGATAGTTATAATTATTCCTATTGGAAATCTAGGACGAGGTTAACTTTAAAAGTAATTGATGAAAGGGTTTGGTTATTTTGTCAAAGAGGGTATACATCACCCACTATCACCGTTGATAATGTCATAAGTCCTAAACCTATTTCTTCATGGATTGACGATGACTATAAATGGAGTACTTACTGCTCTCGAGGCTTAAGTGTTTTTTTTGGATCTGTCACTCCTAACGAGTTCCGCGATATTATGATGTGCACCATATCTAAAGATGCTTGGGATACCCTCTAGCTCACTCACAATGGAACCAATGTTGTAAAGGCATATAAGCTTCAAAACTTTACTACCCAATTTGAGACCATTACCATGCTATAGTCCAAGTATTTTGGTATTTTTTGTATGCATGTTTGTCGGACACAGTTAATTCTAGTTTTAATTTAAGTGAGAATATCCCTGAAATGAGAGTTGTTAAGAAAATTTTAAGGTCGGCCACTGCCCAATTTATTCCTAAGGTCACCATACTTAATTCGTTAGGGATCCTAGGCACTCTTAGGTTAGAAGAAATTATAGGAGAACTTCAAACATATGAGATTCATATGTTCCCTAAAACTATTAAACCTAAGGAAGTAGGGATTGATTTAAAGACTCAAACTAAGAATGAGAAGAAAGAGAAAGTATGTGAGTCTGAATCTAAATCTGAAGTTGATTTTGATTGTGATGACTTGGCCCTGTTTGGGAATTTTTTTAAAAAGTTTTTCAAATTTTCCGAAGACAAGATTTTTGAGAAAAATAAAAATAAGAACGATGGAACAAGCGCGGGAGAGAAAGAGAAATAAATAAGGTGTTATGACTGTGAAGGTAAAGGGCATAAGGACATAAGTGTCCCACTAAGATTAAGAGAAAAGGCAAGAAATTTGCTAATAAGGCCACTCTTAGCAATAATGATGTCGAGTCGATTGATTCATGGGGGAGAATTAGCACATGAACCGTGTGTTGAATTCATGAGTAGTAACATTATCACTTCTAGTTTGTCCCATGCCGATGAGGACATATCTAAACTTAAAAGCCTCGGTGATGTTTTGAGACATTTTGGAGAGAGTGAGGATGAGAATGTGAGTAAGGGAGAAGGTGATCTCCAAAAGGCATTTAGTGATCTTTACACCGAGACTTTGAAGATGGAAAATATTAATAAGGATTTTTCTATTAGGATGTTAGACTTGAAGAAGGAGTTGAAAGTTTTGAGAAAGTGTGAGGCGTCAGTGAGTCAACTCGAGAAGGTGAAGATTTCTTTATGTGAGCAGTTTATCATTTTAGAGAGGGAAAATACCAACTTTACCAACACGGTGGCTAGTCTTACGGGAGATCTTCAATTTTTATTGAATCTCGTGAGAAACTTAAAGCTCGTGCATCCCACCTCAAGATTGATCTTGAATGTGCCCGGGAGATCAAGGTTGGAAAGATGTTCATCAATCCTGCGTTAGGTAATTTTGACAGGCAAGGAATAGGTTGTGAGTGTGCATCCACTTCAAATGCTCCACCTGAGCTAGTTCTCGAGTTTGTGATGGATCCTTATGGCTCTCGACCTAACCCACCTAGGAGAGCTCATCCTAGATGTTTTAAGAAAGGTGGACTCTATCCCATGTATTTTTGTTCCCATTGCAAACAAATAAGTAACCTCAGAGAATTTTATTTTGAACTAGGGAGAGTGTATCGTAGGTATGTTTCCCAGTTTACTCACAAACGAGTTCCCGCACGCACTCCCAATCGTGTAACTTCGCATGCTCCCACATAAAACTTTAGCGATTTTGAGAGTTTTCGAGAGCAAGTAGAGTATTTAGTTAAGACTTTATGGAGGACTTTCTTAGGATATCATCTCCTTTAGAGCACTCCTCCGGCCTAATGATTGATGTTGAGACTTGTTTATAGCATAGGGTGTGTGGGTATCCCGTTTTTATCACCATAAGGCCTGGACAAGTAGCCCCTCTTCAGCGGCCCAAAGCCCAGGCCCGTCACCTCTGGTACTCATCCATTTACTCCACGATCCCATGAAGAGAAGTTGTGGGGGAACATGATCCCATGTAAGGGAGATGGCTAATAAAGAGGAACCCATCACCCCCACTACACGAACATACACATGTATAAATTAAACCCTAAGTCCGGGGCAAAGGACAAGTTGTATTCTCTGTACTTACTCTTCAGAATATAGAGAAATAACACTGACTGAACCACCGTGGACGTAGGCACTTCTTTGCTGAACCACGTATCTTCGTTGTTGTGTGATTGGTCTTTTATTTGTTTTTTCTTGGTTGTCACCTCTTTCATATTTATTTGTGCTGCATAATAATTGCATCTACAATTGGCGCCGTCTGTGGGAAACGTTTATCTTTCCTTGAGAAGAGCCCACACCGAAGAAAAAAAAAAATCTAAGATGTCTGGTCACAGCAGCAACGCTCCCCAAGCAGGAGACATTCAGGAGCCACCCGCTCCTCGCAGGATCAGGTCTGAAGTCCGACGTTCCGATCAAGGGGCTCGCTTAGAAAGGCCAGCCTCAGAAGAAAGTCAAGGACCAGCGAGGTCCACTCAGATATCCAGATTGATCGATGCATACGAAGCAAGGCTCCACGAGTAGAGGGAGTCTTCTCGCAGGTATGAGGCTGAGAACGCTCGCCTGAAAAGAAGACTGGAAAAACTGGAAAAAGAACTACGTCCTGATAACAGGAAACGCCCCTATCGCACTCCTAGCCGTCAGGCGAGCAAATCTCGCAGCCGAGGAAGGAGTCCTAGGCGGCAACATCAAGGGTTCGAAGGTGGCGAGTCAGACGAAGACCTCCGCGAGCAACTGAGAAAGGCTCGCCGCTATCAGAGCCCTGCTCGCAGCGACGACAACATACGGAACCTGGTCCGCAGAGAAATGGACCAACATCCAGCTCACCACGGCACCAGGTCAACCAGAGAACTCGCCAGGAGAGCCCTCAAGACCCAAATGAAATCGCCCTTCACAAGGGAAATTGAAGAAGAAGAAGCTCCCAAAAAATTTGCTATTCCGAGGTTCAAGATTTATGACGGGAAGACTGATCCCATTGATCATGTCAGGCAGTACCGGCAGGCTATGACCCTCCGGAATCACCGAGATGCGTTGATGTGCCGTATTTTCCCCTCGAGCCTTCATGAAGTGGCCCAGAAATGGTTCGAGAAACTCCCTCACCGATCCATCAGAAATTTCAAATCCCTGGCCGAGCTCTTTACGACCAGGTTCATCACCAGCAGCTCCCATCCCAAAAGGATGGATGCTCTATTGACGATGAAGAAAACTCCTCAGGAGACACTTCGAGACTACGCGAAAAGGTACTGGGAGTTATTCAACGAAGTCGAAGACTGCGCAGAAGAAGTGGCAGTGGCTTCATTCAAAATTGGGCTACCGAGCTCTTCCCTCCTCTACCAGTCCTTGACAAAGAAGGAAGCAACCACCATTGATGACCTGATGGCCCGGATTGAGAAATACGCAAAGGTGGAAGATGTCACCCGCCTTAACGAAGGGGAAAACGGTCGAGCCAAGCTCGCCACGAAGGGAAGTGAGAAAGTTGATAACCAGAAAAAAGGAGGAAAGAATGGGAGCAAGAATGGCCCCAAAAACGGAGGGGGCCCTGACGTTGCAAAATCGTTCCAGGCAGTCAACACCATCTTCAAAGAACCAATTTACAAAATTCTCGCTAAGATCAAGGATGAGCCGTTCGTCAAATGGCCCCGGAGAATGGGAGGAGACCCATCGAAAAGAAACAATGCGCTGAGATGCACCTTCCATAAAGAGGGGGGACATAAGACCGAGCACTGCAAGGCTCTTAAGTCCCACCTCGAGGAGTTGGCCCAATCCGGACATTTGAATAACTTTGTGGAAAGGAAGGTAGAGAGAGTGACTGTCCACAAGGAGGCAAAACCCGACAACGTGTTAGAAGACGACACCGGACACGAATTCGCAGTAATCCATGGAGTATCCGATGTTAAGCAAATTCAGGGCAACTCAGCTCGGATGGAGATAAAGAAGCTGACAGCAGTAATGCAAGCTTTTCAAATTGATCCAGCGAAATCACAGGCAGGAAAACGCCGCCGAGCAGAGGACATCAACTACAACAAGCATATTGTCTTCACGGATGAAGATCTTGTGGGAGTGAGGACCCCACATCACGATGCCTTAGTCATTACACTCAGAATAGCCAACTTTGATATCGACAGACTGCTCGTCGATCAAGGAAGCTCATCCGAAGTAATGTACATCGACCTGTTCAGGAAATTGAAGTTGGACATCGCCGACCTTAAGGGAACCACTGTCCCTCTGGTCGGCTTCGCTGGAAAAATGACCATGCCTTTGGGCAAGATAGTACTACCAGTGCTCGCTGGGAGTGTTTCAAAAATGATCGAATTCTTGGTGGTCGACATCGATTCACCATATCAAGCCATCCTCGGTAGGGGATGGCTCCATGCAATGAAGGCAGTCTCCTCGACCTACCACCAGAAACTCAAATATATCACCGAGCGGGGAGTGATGGAGATACATGGCGACCAGGCGATGGCGAGAAAGTGCTTCATAGCGGCTATCCGACCGAAGCCAGAGAAAAAAGACGTTCGAACCAGCGAGAAAGTGGAGGAAGATGCAATCCCTTCCAAATAGCAATTAAAATATGGAAGGCCCGGAGTGGAAGAGACCAGGCTCCTCCCCTCCGAACGGGTTGTAGAGGACCTGGTAGAAGTCATTGCTAGGGAAGGCGACAACAGCAGAGTCTTCCTGATCGGGACTTCACTCACTAACAAAGAGCAAAAGGATTTGTTAACTTTACTCAGAAGCAACATAGATGTTTTCGCCTGGGAACCCTACGAGCTGCCAGGGATCGATCCCAATATGGTCTGCCATCAGTTGCACGTCAATCCCACATTCAAATCGATAGCACAAAAGGCACGACGAACTGCTCCCGAGAAAGCCAAAGCAATAGAACAGGAAGTCAAAAAACTGCTGGATGCAGGATCCATACGGGAAGTGCAGTTCCCCAAATGGTTATCCAACCCAGTGGTAGTTCCAAAAAGCAACGGTAAGTGGAGAGTTTGCATAGACTTCACTGACCTCAACAAAGCCTGCCCCAAGGATAGTTTCCCTCTTCCAAAAATAGACCAACTAGTAGACGCCACTACAGCTCACGAGCGAATGAGTTTCCTGGACGCATACTCAGGTTATCACCAGATTCCCTTATATGCCCCAGATCAGGACAAAACGGCGTTTATCACGACGGTTGGTTTATACTGTTACAAGGTCATGCCGTTCGGGCTAAAAAATGCAGGGGCAACCTATCAGCGGCTGGTTACTAAAATGTTCAAAAATCAGATGGGAAACACGATGGAGGTCTACATCGACGACATGCTCGTCAAAAGCAAGGAGAAAGAAAACCACCTTTCTGACCTGGCAAGTACCTTCGAAATCCTCAGGAAATACCGAATGAAACTCAACGCGAGCAAGTGTTCCTTCAGTGTCCAGTCAGGAAAGTTCCTTGGGTATTTGGTCAGCAAGCGTGGCATAGAAGCAAATCCGGACCAGATTGAGGCAATTAAACGGGTGCAACCTCCTCGCACAATCCGCGATGTACAGAAGCTCACTGGAATGCTCGCTGCTCTGAATCGTTTCATTTCTAAATCCTCCGAGGATGCAAGCCCTTCTTTTAACTCTTAAAAGGCAGCAAAACGGTAGAATGGACCCCAAATTGCTCGCAAGCATTAGGCGAGCTCAAATCTTACCTAAGCTCCCCACCACTGCTCGTCATGCCACAGCAAATGGACCCTTTGTACCTCTACCTCTCTGTATCCAGCCATACTATCAGCTCAGCGCTAATGTGTGAAGTCACAGGGATCCAACATCCAGTCTATTACGCGAGCAAAACCTTACTAGACGCCGAGCAGAGATACCTGCCATTGGAAAAGCTCGCATTCGCCCTAGTAATGTCATCAAGGAAACTAAAGCATTATTTCGAAGCTCACACGATCATCGTCCTTACATCACACCCCCTCAAGGCTGTCCTAAGGAAGGCATATTTGTCAGGCAGGCTATCTAAGTGGTCAGTCGAGCTCGGCCGTTTTGACATCCAATTTCAACCAAGGACAGCTATCAAGGGTCAAGTCCTCGCTGACTTCATAGCTGAATTCACGGGCGAAGAGCCTCTCGACCAGCCTAAACCAACAGAACAAAACAGCCAGGCTACAGGGGGAAGCTGGAAGCTATTCGTTGATGGAGCCTCCAACTCAAAGGGGGCAGGAGTAGGAATTGTTCTCATCACTCCAGAAAATGCAGTCCTCGAGCAAGGAATTAGGCTGGGATTTGCAGCCTCCAACAACGAAGCAGAATACGAAGCCTTAATTGCAGGTCTCCAAAGGGCGCAAACTCTAGGAGCAAAACATTTACAGGTATTCGGAGACTCGCAACTAGTTTCCAATCAGATAAGTGGAGACTACAACGCGAAGGACGAGAGGATGGCAGCCTACCTCTCGTTGGTAAGAAACTTGATGACAAACTTTGAAGAAATCAACATCCAGCAGTTCCCCAAGGGGCAGAACAGCCACGCTAACGCTTTGGCAGCCCTGAGCTCGACAGTCGATTCCAGCCTTAGAAGGATAATCCCTATCGATTTCCTTAGCTACCCGAGCATTCACCGCGAGCTAACAAAAGAGAAACAAATACTCCAATTGGAACCAGCCCCTAGCTGGATGGATCCCTTAAAAGGCTATTTGAAGAACGGAACGCTCCCAGATGATAAAAGGACCGCCCACCAGATAAGAGTCAAAGCTGCTCGCTTTCACTTATCCACGGGAGGCGACTTGTATAAAAGATCTTTCTCCGGCCCCTACCTTAGATGCGTCCACCCAGGCGAGGTTGAGACAGTGCTTCACGAGCTCCACGAAGGAATCTGCGGAAGTCACGTCGGAGGAAGATCTCTAGCCTTCCGAGCAATGAAGGAAGGTTACTGGTGGCCGTATATGCAAAGGGACTCCGCAGTATATGTCCGCAGATGCCTAAAATGCCAGCTTCACGCCCCCATGGTCCACCAGCCTGCCAGTGAATTGAAATCCCTGACCAGCCTCTGGCCTTTTGCCCAGTGGGGAATGGACATCGTGGGACCTCTACCCACCGCTGCCGGCAATCGCAAATACCTGTTGGTCGCCACCGATTACTTTACCAAGTGGATCGAGGCAGAACCTCTGCCGAACATCCGAGATGCTGACATGATGAAATTCATATGGAAAAATATAATCACTCGATTCGGGATCCCCAGAACCATCATCACTGACAATGGGACACAGTTCGAAAGTGGCCCCTTTCAGGACTTCTGCGACCAATACGGAATCAGGCACCACTTCAGCTCGGTAGCTTATCCTCAGAGCAACGGACAAGCTAAGGCTTCCAACAAAATAGTGATCGCTGGATTAAAAAAGCGGTTAGAACGAGCAAAAGGCGCGTGGACTACCGAGCTACCACATGTCCTATGGGCATACAGAACGACTCCCAGACGAGCCACAGGTTAGACGCCATTCTCACTAGCATATGGTATGGAAGCGGTCATCCCATTAGAAGAAGGATTGCCTACAATGAGATCCGACCTTGTCGAGCAGAATCAGAATGATCAGGCTTTGCTCGCTGAACTCGACTTGGCCGACGAGCGCAGGGAACTTGCCCTAGTCAAACTAGCGAGTTATCAGCAACAGCTCGCGAAGCACTACAGCAAAAAGGTCAATCCGAGGAAGTTCGAAATTGGAGACTATGTCCTAAGAAAGGTCCTTGGCAACACAGTGAAGCCATCAGATGGTAAACTGGGCCCAAACTGGGAAGGACCTTATGAAATAATTAGAGACGACCTGCAAGGTGCCTATCGTTTGAAAACGATGGAGGGCAGAGAGATACCACGAGCATGGAACGCAGCTAATCTCAAGAAATTCTACTTTTAGGAGTTCTATTGTTAGATCTTTTATTGTACTCATTTTGGGAAAAGACAGTTTATTTCTCTACTCACCAATAAAAATCTCTCAGTTGATTACTCTCTAAAAGTATAACAATTATATCTTATTGCACATCTTTTTCAAATCACAGGTATAATAGTTGACATAGCAGGGGAACACCCCTCCTCAGGTCATCGTCACGAAGCACGACAAACCTCTTAGCATTGCCCATGGCAATATATGAAGCCCTACAGAGTATTCTTAGGCATCGAACCTACTTTGGTTAAACAAAATCCTGACCGGATGAAGACATCCGAAAACAGGTGTGTCCTCGCCAATTGCCCCTCTTAGACCTAAGGGAGTGTGACGACACGACCTAAAAGGTAAAGGGAGAGCACAATGGTATTCTTAATACTGGACTGGGCGGACATTCACATGGCAAGATAAAGATTGTGAAGCTGCAAAAATATAACAGAGATTGGATAAACACGTTTAGTCGGCAAAAACGCCCAAAACTCAAACTTTCCATTAATCTTTTATATTTACAAACAATAATGGTACATGTTTAGTCGGCAAAGACTAGCCCAAAGCATTTACAATTATTAAAAAACAAAAAATCAAGAAGGGGGAAGCCTCCGAGCAAGGTAATCAGCAACCTTAGCTCTCCTCCCGTCATCAGGGGCAGGATCGAATTCCTCAACAACTTCATTTGTGTCCAACTCCAGTAGCCACCGAGGAATAGCATCGATAGGAATCCATCGGTCATCTCGCCTAAATGGATTGGGCATCAGAGTAGAGGGAGACATCTCATGCCGATACCACAATATCGAATTTCTCGGCACCTGCAGCTCTTTGAGAGCACTCAACCACCCCCTGATGAAGGAAAGCTCCTCAAACTCTGATAATCTTGTGGGAGCATCTAGCCAGCCCTGATCATAGCCATCAGTCCACACTTGGCGAGGGCCCTTCTTAAATAAATGCCGCAGTCGGGTGACGTCCCTCTGAAGCCCAGCAGCAGTTACGTAAGCTCGCTGAACATCGCCGCGCAGCTCCTCCATCTCCCTCTCACGCTGCTCTTCAGCTTCCCTACTCCTACCCCGCGTACTCCTGCCAGCTCGCGGGAGGGGTGGCCGAGCAGCTCGCGACGAGGAAGAACCTTGCAGGACTGCCGAAGCGGTGCTCGGCGAATGCTCCTTAAGCTTCAAGACCTCCCGCCTCAGGTTGTCATTCTCCCGCTGAAGAAACTCCACGACCTGATTGATCTCGGTAGCCTCCAGTAACTTTACTCTCAGCTCGCTGACTTCTTCTTGCACTGAAGCTTCGATCTCTCCCATTTCCTGGAGCCTGTCCTTCAACTTAGCCACCAGCTCGGACTGATCCTTATACTTCTGGTTCCTTGATTTAGCAAACCTACAGAGCTTAGCAAAAGCCTGGCGAACTGCAGGGCTTGCATTAGGACCCAGAGTCCTACCCAATTGGGAGGTAACAGGAATATAATCATCCACATCAACCAACTACAAAGAAAGGAAGAGAACAAAAAGAAATCAGCATAAACAAAAATGAAGCCTTTTTATTGATAATGAGCGAGGTTACATCAGAACAAGAAAAAGGGAAAAAATTACAAAGAGATCCCTATCACTTAGCAACCTCGGTGGACGGACCCTCGTCCTTATCAGCATAAGCAGGGGCGTTACCCTCTGCAGAGGTGTGCACTGCCCCCTCGACCAAGGAAGCATCAGCAAGAGTCGCTTCAGAAGCAGGATTGACCCCTTCAGCAGTTGGGTTGGCTCCTCATCCACAACTGGCTTGGGCCCTGGATCATGTTCGTCAAAAAGTGGGGATGCAACATCCACCCCTGCAGCCACAAGGGCCTTGTTCCACCCCTTCTTGAAGTTCAGACGGTTAATATAGCCTATCTGAACCTCGGCGTCTTCATACGCAGCAGCCCAGCCAGAATTGTATGAATCTTCTTTAACAGTGGCTGCCTGGGCCTTCTCCGCTTCCAGCTGCTCGGCAAGAACCCTTTTCTTCTCCACAAAGTCCAGCTTGCTAGAGCAGACCTGGTCGTACGACTTCCTCAGCTCGCCGAGCTCCCTGACAGCATTATCTCTCTCGCGAGCAGAATTAGCAAGGGCCAAGGCAGAAGAAGCTCGAGCCGCATCAGCAGCCTTCAGATCGGCCTCCAACTGAGAACCCCTGGCCACCAGAGTAGAATTCGCCTGCTCCAGCTCGCTGTTCCTTCTCAACAGCTCGTCGCGAGAGCGATATAGCACGACGAAGTCAGTCACAAACTGCAGAAAACAAGGTAAAGATCAGAAAGAAGAAACCACCAAAGCAGATTAGGAGAAGTTGGGAAGTAGAAAAGAAACCTTACCAAGGCGAGCCTCTGGCTAGCTTGCAAGGCCAGTCGATCAGACCCTGACGCCCTCTCCCGATCTGCAGGGAGGACTGCCCTCTCAAGCAGCGCAGGGGCAAGTTGAGGAGAGGTGGCCACCGAAGCCCCCTCAGGCAAAGCAGATACTGGGACTAAGGATTGACCAGTCTTGGTCCTCAGTTCCATCTTCCTCCTCTCCTCCTCCTTCTCCTTCTCCCTCCTCTTTCTCTCTTCCACCTTCTTCCTCTCCTCCTCCTTTTTCTTCTCCCTCTCCCTCGCCTGCTCCTCCTATCTCTTCTTCTTCTCTTGTTCTTGAGAGGGAGGCCGAGAACCAGTAGCTATGGCCCCGGAGACAGTCTTCGATTTCTTGGACCTCTGTGCAAGAAGCACATCATCATCATCATCATCATCCCGGATTAGATTCTTCCTGGGAGGCATTTCTTCACCTGGACTACTGGTAGTACTCGACGAACTGCTACTATCAGCACTGCCTCCACCCAAGTTACTCCCAACACCTGCAGGCTCGCTCTCCGAGCTGCTCTCCTCCTCGTCCAATTGGATGGGCTCAGCTGAAATCTCTTCGGAAGAGTCAAAGTCCGGAACACTATCCACAGGTCGGGCTATGAAGATCGAGCCCGTGTTCTTGTATTCAAGCAGAAAAGCAGCAGACCTAGGATGCTCGCCGTCACCCAAAGGTTCCCTGATGTTCCAAGCTTTCACCAGTTCCGAGATACGAACCTCGCTGAGAGCTGGATCCAAGTTCTTTATCTTCGCTGAAAAGGAGAAAGCAAGGAGGAGTTAGACA
The DNA here is from genome assembly GCA_949130495.1 of Sambucus nigra. Lineage (NCBI taxonomy): Eukaryota > Viridiplantae > Streptophyta > Magnoliopsida > Dipsacales > Adoxaceae > Sambucus > Sambucus nigra. The sequence goes on from OX422212.1 coordinate 144,766,762, forward strand.
AGTCACAAAGTCAGCAAAGGTTGAAACAACAATACAACATCTACCTATATATTCTTCCCCATAAAAGGGAATAGTGAACCTCTCAGACCTCGACCCTTCAAATTGAGGGGAGTATTGCCAGTTCCTAACGAGAAAACCTTCTTGCCAGTAGTCCTTATGGGAATCAGGTAAATTTACTACCAATACCCTATCAGGGCTCCTAGCCTTAAGGTACAAGACACCTGAACTCGTTCGAGAAAAAAAATAACAAAAATAGACCTCGGCAAGCCCTAACCTCGTGCCGTACAACTGATTTATCCTGTGCACACCGTTCACTATTTTCCATACATTGGGTGAACATTGTGCAGGCACAATACCAAAATAACTAAAAAAAGTGCAGAAACAAGCCATTAGGGGGAAAGGTAAGACCCCCTTGGGAGAGCAACAGGACATGAATCCAATGTACATCCTCTATATCCCTGACGTTCCTAGGCGGCGAGGCACAACACTCAATCTCTACCCACTCAGAAATACCGTAGAATTTTCTAAACTCAGTTACCGACCTATTTCCAATCTTCGCCATTGGAAAAATACAGGAAAAACTATAAAATCAAGAAAAAGAGCACGAAAGACTTACAGGACAGAAGATCAGATCAAAAGGCGAAGAAGCGACGAGAGTGGAGACCGAAAACAGAAGGTACAAAACTTGAGAGTTCTCAGAAAATAGAAGATTGATGGAAAAGCTGGAACGACGAAGAGAAAATGTGTCTTATTCCAACAAGCCTTCAAAGCTAATCATAACGCACGGACAGCGAAGCGGGTGCCGCCAAAGTAACTTCACAGTTTTCAAAGAGATCAACCATCATTGCTGATCATTTAAATTCATCAGACCCGCGAGAACGGCCCAACAAATTTAGGGGCAATTGTGGGTATCCCGTTTTTATCACCATAAGGCCTGGATAAGTAGCCCCTCTTCAGTGGCCCAAAGCCCAGGCCCGTCACCTCTGGTACTCATCCATTTACTCCACGATCCCATGAAGAGAAGTTGTGGGGGAACATGATCCCATGTAAGGGAGATGGCTAATAAAGAGGAACCCATCACCCCCACTACACGAACATACACATGTATAAATTAAACCCTAAGTCTGGGGCAAAGAACAAGTTGTATTCTCTGTACTTACTCTTCAGAATATAGAGAAATAACACTGACTGAACCACCGTGGACGTAGGCACTTCTTTGCTGAACCACGTATCTTCGTTGTTGTGTGATTGGTCTTTTATTTGTTTTTTCTTGGTTGTCACCTCTTTCATATTTATTTGTGCTGCATAATAATTGCATCTACAGGGTGCTTATCATGTTCATTTCTTATGTTCATATTTCTAGATTGTATTATCATTGTGATATCATTGTATTTATATTTTCATTTTGATATGTTTAGAAAAATCCAAAAAGAGTTTTGTTTTTTTCAAAAATTTTTGAAAAATAAATAAAGATTTTCAGTTTTTAAGAAAAAGGTGAAAAAAGGAAAAATATTTTATTTTGATAAATTTTTGGAAAAGAGAAAAAGATTTTCGTAATTTTTATCACCTTATATGGATGAACATTTAAGATGTCTGAATCACCCATTCATTTTATACCCACGTGATCGTTTTATAGTGTTTTGAGACATAACATCATTTCATATATGTGCTTAATAATGTATGGACTCATTACGTTGTGATTTGATGATTATTTTCTACATGTTTGACTTCTTATCTCCTTTAATGCACATGGGCACGAGCTTATTTGAATATTTCACTTACTTGACACATGTTGATCATAGTGTTTTCATCTCAATTTTGTTTTAAAGTGAGCCAAATGTAAAAACTATTACACCTCATAGTTTTAGACCGTTTATTTAAACCGTAGTAAATAAACAACTGGAGAAATATATTTTTATAATTTGAATTATTTTGACATTTAAAATGTTGGTTTTATTAGTGGAAAAATGGGATTTGAATAGGAATTGAAATTGGGAGGAAAATTGGGTTTTTATTCACTTAAACATTTTCAGGCATCCTTGGTCATGACTCAATGCCGGTAGATTTTGTTATATTTTTTAGAGATTAAATCAAATTAAAACTCTTCTGATGATGCTGGAAATAGCACAACCCTTCAAGGTGTTTGTAAGCTCAATTCAATATTAACAATGGCAGTATAAAGGCATATAGTAGAAGGAGGTGAGGAGAAGAGGAAGATCACTGAAATATAAGTTTAGCCAATCAGGCCTACATCCACTGTGCAAGTGTGTGATTAATATCACTGTATGAGGGCTCTAATGGCCATAGATACAAAACTCTCAAGCTTTCTCTCTCTACTGTATAAAATGATAGAGTGTCAGCTAGGGTTGCTAATTTCTGATCCTTTTCAAGGTAGAGGATGACCTCTATAAATAGTGCCTGGGGGCGTAGTGTAACCCCCAAGAATGCAATGAGTATGTGCATGAGGATCAAACTATTATGAGAATGACACCTGACTGATCTCATGTAGATAATGATGACCTCAATATTCCCTCACGTGGGGGGAATGATTCGGTTATAACTGATTATGCACACGTGTTCCCATCAATGCATACGCTGATAAGAACTCAACTATCCATGAATGATCCCAACCTCGGCCTGGAAGAGGACGAGGTGGTGACCTTGGTTCAGTGGGAGGGCTGAGGCAGGACATGTTGAGCTATGACATCGGCCTGGGCCGAGGTAGTGGTGGCAAAGAAGGAACGTCAGCCGATACCTAGCCGAAATTGATGTTGATGATGGGATGGAAACCTCTTCATCTTTCGAGCTGAGGTTGCAATTCTTGGAAGATCAGGTGGACTACTGCCCCTGGATCATGGTGACCTCACCTACCGAGGTAACGAGGACGAGACTGTTAGTGATGAATCCAAGGACCCTCTAACATCGGCCATCTTCATGGCCGAGGTTGATATCTCTGAGCCGAGGGGGTACATTCAGGGCATATCAATCACCCCCTAACCCTTAGTTATATGTGAGAGCAGGTGACTATGGGGTCTACAACTCTGAGGTCCTTGTGCTTTGTACTAATATTCCTTTTTTGACACTTATCAGTTACTGGAGTGGATAGCGTGCCTGACAGGCTTGATGGTGTTGGCTATCTTTTGGGCTCCCAAAGCAATGATGGGCCTTGGGATGCGTGCACTCATACTTAAGGGTTTAAACCCCATTTTCTTCCCTTTCTTCCTCACTTCTCTCCTTCTCCGAATTTGGTCATTTCTGCAACTTTCTCTCTCTAGAAGAGCTCTGATTTGAAGTGCGTTTGGGTGATCATTCCTTGGGATTCCTTCCTTGATTCTAATCACCTTTCTTTAGGTACCCCTTGCCATCCCTTCTTCTTCATTTTTCTGCCTTTGTTCATGCTTTTGCATTTTCCGGTGAGCCTTAAGAGGTTTCCGGTGAAACTACTGGGTTTTTTGGCTAACTTTTCTTAATTGTTCTTCGTCATTTTTGTTCAAAGTTTAACATCTTAATCTTTAATTGAATTTGCTAATCATGTTTGTAATTTAGGAGAGTCTGTAAGTCTAGCGTCTGCCTCATATGCTCAGACCCCTTTACCAACTCTTAGATGAATTCCCCTCTTTTAAGGAGAAGACCTTAGATAAAATTTGACAAATAGAAAGAGCGCAAGAGGAAGCTCATAGAGCTGAGGGATTCCCCCTCAGGCTTATCTTTCCACCACCTCTGAAGGTCATATACCCTGATCCAACTGAACCAGCTCACGAAGTAGAGGTTCCTACTGAACCCTATCCAATGTCGGAGTCTGAGTCATCCACCCCAGACCCTATGTCTGTGGACTCCTTCCAAGAGGTCATGGACTTCACATATTAACAAGATCAGGTCCCTGATCAGGCAGAGGTTTCCAGTCGGGCCTCATCTCACAAAAGTTCAAGCACATCAACCTCTTCCTTAGAGGTTGAGATTATTGGACCAAGTGTGGCTGTTCCAATGATTCTTCAAGCCATTCCTCTATCTGCAGTCACAGGGGCAGAGTTCGCTTAGAGGTTTCCAGGTGGTGCCCCATCGTTTGCTCAGGTCGACGTTGAGCTAGATGACGATGATGGTGTTGAGAGTGATGTTGACACCTCGAAGGTGGCCGAGATTGAGAGTACAGTTAGTGAGGTCGACCTTTTGGCCTTCAGACATCTATATTCCATAAGTCCCTCTATAAAACTCAGGATACCTCTAAGGGAAGAGAGGGCATATGACGGCCGAGAAGGTGAGATCTGCCTATATGAGCAGATGTTCAAGTTGGGATTTTATTTTCCTATCCATCCTATCATCAGAGCTATATTGGCTTGCATTAACTTGGCTCTTTCCCAGTTGTCACCCAATTCTTGGAGGGTGATAATTGGAGCCATTGCCCTCTAAAAGGTTGTCCATCACTCAGACCTTCCAGTCCAAGTCTTCACGGGGTGTTATGTCCCTTCGTCTGCCAGGAATCATCCGAGCTATTATCATTTCTTAGCTCGGAAGTCAAATAAAAAGATGCTGCAGATTACCCAAACCTCGAATCATAACTGGAAGCCACGCTACTTCTTTGCATCAGGTCCATGGGAATTTGGTCCAAGCGCCCCCTCTTCCTCATTAGAGCCTAGGATACCCCTGAGATGGGGAAAGGTAACAATGACTGCCAGGGCCGATCCTGGGCTAAGCCTAAATAATCTTTAGAAGGTCAAAGACCTTCAGGATCAGGGAGAGCATGGTTTTCTTGTCAAGTTCGAATACCTGATGACCCCCTACTATCTCTTTGAGACCGGTCTTAGGGGAAGCCCTCTGACAGAGCTTCGTAAGTGATTTTTATTTTAACAAGTTATAGTTATGAATTTATGTATGTCTGACTATCTAACTCAGACTTTTTTATCTTGTAGAGCGTCCGAGGGAATATCTGACGAGTTATGGGAGATGGCAGCACCTAGTTTAACGAAGCTTGCTAAAAAATCACGTCTGAATGCTCCTCCTCCCCTTCCCTCAACCTCGAGGGATGAGGCCACCAAGAAGAGAAAGGTTGTCGATCCTGCCCCTAAAGATCAGAGGTAGAAGAAGAAAGGTGGGGATCGTGCCATCCCTATTTATTCTGAGGATGCATTGGCTTCTCGCATAGGGAAACTGAAAATTAATGATAACATCATAGGCCATAGTTTTCAAGCTTTGGATTCCATCGGCTCTACTATGACCAACGCTGACAAATGCTTTTATCGATTCATGGACACACCTCTGCTGGCTGAGTTTGGCCTTCATAGGTCTATTCAGGTATGACTTCGGATTTAGTTTAACTTCAAAGTGTATTCTCTGCTTTGAATTTTAACTTATATACATGACCACATGATTTGCAGGGCCTCGTTGCTATGCATCATCTTGCCAACTGGACTCTGAAGAAGTTGCCCCTCATCCAGAAAGGCCATGAGGCCGAGAAGGTGCAAAGATCTCTGAATGCAAAGGTAGACCATCTGAAGTCTGCATTGGAGGGGTCTGATAAGAAGGTTAAGGAGTTGGAGAAAGAAATCTCCAAGCTTAAAAAGGACCACACCATTGCTCTGAAGGATAAGGACGATGTTCTGCAGTAGAAGGTTGACGCTGTAGTGAACGTAGCCCTTAAGGATGCTTCTGAGGGGATTCTGGCCGATTACAAAGTCTCCGATGAATTCATCAGCTTCGGCTTTGAGTACCTCAAAAAAGGTATTAAGGCTACTAAAAAATGGGTGGTTACTAAGGAGAAGGAGTCAGAGATCTTAAAAACCTATGACTTCATAGGTATGGGTTTTTCTAACCCTCAATTTGCCCAAGCCCTTCAAGAGGTTGAAGAGGAAGATGCTGCCCCTGTAGAGACGGCGCCATTGGATGTTACAGAAACTGAGGGAGCCAACTGAAGAGATGATGGGGCTGAGGTGACCGACGTCGGCCAAAGGAATCAGGCTGAGGATGCCAGCACTGTCCCTGCAAACCCTTAGGACGTCTTAGTTGTGAAGCTTTTGTACTTTTTCACTATGTATTTGAATTTTAACCTCTGATGAATAATGTTACTTTATATTTTTGTCCTTCGTAACTTAATCTGTCAACCTCTGAGGAGGGCTCTTATTTCTTCTCTTGCTGAATTGTTTGTTGGATTTTCTTTGCCATGCAATAATTTTCACCAAACTAATGATGTTAAGGGTTTGAGGTCATCCAAGCATGATGTCTGACCTCAGACCTTGTCACAAAATCATGATGTTACAAGGTCTGAGGTTATGATTAAGATGTTATCCCCATAAATAATTTCACCAACTTAATGATGTTAAGAGTCTAAGGTCATCCAAGCATGATGTCTGACCTCGGACCTTGTCACCAAATCATGATGTTATAAAGTCTGAGGTCATTAACTAAGATGTTATCCCCATTAATAATTTCACCAACTTAATGATGTTAAGGGTCTGAGGTCATCCAAGCATGATGTTTGACCTCAGACCTTATCACCAGATCATGATGTTATAAGGTCTGAGGTCATCACTAAGATGTTATCCCCATAAATAATTTCACTAAACTAATTATGTTAAGGGTCTGAGGTCATCCAAGCATGATGTCTGACCTCAGACCTTGTCACCAAATCATAATGTTAGAAGGTCTGAGGTAATCAACTAAGATGTTATCCCCATAAATAATTTCACTTACTTAATGATGTTAAGGGTCTAAGGTCATCCAAGCATGATGTCTGACCTCAGACCTTGTCACCAAATCATGATGTTATAAGGTCTGAGGTCATCACTAAGATGTTATCCCCATAAATAATTTCACCAAATTAATGATGTTAAGGGTCTGAGGTCATCCAAGCATGATGTCTGATCTCAGACCTCATCACCAAATCATGATATTATAAGGTCTGAGGTCATCACTAAGATGTTATCCCCATAAAAAATTTCACCAAACTAATGATGTTAAGGGTCTGAGGTCATTCAAGCATGATGTTTGACCTCAGACCTTGTCACCAAATCATGATGTTATAAGGTCTGAGGTCATCACTAAGATGTTATCCTCATAAATAATTTCACCAACTTAATGCATAATCTCATCAAGAACTGTCAAAGGAATTTGATCTTTTCATTAATAATCTATTCATAAGATAATACATTGGCACAAACTCTGGCAACATCATATGTAATACTTCTTTAGATGGTCAACATTCCAGGGATTGGAAAAAGGTTCCCCCTCTAGGTTTTCTAGCCTATAGTTCCCGGGTACAACCTCTTCGATCACTTTGTAGGGACCGTGCCAATTTGGGTGAAGCTTGTGTGCCTTCTGCAGTGTCTTCTTCAGTACTAAGTCTCCCACGGTAATGGGTCTTGATTTCAGCCTTTGATTGTAGAACTTTGTTGTTCTTTGTTGGTAAGCTGCTTGCCTGATTTTTGCGTCTTCACTTCTCTCCTCGATCAAGTCTAGGTCGAGTCTTCTATCCTCCCCATTCTTCTCAGGGTCAAAAGTCTGCAGCCTATATGTAGGGAGTTCATCCTCTATTGGTATGATGGCCTCTGAGCCATGTGATAACATAAACGGGGTCTCCCCTGTTGGAGTCCTAACCGTTGTTCTGTAGGCCCATAGCAAAGCATAAACTTCTTCGATCCATCTACCCTTAGCCTCTTCTATCCTCTTCTTGATCCCATCAAGGATCGTTCTGTTTGTGACTTCAGTATGACCGTTTGCTTGTGGTCGGCCAGGAGAAGAGAAAAAATGCTTTATCCCAACTCTTTCACAGTATTTTTCCAGGAAGAGTTCTTGAACTGTATTCCGTTATTCGAAATGAGGGTGTTTGGGAGGCCATGTCTGTAGATAATGTTCTTCCAAATAAATTGGAAGGTCTTCCGATCTGTAATCATGATCATTGACTCTACCTCTACCCACTTGGAGAAGTAATTAATGGAAACTATTAGAAATCTATAATTATTTGTAGCCCTTGGTAGGGGACCTACTAAGTCAATCCCCCATACTGAGAATGGCCAAGGGGAACTGATAGACGTCATAGGCTGATGAGGTTGATGGGGGGGATTGTGGAGAATCTCTGACATTTGTCGCACCTCTTTACATAAGATGCCGCATCTTTGGCCAGGGTCGGCCACCAATATCCTTGCGTGACAATCCTCTTCGCCAAAGGTCTTCCTCCTATGTGACTAGAGCAAGAACCCTTGTGTACCTCCTATAGGACGTGGGGAACTTCGGTTGGATGGACACATTTGAGCAGAGGTAACAGGAATCCCTTCCTATATAGGACATCTCCTATTATTGGGAACTTTGCTTCCCTGTACCTCAATTTTCTCCTTTCTAACTTTGACTCCGGTAACACCCCATCTCTGATGTATCTGATAAGGGGATCCATCCATGAGCCCCCTAGGTCCAAATTGAGACAAAGATTACTAACCTCTTCTTCTTCAATGGTTGCTCTGGGCAAGATCTCAACTGGGACTGTCCTTCTGATATCTGTCCTCGTTGCCGAAGCTAGTATTTCTAATGCATCTGCATGACTATTATTTTGTCGAGGTATTCTCTTCATCTTTACCTCCTCGAGGTCTTCAAGTATCGTTCTCACACTCTTCAGGTATTTGGCCATCCTTTCGTCCTTGGCCTCATAAACCCCCAATACTTGATTAACAACCAACCTTGAGTCACTGTGAAGGAGTAATCGTCTTATACCAACGGTTCTTGCCAAGGAGAGGCCTGCTATCATGGGGTCGTATTATGATTCATTGTTCGACACCTTGAAGTTGAACCTTAGGGCATATTCGATGTTGGTACCATCCGGGCTTGAAAGTATCAGGCCTGCACCGCTCCCACTTTCGCAAGAGGACCCATCGACGAAGAGGTTCCATATGTCCTTATCTGATGAGAAACCCTCTTTTAACATAATTCCCTACCTGAAGAGGTACCGATCTTCCTCATTCTTGGCTATCCCATATCTGACTCTCTTGAGCATAACCTCTTTCGGGTGTCGGAAGACATTGTTATTTAACCCTTTTGTGGCCTCTAGGCTATTCTCACCCTCGACCTCTTCCCATGTAAACTCTACGACAAAATCTGCCAGTGCCTACCCTTTGATGGTCGTCCTAGGCTGATAGGTAAGGTCATACTCCCCTATCTCAATGGCCTATTCCATCTTGACTTCTCAGGTTTATGGAGGACCTATCTTAGTGGGGTGTCAGTGAGGACGACCATAAAATGGGCTTGAAAGTAGGGCTTCATCTTCCTAGAGGCATGTATCAAGGCGTAGGCTAACTTTTCCATGCGAGGGTAATTTTGCTCAGATCCCTGAAGGTCCTTACTATTGAAGTATACGAGCCTTTTAACCCCAACGTCCTCCCACACAATAGCCGCACTTATAGCTGATTCAGAGACCGCTAGATAAACAAACAGCCTCTCCCCCATTATTGGTTGAGATACGAGTAAAGGAGATCCAAGGTATGACTTGAGCTGATCAAAATCCTCATGACATCCTTTATCCCACTCGAAGTCCTTTCTGATCACCTTAAAGAACGGAAGACACTTGTCGGTCGCCCTGGAAACGAATCTGTTGAGCGCAACCACTCTTCCAGTGAGCCTCTGAACATCTTTAATACTCCGAGGTGTCTTCATGTCGAGCAAAGCCTTGATTTTCTCAGGGTTCGCCTCTATTCCTCTTTGATTGACGATGAATCCAAGAAACTTCCCAGCTCCTACCCCAAAGACACACTTTTCCAGGTTGAGTCTCATCCTATACAGGTCCATGGTATTGAAGGTCTTTTCTAGGTCTGCCACATGAGTGCAGGCCTTTAAGCTCTTCGTCAAAATATCGTCTACATACACCTCCATAGTCTAGCCTATTTGTTCTTCGAACATCTTATTCATAAGACGTTGATAGGTTGCCCCTACATTTTTCAATCCGAAGGGCATCACCTTGTAGCAATACGTCCCTTTGTCAATAATGAAGGTTGTCTTCTCTAAGTCTTCGACATCCATGAAGATTTGGTTCTAGCTTGAATACACGTCTATGAAGCTCATGATCTCATGTCCTCCAGTTGCATCTACCATCTGATCGATTCGAGGTAAGAGATAACTATCTTTCAGTCAAGACTTATTTAGGTCTGTAAAATCTGCGCACATTCTCCACTTTTCGTTGGATTTGGGCACAATGACTGCATTTGATAGCCACTCCGGATATATCACTTCCCTAATGAATTCAGCTTCTTCCAACTTTCGGACCTCTTCCCGGATAACGTCATACTTCTCCCTAGAGTATACGTTTCGTCTCTATTTGATTGGCTTAGCATCTTTAGTCACATTCAGCTTGTGGCACATAACTTCAAGGCTGATGCCTGGCATGTCCGCGTGACTCCATGCGAAGACACTCTACCTCTTCCTCAGGAAGTTTATCAGCTCCTCCTTGATCTCTGCTTTTAAAGCTTTGCCAACCTGGATGGTTTTTTTCGGTTCGTCCTCATTGAGGACGATGGATTCTACCTCTTCCACGACCTCTCCCTTCTTCAACTTTGTTTCATCTCTTGGGTCAAGTGTATCGATGTTATAAGTGGTAGTAGCTCTCTTGTAGGCCTCTCTCTCTTCAGTCGAATTAAAGTAACATTCTCGTGCTATGGTCTGGTCACCCTGCACTTCCCCTACCCCATAGGGGGTCGGTAATTTAGCATCTGGTGGACCGTCGACGGGACGACTTCAAACTCTTTAAGGGCTACTCTTCCTATGATGAGGTTATAGGCCGAGAAGACATTTTCATCCATGACGAAAAAATTGATCTTCCGGGTTAACCTCTTTGGCCACTCATCACCCATTCGTACGTCTATCTCATACATGCCCAGTGGGTGGACCTTTTCACCGCTGAACCCCATTAACGGATGATGATAGGGTACCAACCTAGCTCTTCTAAGGCCCAGGCTTTTAAAGCAGGGCCAGAACATCACATCTGCCGAACTTCCTCCATCTACAAGGATTCTCTGCACCTCACATCCATGAACTCTTATCGTGATCACTAAAGGGTCGTCATGTGGAGCTAGGATTCCTTTTAAGTCTAGTCGGGAGAAACTAACTACGAGAGTGTCCATGTCTACCTTCTTTCTCTTCTGTGCAGTCTCGGAAGACGCTAGGTTTACCACCTCAAGTTTGGTCATTGATTTGGCCTTTGCCACATGGGCTTTTCTATCAGCAACCTCAGAACCACCTCCGCAAGTCCTCCGTATGTTGTGCTAACGCCAAAGGAGATCATACCAGCCCTCTTTACTGGGGTGTTATAATTCTTTGGTAGGAGGTCTGGATCGTCTTCGTCATCTCCGTCCAAGTCACCATCTCTTCTTGCTGGGGTATTGTCACGACATCTATCGTTCTTCTTCTTTTTGGGGTCATCTCTCCCCTTTTTGGGTGCTTTGCCATCCACATATTTCCTCAATTTTCTTGACTTCAACATCTTCTCGATCTCATCCTTCAAGGCAAAGCACTTGTCTATTATATGGCCATGGTCTTAATGGAACTCACACCATAAATTTTGGTTCCTCTTATGTGGAGGAGCCTTCAGCTTCTCTGGCCATCTTAGGGATCGATCATTTTTTTATCTCATTGAGGATGTGTTCGCAGCTTACCGTAAGAGGGGTGTAACGCGCAAACTTATCATCACCTGCCCTCTTCTTCCCATCTTTCTTTCTTTGGAATTTCCCACTACTACCGTCATTCTCGTTTTCATACTTAGCGGCCATCACCTCTTCAGCATTCATGAATATATTCTCTTCATAATCTTCACAACAACTTCCCCTTCTGAGCTCCGCCATGGACTTTGGAGGGTCTTTCGTAAGTTTCCACAACAACTTCCCCTTCTGAAGACCTCCTATGAGGGCCGTCATGGATATATTCTCTTCATAATCTTCAACCTCAAGTTTTTCTTTGTTGAACCTGGCGATGTAGTCTCTTAGGCTCTCGTGCTTGCCTTGCTTGATATACAATAGATGGGTGGTCTTCTTTTGAGGTCTTACCCCAAAGCAGAAGTTGTGAATGAATCATTCAGCCAAGCCCTTAAAGTTCTCAATTGAATTCTTTGTAAGGGATGTAAACCATATGTGCGCAGCTCCCGTTAAGGTCCCAGAGAAGGATCTGCACTTCATCTCATCCAGTATTGAGTAGATGTCTGCTGTTGACTAGTACATCTCAATGTGATGTACATGGTTGGTGCTACCATCATACTTGGGAGTCACTGTAGGTGGCTTCAACTTAGTTGGGGTAGGGAAGCTTACTATCTTAGCCACGAACGACGAGCCCTCTGAAAAACCTCTTTGCAGTGGATACCGACTTTTGATGAGGTCTCCTATCTTGTTCTCAAGACGTTGAATAGAGTCATTCCATGGTCTTTCAACGTCGGCCTGGATGAGGTTATCCCTAGCCACCTCCAAGGGGTGGACTGAGGGTTCCCCAACTGTGGCACAACCTCGACTGTTGACCTCTTTTTGGTCTCTTCCTCGTCCCTGATGAGGCTGACATGGTCTTTCTTCTTTTTGGGAGCCAGCTGCACTTTTCGACCTTGATAACCTTTGTTTCAGATCATTTATGGGACCGAGCCTTTCAAAGGCTAACCCTCTGCTCAGTCGATCAAAAGATGATCCTCGTTGCTGGGCTTCTCTACCTCTTCTACCCCCACAACCTTGGCTCCGTTGGACAGGATGACCTGTATTGTTCGAAACCTCATATGGTTCCCAATAATTATTCGGGATATCTTCTGCCTCTATATCATCATACCTATCCTCAGTCCAAGGGTTTCCTTACCTCCCCAGGTGCAAGCACCTAAGGTCAGCAATGTCCCTCCTTCGCTGGGGCGCAGGTTGGTCTTTACGCGGTGCCTGGGGTGGTCCCCTGGCATCAGGATGAGGCTGAACCGCCGCCGAAGTGATCATTTCCGGTGAGACTCCAGGTGGCCTCATCATATTTTGGCTGAGCCGTGCAAATTATTCCTGCATTGCTTGTTGCGTTGCAGCCAAAGACCTCAAGTCTGTGGCCACCTTCGCCATTTTGGATCTGGGCGGTGCCTGGCTGGAGCTAGGTCCCCCCTCTCCAGGCGGCGAAAGAGGCGGTGGTAGTTCTGGTGCCATGTGTTAGCACAAAAGAGCTGGTGTAGTAAATGAGATTAATACCTTACAGGACCTTTTTGTGACACCCCGCCTAATTAATCCCAAGTGATCAGTCCTAAATCATGTTAGAAAAGGTTTCTCAGTTGGTCCATTCTTAGCTTCATTGTCGTCTTTTTAATTACTAACCACCTAAGTGAGAAAAATAGACTGGTGTCAATTTTTATATCTTTAAATTCATTAAAACTCACGGGGAACATAAATAATACACAATCGCAATTAACTAAAATAACCATCCACAATTAAAATACTTAACCGAATAAACCATCGGTCCAAATAACCAATACAAGTAAAGATAAGAAGAAAAATCTTAACAAGTCTAATACATGAACTGTGAGCGACATGCTCAGATAACTGCTAGAAAATTTCTACACGAATGCAAGAAGGAGGCGTGTATCAAGACCCCGCAACATCCACATGTGCTGCAGCAGAGGATACCTGGAATAGAGTCAAGCTTGGCGCCCTTGTGGTTGGACACCTAAAAGGTTTTTAAAATTTTTTATAGCACGGGTTAGTACCCAAAAGCATTTGAAAATATTTAACAAATGATTAACTTATAGTAATAAATAAATATGCATGCTCTTCATATTTTAGTTAGTGCCGCACTCTCTTGAGGACTTCCTCACCCCTCCTCTAAGGTGCACTACTAACGCTTCCAATTAATTTACTAGGTCCTGCGCTCTTGACCCAATACTTATTTTAACCCTTGAAATTTTCCTACACTAAATGAGTATGCCTTAATTCATGATTTTTTTAAAGTTATTATAAACATCAAACTTAATTAAATCATTACCCGTTTTAATTTCATATAACATTCACAACCATTATGCACATAATACATTTTTCACTATGTATTAATTATCCCATATATAATTATCTACCTAATTATATATCTAATCATTTTACACTATTCACAAACATGCTAAAATAACATTTAATACAAACTTTTGACCGAGTAAAAATACTCACAAAAATATAAATTTTCCCAAGTGCTATCCCACTAGGTGTATTCACATAACCTAGTTATTCGAATTAGATTCGCTCACTAACTTAGTTTAACATACAAATTTGGAGGCGGTCATATTCCTTCCCTGAAAGTGAGATGCCCCTCACCCATATAACGGAAGCTATGACCTGGGATTGTACTCGCCCTACTCCTCAAGCTAGGGGATTCATCTACTACGCGCAACCTCCTCTTTTAGCACTAGAGTATATACTAATAATATACAATCACTGATATTAATGCACACACTATATATATATATATTGTCACACCCCGTACATATGTATAAATATAAAATGTCCCGGCTATACCATGTACACAATCCGTAACATAAGCCTAGTTAATTTATTAAGAGTTTATGGTCCAACTCTAATCGTTAATTAATTCACACATTAATTAATTAAGTCACCTTTGGTGTCGCCCCCCACCATAAAATTGGACTTACTCTCGTAGTCCTAATCAATCTCACCTTAGTCTAAATCCCCGACTCTCAAATTATTTAGTCTTTACCTAAATAAGGTTTATCTCTCGGTATTCCTCAACCACTATCCTCGTACTTATTTTCTAACTATGTTTAATCCTTTCGAACTCTTCCCAAAAATTTAACCTTAGTGTATCACCTAATTTCTCCAAAACCCGACGAATTTAAATTATGATGTCACACTAAGTCGTCTCCAAATTCTAATTAATTTTATCCACCATTAATTAAATTTAAAACCCATGTATAAATTTCTCACCAAATTAATTCATGGAAAAGGATTAAATTAAATTTTCTTTATATAAAATAAAACTGGGCGAACTGTCAAAATCTGCCGACCTTCGATCGATCGACCCCAGACCTTTGATCGATCGATCGAGCAGGTCTTCGTCTTCTTCGCGAAGATAGATTCTGCCATGGGCGAGTTTCATAAAACCCTAACTCCTTCTACCAGCAATCTCAAGCTTTCTTAACCATAATACAAGTTAGGAACCTTATTAGGGACCTCCAAAATGCCCTCCAACGTTATTAATTCGTCCATTAACTACAATTTCTGAATTTGGGAAAATATTCATCTTTAATTCCTTACCCATTTACATCCCAAATCCCTTCACCAAATTCATTTCTAATTATCCAGATATCATCCTACCAGATATGTATCAATTTATAATATCATATTTCTACAAGAATCCTCATTCAAATTCGTAAATCAGATTATTATTTTCAAAACCTCATGTTTATGCCATGAACACCCAAAACGAATTTTGATCAAACACATCACATGAATATGAATTGCAAAACAGATTCAATACTATTGCAAGTTATCCACTTACCTTAGGTTTCGTAGTGTCTGATTCGGAGATGAATTTCCAAGGTTGAAGACGATCCTTGTTGGCTCTCTAGTGATCCCAAAACTGCCTTTAACTGCTATTAGGGTTCCTTAATACACTTAGCCTTTTCTAAAACTCTATCAACCATTTTATTATTCCTCTCAATTCCTTAATTTACCTAATCCCGTTTTTTGCCTAATGGGCCAAGCCCAAGTGACCCAAATGCCCCCGTGTGGACCCGGCTATGTCTAAAAATGCCTCGTGACCCGTTTACTACCCCCGGGTACACTTTTCCGACTATCTCGGCCCATCCGGACTCAACCATACACTCAGAATTGGCATCCGAATTAATTTATAAAAATATTTATCCCCTCACCCCTTTAGTCTATACCGACTCCCGGTTGAGATAAGTGCATACCCTGTCATTAATACTCGAAATGACTTAAATAAATAATTAGTATTCACTTAGTAAATAACTTCCCGTAAATACTAACCATTTAATCCTCGATTAATATTTAAATAAAATTTCCCTAATTAATTCAATTAAATTACGACTCACAAGAAATTTTCAATTCCCGAATTAATTAAATATTTAATGCATGAAAAATGCGGGGTATTACATTCTCCCCCCCCCACTAAGGAATTTCATCCCCAAAATTAGGTCATACCTATGATGAAAAGCTCTGGATATTACTCCCGCATATCCTCCTCCCGCTCCCAGGTAGACTCGTCAATGTTGTGATGACCCTACTGTACTCCAACTAGTGGAACAACCTTGGATCGTAATTTTCGCTCGCTACGATCTAGGATAGCCACCGGCCTCTCCTCATATGAGATGTCTGGCTGTAAATCAATTTCTTCGAGTGAAATGTGCCAGAAGGCCCTCTCACTCCTGCGATATTTCTTCAGCGATGCTACATGGAACACGTCATGTATCCGCTGAAGATGCTCCGGTAATCCCAGCCTGTATGCTACAGGCCCCACCCTCTCGATAATAGGGAAAGGTCCCACGTACCTCGGTGCTAGCTTACCCTTCTTGCCGAACCTCATCACCCCTTTCATGGGGGACACCCTGACCAATACCTGATCCCCAACCTCTAACTCCACTTGTCTCCGTGAAGCATCAGCGTAACTTTTTTGCCTATCCCGAGCTATCTGAATCCTCCCTCGGATCAGCTCTATCTTGGAAGATGTCTCCTGAACAATCTCCGGCCCCAATAGTCTGTTGTCCCCCACATCTTACCAACAAGCGGGTGAACGACAAGGTCTCCCGTATAATGCCTCAAATGGTGCCATGCCGATCGTGAATTGGTAAGAGTTATTATACGCAAACTCTACCAGAGGAAGATATTTCTCCCAACCTCCCCCAAAGTCTAGTATACACATTTTGAGCATATCTTCCAACATCTGATTGACTCTCTCGGTCTGCCTGTCAGTCTGTGGGTGATAGGCTGTACTCCAACGTAACTCCGTGCCCATGGCCTCCTGAAAACTCTGCCAAAAATGGGCCACAAAGATCTTGTCCCTATCTTACACAATATTAATCGGTACCCCGTGTAGTTTAACAATATCCACTATGAATAGCTATGCATAACGCATCGTCTCAAAGTCTGTGCGAACCTGTAGGAAGTGGGCCACTTTGGTCAACCAATCCATAATAAACCATATGGAATCGTGACCCTTCTGTGATGTTGGTAACCTTGTAATGAAGTCCATAGAGATGCTCTCCCACTTTCACACAAGAATCTCAAGTGGCTGTAGCATCCAAGATGGTCTCTGATGGTCAACTTTCACAAGATGACACGTAGCACATTTCGAAACAAACTCTACTATGTCCCGTTTCATCCCTGCCCACCAATACTGCCTCCTCATATCTTGGTACATCTTATCCCCACCGGGATGTACCGCGAATCTCAACCCATGAGACTCCGTCATAACAGCGTGCCTCAATTCCGCATCCTCTGGCACAATCAACCTCCCATTATGGCGTAAGCCTCCCTCCGAGCTGATCGAGTAGCCCTCTGCTCCCTCAGCTAGCAACTGGCTCACCCTATCCCGACAGGTTTGATCCTCTGCCTGAGCCCTCACAACTCTCATAATGATCTCGGGTGTGATGGATAATGCTGATATGCAAGCCCTGGCTACATCATCCTTGTATCGAAGTTCTCTCCACTTCGCTTTCCAAACTTCTGATATTTCCCCAGTCGGTCTCCGACTCAATGCATCTGCCACCACATTAGCCTTACCAGGATGATACTGAATATCAAACTGATAGTCTTTCACGAATTATAGCCATTGCCTCCGTCTCATATTCAAATACTTCTGAGTGAAGAGATACTGAAGTGATTTGTGATCCGTGAATAGCGTGAACTGCTCCCCCAGGAGATAATGTCTCCATATCCTCAAAGTAAAAACGACTGCTGCTAACTCCAGATCGTGAGTGGGGTAATTCCTCTCGTGGGTCTTTAGCTTCCTGGACGCATAAGCTATAGCCCTTTCCTCCTGCTGAAGCACACCCCCAAGTCCCTTTAAGGATGCGTTAGTGTAAACCCGATACTCTAATCCTCCTTTCGACAATGCAAGCACGGGTGCAGATGTCAACTTGTCCTTTAACTCATCGAAGGCTAATTGACAGTGATCATTCCAAGTGAAAGGTACCCCTTTCCGGGTAAGATTCGTCAAAGGGCCCGCAATCTTTGAGAATCCTTTGATGAACCGCCTGTAATAACCGGCCAACCCCAGAAAACTGCGCACTTCTGTCGGTGTCGTGGGCTGTCCCCACTCCCTCACCGCCGATACTTTACTTGGATCCACCGCAATACCCCGGTCTGACACCACGTGGCCAAGGAACTGTACTTCACGTAGCCAAAATCCACACTTACCGAATTTGGCATAGAGTCGGTGATCCCGTAATGTCTGTAACACTATATGTAGGTGTTCTGCGTGCTCCTCCTCGGTACACGAGTAGATCAGGATGTCATCAATGAACACGATAACAAACTGATCGAGAACCTCCCTGAATACTCTGTTCATGAGGTCCATGAACACTGCTGATGCATTGGTGAGTCCGAATGGCATCACCCTGAACTCGTAAGATCTATACCGCGACAGGAAAGCGGTCTTCGAAACCTCTTCTTCTCGGATACGTAGTTGATGATATCCTGACCTTAAGTCGACCTTAGAGAAATAAGACGCCCCTCTCAACTGGTCAAATAGGTCGTCAATCCTAGGCAACGAATACTTATTCCGTATCGTGGCCTTATTCAGCTCTCTATAGTCCACGCATAATCGTAGTGAGCCATCTCGCTTTTTCACAAATAACACCGGTGCACCCCCCGGTGATGTACTCTGTCGTATGAAACCCTGACCCAGAAGCTACTGAATCTGCTCCCTCAGCTCACGCATCTCTAAAGGGGTCATACGGTATGGGGCCCGAGAAATTGGCCTCGTCCCCAGTGCTAAATCGATCACAAATTTGATTTCCCTGCTAGGTGTCAACCCTGGTATCTCCTGAAACACATCCTCAAAGTATCTCACCACTGGGATTGAATCCAACGAAATATCCACCTCCTGTGAGGTTTCCTCCTCAATGTAATACAAGTGTGTGCGTGACCCTCCCTCGGGTAGTGGCATTGCTATTAAGAACATCTCCTTCCCTGGAATGGAGAACACGATAGTCCTTTCGTAGAAATCCACCGTCGCCCGATAACCTACCAACCAATCCATACCCAAGATGACATCGTACCCCTCCATATCTATCACTAGTAGGTCCGCTACTAAACTAAGTCTCCCGATCAGAATGTCCACACCCCGACAAATCGAGTGAATCGTAGCCCCGCTGCCAACTGGCGACTCTACACACATCCGAAGAGCACCCGCGGTCTCTAGTAGTCCGGCCCGTTTAGCAAAATTTAATTTAATGAATGAATGTGATGCTCCCGTATCAAAGAGAATACTACCCTCATAACTATGAATGAGAAACATACCCTCAACTGTTGGCGGTGCTCGCTGCGCCGGGGTATTAGGAACATCCCGGACGTTATACACACGTCCATAGTGCATCTGCCCCTGCTGAGGTGTGGCGGGTGGGGCTGGTGCTGCTGGTGGTAATTGCCCCCGTTGCCCCTGCTGGGCCTCCTGCTGTGGACCTCTGCCCCTCTATGGGCATTTCCTCTTGAAATGTCCTGGCTGGCCACACACAAAATAGCGTCTCTGACCATCCCCCTGTCGTTGGCCCTGTTGGCCCTGACGCGGCTGGCCCTGCCCTGCTGGCCTCCCCCATTGTTCCCTTGGCCCTGACGGCCCTGAGGAACCTGCTGCTGCTGATTCGGGCCCGGCTGCCCCTGCCTGAACCCCTGTCCTCCCTGTTGGAAACCACCAGGCTTAAACTTCTTAGCGCGATTCCCTTGCTGACTACCCGCCTGCTGCTGAGCACCACTTGTGTCACTACTAGTAATAGCCTTGCCCTATTGGCTCGGCTCCCTTATTCGCTTGCTCCCCTTCGCATGGAAGCGATAATCCTGGCAGTGTACAAGTGCGGCATTAACGACGTCTGTATACATTACTAATGCCGGATTCCCAATCAAGTGTTGCGTGATTCGCCAGGCTAAACCGTCCATAAACCTCGATTTCTTTCGCTCCGCATCGTTCACCTCATTTGGCACAAAGTTTTCCAAACGGGTGAACTCTTCCTCGTAGTCTGCCACTGATCGGTCACCCTGAACTAAATCACTGAATTTCTTCCTCATCTCAGTCTCTACTGCTGGTGGAAAGTATTTGCGGTCGAACCGCACCCAAAACTCTGCTATCGGCATCAAGTCTTGCTCCCCGGTGGTGGTAACTGACTCCCACCACTGTAAGGCAGCCCCTGATAGACGAAAGGTAGCAAGCATCTGCTTCTGTACCTCGGTACACTCTAGCATGCGCAGATGGCGCTGAATTTTCTTCTTCCAGTCACAAGCCTCTATCACATCTGTACTACCCCAGAACTTAGGTGGGTGACCCTTCAGGTCTCCCTAACTCTCTGCCAAGACGGTGGCCCCACCGGAGCCTGAACTGCTGGTGCCACTGGAGGCGGGGCTTGGGGCTGTGGAAAGTGAGCTGCCATAGCTCTCATTGCTGTTTCGACCACCTGGGCCACTATCACTGCCACCTGAGTAGTGGAAATCAACTCGGGTGTGGGTGGTGGTAGCGGTACCTGTGGCTCCTGATGAGCCTCCCTGATTTCATCCCTAGCCTCAGCCCTCTCCGCTCTCAGTCTCCTCGGTGTCATCTGAAATAGATTAAATCGCATACGTACACAGTTTACACAAAAATATTCACAGCAGAAAATGCTATATCTCACAAGCGAAAATGAGTCAACAGTCCTAATCATAGGGCTATACAACGAATGGGTGCTACGCTGAAACGTAGAAAGCCGCACAGATCCTAAGGACACTAGAACCTGATGCTCTGATACCATCTGTTACACCCCGCCTAATTAATCCTGGGTGATCAGTCCTAAATCATGTTAGAAAAGGTTTCTCAGTTGGTCCATTCTTAGCATCACTGTCGTCTTTTAATTACTAACCACCTAAGTGAGAAAAATAGACTGGTGTCAATTTTTATATCTTTAAATTCATTAAAACTCATGCAAAACATAAATAATACACAATCGCAATTAACTAAAATAACCATCCACAATTAAAATACTTAACCGAATAAACCATCGGTCCAAATAACCAATACAAGTAAAGATAAGAAGAAAAATCTTAACAAGTCTAATACATGAACTGTGAGCGACATGCTCAGATAACTGCTAGAAAATTCCTACACGAACGAAAGAAGGAGGCGTCTATCAAGACCCCGCAACATCCACATGTGCTGCAGCAGAGGGTACCTGGAATAGAGTCAAGCTTGGCGCCCTTGTGGTTGGACACCTAAAAGGTTTTTAAATTTTTTTATAGCAAGGGTTAGTACCCAAAAGCATTTGAAAACATTTAAAAAATGATTAACTTGTAGTAATAAATAAATATGCATGCTCTTCATATTTTAGTTAGTGCCACACTCTCTTGAGGACTTCCTCACCCCTCCTCTAAGGTGCACTACTAACTCTTCCATTTAATTTACTAGGTCCTGCGCTCTTGACCCAATACTTATTTTAACCCTTGAAATTTTCCTACACTCAATGAGTATGCCTTAATTCATGATTTTTTTAAGTTATTATAAACATCAAACTTAATTAAATCATTACCCGTTTTAATTTCATATAACATTCACAACCGTTATGCACATAATACATTTTTCACTATGTATTAATTATCCCATATATAATTATCTACCTAATTATATATCTAATCATTTTACAGTATTCACAAACATGCTAAAATAACATTTAATACAAACTTTTGACCGAGTAAAAATACTCACAAAAATATAAATTTTCCCAAGTGCTATCCCACTAGGTGTATTCACATAACCTAGTTATTCGAGTTAGATTCGCTCTCTAACTTAGTTTAACATACAAATTTGGAGGCGGTCATATTCCTTCCCTGAAAGTGAGATGCCCCTCACCCATATAACGGACGCTATGACCTGGGATTGTACTCGCCCTACTTATCAATCTAGTGGATTCATCCACTACGCGCAACCTCCCCTTTTAGCACTAGAGTATATACTAATAATATACAATCACTGATATTAATGCACACACACTATATATATATATATATTGTCACACCCCGTACATATGTATAAATATAAAATGTCCTGGTTACACCATGTACACAATCCGTAACATAAGCCTAGTTAATTTATTAAGAGTTTATGGTCCAACTCTAATCGTTAATTAATTCACACATTAATTAATTAAGTCACCTTTGGTGTCGCCCCCCACCATAAAATTGGACTTACCCTCGTAGTCCTAATCAACCTCACCCGAGTCTAAATCCCCAACTCTCAAATTATTTAGTCTTTACCTAAATAAGGTTTATCTCGCGGTATTCCTCAACCATTATCCCGTACTTGTTTTCTAACTATGTTTAATCCTTTCGAACTCTTCCCAAAAATTTAACCTTAGTGTATCACCTAATTTCTTCAAAACCCGACGAATTTAAATTATGATGTCACACTAAGTCGTCTCCAAATTCTAATTAATTTTATTCACCATTAATTAGATTTAAAACCCATGTATAAATTTCTCACCAAATTAATTCATGGAAAACGATTAAATTAAATTTTCTTTATATAAAATAAAACTGGGCGAACTATCAAAATCTGCCGACCTTCGATCGATCGACCCCAGACCTTCAATCAATCGATCGAGCAGGTCTTCGTCTTCTTCGCGAAGACAGATTCTGCCATGGACTAGTTTCATAAAACCCTGACTCCTTCTACCAGCAATCTCAAGCTTTCTTAACCATAATACAAGTTAGGAACCTTATTAGGGACCTCCAAAATGCCCTCCAACGTTATTAATTCGTCCATTAACTACAATTTCTGAATTTGGGGAAATATTCATCTTTAATTCCTTACCCATTTACATCCCAAATCCCTTCACCAAATTCGTTTCTAATTACCCAGATATCATCCTACCAGATATGTATCAATTTATAATATCAGATTTCTACAAGAATCCTCATTCAAATTCGTAAATCAGATTATTATTTTCAAAACCTCATGTTTATGCCATGAACACCCAAAACGAATTTTGATCAAACACATCACATGAATATGAATTGCAAAACAGATTCAATACTATTGCAAGTTATCCACTTGCCTTAGGTTTCGTAGTGTCTGATTCGAAGACGAATTTCCAAGGTTGAAGACGATCCTTGTTGGCTCTCTAGTGATCCCAAAACTGCCTTTAACTGCTATTAGGGTTCCTTAATACACTTAGACTTTTCTAAAACTCTATCAGCCATTTTATTATTCCTCTCAATTTCTTAATTTACCTAATTCCGTTTTTTGCCTAATGGGCCAATCCCAAGTGACCCAAATGCCCCCGTGTGGGCCCGGTTATGTCTAAAAACGTCCCGTGACCCGTTTACTATCCCAGGGTACACTTTTCCGACTATCTCGACCCATACGGACTCAACCGTACACTCAGAATTGGCATCCGAATTAATTTATAAAAATATTTATCCCCTCACCCCTTTAGTCTATACCGACTCCCGGTTGAGATAAGTGCATACCCTGTCATTAATACTCGAAATGACTTAAATAAATAATTACTACTCACTTAGTAAATAACTTCCCATAAATATTAACCATTTACTCCTCGATTAATATTTAAATAAAATTTCCCTAATTAATTCAATTAAATTACGACTCACAAGAAATTTTCAATTCCCGAATTAATTAAATATTTAATGCATGAAAAATGTAGGGTGTTACACTCTTTCAATGGTGAAACAACTTCGTACTAGGGGAGGCCTGGTTCACCACCAGAGTCTCCGGTGAGGCTAAGCTATAGATGAGGAAGAGATAGCTCCTCGGTTCCCACAGACGGCGCCAAAATGATGATGCTGGAAATAGCACCACCCTTCAAGGTGTTTGTAAGCTCAATCCAATGTTAACAATGGCAGTATAAAGTCATATAGTAGAAGGAGGTGAGGAGAAGAGAAAGATCACCGAAATATAAGTGGTTCAGCCAATCAGGCCTACGTCCACTGTGCAAGTGTGTGATTAATATCACTGTATGAGGGCTCTAATGGCCATAGATACAAAACTCTCAAGATTTCTCTCTCTACTGTATAAAATGACAGAGTTTCAGCTAGGGTTGCTAATTTTTTATCCTTTTCAAGGTAGAGGATGACCTCTATATATAGTGTCTGGGGGGCGTAGTGTACCCCCAAGCATGCCATGAGTATGTGCATGAGGATCGAACCAGTATGAGAATGACACCTGTCTGATCTCATGTAGATAATGATGACCTCAATATTCCCTCACGTGGGGGGAATGATTCGGTTATAACTGATTGTGCACACGTGTTCCCATCAATGCATACGCTGATAAGAACTCGACCATCTATGAATGATCCTAACCTCGGCCTGGAAGAGGACGAGGTGGTGACCTTGGTTCAGTGGGAGGACCGAGGCAGGACATGTTGATCTATGAAATCGGCCTGGGCCGAGGTAGTGGTGGCAAAGCAGGAACGTCGACCGATCCCTAGCCGAGACCGACGTTGATGATGGGATGGCAACCTCTTTATCTTTCGAGCTGAGGTCGCAATTCTTGGAAGATCAGGTGGATTACCGCCCCTGTATCATGGTGACATCATCTGCCGAGGTAACGAGCAACGTCGGTTATGGACGACCTTTCCTTGGATGAGACTGTTAGTGATTAATCCAAGGACCCTCTAACATCGTCCATATTCGTGGCCGAGTTTCATATCTCTGAGTTGAGGGGGTACATTCAGGACATATCATCTTCTACTTCCTTATATAATTATAACTCCGAGTTACTCTTTTCTAAACACTTTTTCACCAGGTCTTAAACTAGTAGTCCCCCACATCTTTACCGCTTTTCATCTACAAAACCCTAGCCCTATTTAAAAGCAAGATTCAACCCAAGATTTGAAGGTTTAAATCAAGTTTTCTCAAGATCGTCAAGAATCCATTTTGTTACTTTCTCGAGAGGAACGCAGTCACCAAATTAGATTCTTCAAACGCCTCTTTTATAGGCATCAATACTTCTATTATTCCCATTTATTATTATGAATTTTACATATTACCTATACACTAAAAACCATTATTTTCTTAAAATTAATTAGAAAGACTAATTAGGAATATTGGAACTAAATTCGGGACTATTTCTATTCAAATCTTTAATACGAATTAAGATTCAAAACCGTTGCATGCTTAGGCTAGAGATTGGGTGTTTGTTAGAATTTATGGATGTTCGCACGTTAAAATAAATCGTTTGAGTTTTATAATTTGAATTCGATTAAAATCATGTTATTTACATGTAACTTTTAGTATATAAATTTATTGTTTTCTGCCCCGAAAATATGCATGAAAAATGAAATTATATAAATTATTGGAAAGAAAGGAATAGCTTAATTGATCTAAGAATTATAATTAAACGGATGTAACTTGGATGAATAGTGATCTTGCCTTTAATTTAAAGAATTATTACGATAAGGGAAAGTGTTTATATGTGATTCATTATGTTATTAACAATTAACACCGCGGGGACAACGGGATTGTTAGGGTCGTTATTGCTCTCGTAGTATTTTAGGTTTTTTGCTAGGTATCGGACTAGTAAGTAGGACTGCTGTGGGACTATATAGTGTGAGTTTTTTTACAGACGAATGATTCTAGCGAGGGGCTGATTTTTACATTGTTTCCATTAGGTGGTTGGCCTAGGTACGATTTTAGGTAGCGATGTTGCTCGATATTCTTCCTAAATGTTAGGTCAGGATATACTTGTGTTTTAGAGATCTCTAGGTATGGGACTAGGGTCGGTTTGAGGATTTATGCTTGATTAAAGGATGGGGCTAATAGAAAATAATGAGAACTTGAAATAATTGATAATTAATGCTCAAGATAATAAACGGGTACTAAAAATGAATTTGCATCATGAGTATGTGTAGAGCTGGCAGAATGTGCGTCGATTGGCTATAGCGTCGTGGGTGTGTGTTGGCATCACAAGTATGTGAAGGGCTAATAGAATACAAGACAACTGGCTATAGTGACGTGTTATGATTGGAACCTTGCAAGTAAGTGGAGCGCTAACAAATTATGCGAACTTAATATCGTGAGAGGAATGGGTGTCGTGAAGAACTTAAGTGGGTCAGGAGTATGTGCGAGACCTGAAATAAGGTGAATTGGCTACAGTGGTGTCATATAAATAATTTGTTTATAATTAATTAAAATAAATCGTGGTATCTATATTATAGTTGAAATGGAATAATCAGACTTAGACAATCGGGATGGCATTTTTATGTGGGTAGATGGTATTAGTTTATTTTTACTCGCATGTTAATATATCTCGTTTAATTTAAAATACCCTATTGTGATATTTACCATGTATAATTCTATTATTAGGGTTCACGGAACCTAACTAGGAGGAGTAGCTAGTATTCATCTAGTGGGCTCTAACCTGTTGCACTGATTAACATTTCAGGTATTGTGCTGGAGTAGCTGCATAGGAGTGATTAAAAATATTTTTAGGAGTGTCGATGGAGATTTATTTATCTGCTTTAGTAGTTTAGATTTACTTTCCATTCCGTCGCATTTATTATGAGACTTTCATTTATGGACTTAGTGGGCCAATCAATTCCATAGTTGTTTAAGGGTTTGTCAGACATATATAGTTGGATTATTTCAATGACTTATATTTATTTGGAAGTGGATTTATTTTGGAGATAACATGGTGATGGATTTTTATATTGCATGAATGGTTAAATTTGTTAGATAAATTTGAATATTATCTTCTGGAATAAAACTTTTAATGTTTCATATATCTATCACATGCTGAGAATGATAACTTATTTATCGACGCCCGACTTTGTTTGGCAGCGGTGGATGGCCACCTCGCTGGCCAAAATGCTCGGGGTGTTATGGATGGTATCAGAACATGGTCTTAGCTCTCGTAGGTTACAAGTCTGTTTTAGCTTCCACATTACCTATCTTTGATTCCTTTTGATTATTTGTAATCTTAGTTATTCCGATTCTGATTGTTGGTTGTTACTATCTTTTCAGATGGTGAACACAAAGAGATCTGGAGATAGGAGAGAGGGTTCATTTCTAATCTCGTGATTTAAGAGAGACGTCGCCAATTTATGTTAGGAATCGAGGAAGCAACAGTGATAGTCTGTGAGGCCACAATAACAGGTTGTGAGATCAGGAAACAAAGGTCGGTGACTTTACAGGCATAGTAGCAGCAGGGTACACCCGTTTCAGTATGGAACAAAGTGAGAGGTAGTTATCAGATGAGAAATCCTCCCACCTTTGAATTGGGATCTAACTCAATGGTTTCTTACTAATGGAGGAGATATATGGAGAGGCACTCGAGGATGGTAGATTGTACTGATGTGAAAAAGTAGATGCCGTCTGCATTCAAGATGACTGGGGATGCGTTATAGTGGTGGCAGAGTGTCACCACACCTGAGAATAGGGATCTCCTGAACTATGGAGATTTTCTAATGTAGTTTAACGAAAAGTGTTTTCCTAATTTTATTAGGGGCACAAAGAATAGAGAGTTTTGGACTTGGTGCAGGGTTCAAAATTAGTTGTTGAGTATGAATAAGAGTTCACTAATCTATCGATGTTTGTACCGGGGGAGGTCAATACCGAGGCAAAGAAAATGGAATGTTTTATCAAAGGTTTATCATGGTATATTAAGAAGATAGTGTTGAGGAATCTGGCATACACTACTTACACCTATGTGGTGGAATTTACGCTGTTGTTGTGGCAAGAGAAAGTGAATTACAAAAGGAAGTTAGGAAAGAGACAGGAGCCAAATGGTCAGAATAAGGGTCGCAATGATCAGAACTGGATAGACAGTGAGTAGGACAAGATTAAAAGGCTTTTCATCAAGTCAATGGAGCCCCATAGGGCCCTCGGGGACAGGGGCAGGGATAGCAGGGAGAGCGGGCACCATTTAGGCAATTTGGATATTTTAAGGGGGTGTGTTATAATTATAGGGAAATAGGACATCAAGCTATCAAATTTTTGAAGCACTAGGACCAATAGGGTCAGAGGGCACATGACTAGCATGGTTAAGGTCTTGCAGCACCGACAACATTAGGTGCATAGGGAGGTCCAATAGTACCGACAGTGGGTAAGTGTTATCTACTCCTGACTGGGGAGCCTCGGGTAGGGCAGGCTTAGCAGGAGCCAAGGAGTGGCTAGTGGGGTAGTACGGTACTTATTATTTTTGTAGATATGTTTATATATATAGTTGTGATATATTGAATTTTGATCGCATGGTAGATGCGGGTAGGATTTGTTGTATGAGCGCCCAATTGTGGAATTCTATGGGTAGGCATATGTGAGCCTTGTTTTATTTGGCGTATTTACGTTTCATCGAATTTTGAGGACAAAATTTCTGTGCTAGTGGGAAAGTATGTAACACCCCGTTTTTTTAGACCGTTTATTTAAACCATCATAAGTTAAAAGTGGGAGAAATATACTATTCTAATTGGAATTATTTTGTCATTTAAAATGTTTCTTTTATTTTTGGAAAAATGGGATTTTAATCAGAATTGAAATCTAGAGAAAAATTAATTTTTTATTCACTTAAACATTTATGGTCATCCATGGGCCTAATTCAGGGATGAATCGATTCGGCCTTAGGATTGAATCGATTCACACCGGACAGTACCAACAGATTTGGTTAATTTTTTGAGTTTGAATTAGATTAAAACTCCTTATATAATTATAACTCGGGGTTAGGCTTTTCTAAACACTTTTCCATCAGCTCTTAGACCAATAGTCCCCCACATTTTTTCTTTTTTTCATCAACAAAACCCTAACTCCATTTAAAAGCAAGATTCAACCCAAGTTTTGAAGGTTTAAACCAGGTTTTATCAAGATCATTCAAAAACACATTTTTGTTATTTTCTCGAGAGGAATTCAGGCACCAAATCTTATTATTCAAACGACTCTTTTACATGAATGAGTACTTTTATTTCCCTTTAGTATTATGCGTTTTAAATGTTGCATAAACACTAATAATCATGGATTTCTTAAAATGAATTATAAAGACTAATTAGGAAAAGTGGAACTCAATTCGGGACTATTTTTATTCAAATCTTTTATAGGAATTAAGATTCAAAACCCTTGCCTGCTTAGGTTAGAGATTGGGTGTTCGTTAGAATTTATTGACGTTCGCAAGTTAAAGTAAATTGTTTGAATTTTATAATTTGAATTCGATTTATAAAATCATGTTATTTATGTGTAACTTTTAGAATATAAATTGATTGTTGTATGCCCCGAAAATATGCATGTAAAATGAAATTATATATATAATTGAAAAGAAAGGAATTGCTTAATTGATCTACGAATTATAATTAAACGTATGTAATTTGGATGAATACTGATCTTGCGTTTAATTTAAAGAATTATTATGATAAGGGAAAAAAGGTTATATGTGATTCATTATATTATTAATAATTGACACCGCGGGGACAATGGGATTGTTAGGGTTATTATTGATCTCACATTATTTTAAGTTGCTTGCTAGGTATGGGACTAGTAGGTAGCCCTTAGTTTTTTATAACACTTTGTAGGTATGAGACTAGATAATGTGAGTTTTTACAGATGTATGATTCCGGGGTGGTGCTGATTTTTAGGTTGTTTTCATTAGGTGGTTGGCCTAAGTGAGAGGTTAGGTAGCGATTTTTTTTTAGATATTCTTCCTAAATGTTAGGTTAGGATATAATTGTGTTTTGAAGACCTCTACGTATGGGACTAGGTGTGGTTTAAGGATTTATGCTCGATTAAAGGGTGGCGCTAATAAAAAATGAGAACTTGATATAATTAATAATTAATGCCTAAGATAATAAATGGGTATTAAAAATAAATTTACATCGCGAGTATGTCCAGGGTTGACAGAATGCGGACCGACTGGCTAGAGTGACGTGGTTGTGTGTTGGCATCACTAGTATGTGCAAGGCTAATAGAATACGAGCGAAGTGGCTATTGTGACGTGTCGTGCGTGCAACCTCACGAGTATGTGCATCACTAAAGAAATTGGGTAAATTGGCCCTAGTGAAGGGAATAGGTGTGGTGTGGAACTTAAGCGGGCCACGAGTATATGCAGGAATTGAAATAGCGTGAACTAGCTACCTGTGTCACATAAATAATTTGGTTTTTATTAATTAAATTAAATTGTGGAATCTGTATTACAGTTGAAATGGAATAATCGGACTTAGACATATGGGGTGTCTTATTTATGTGGGTATATGATATTAGTTTATTTTTACTCGCATGTTAATATATCTCATTTAATTTAAAATACTCTATTGTGATGTTTATCATGTAAAATTTTATTGTCTGGCTTCACGAACCCTAATTGGAAGGAGTTTGTAAAAGGGCTCTAACCCATTGTGCTAGCTATCATTCGAGGTGTAGTGATGGAGTAGCTGGACATGAGTGATTAAAAATATTTTTTGGAGTGTAGCTGGAGATTTATTTATCTTCTTTTGTAGTTAAGATTTACTTTCCGTTCCATCGTACTTATTATGAGACTTTAATGTATGGATTTGGTAGGCTAATCGGTTCCATAGATGTTTTTGGATCATGTCAGACTTTTGTAGTTGGATTATTTTAGTGACTTATATTTATTTGGAGTTGGATTTATTTTGGACATAGCGTGGTGATGGATTTTTAATATTACGTGAATGGTTATATTTGCTGGATAAATTTGAATATTATCTTATGGAATAAAAAATTTAATGTTTATTATATTTGTCACATGCTGAGAATGATAGCTTATTTAGTGATGCCCGACGTAGATTTGGCGACGGCGGCTAGCCACCTCACTTGCAAGAATGTGTGGGGTGTTATAAATACGAGATAGAGTTGTGCATGTAAGAACTATTGCCAGTTTCTAAATCATTTTTTTTCAAAAAAATTGTTTAATGTTAAGCAGTGGAAATGGGCTATAAAAGATAAATAATTGTGTTTGCATTAAAGCCACCATTTGCACTAAAGAGCCTAAAAAGATTAAAGGCACAGAAAAACAAAAGTGCTAGGTCAATTTTTTTTTTATCATTGATGCTTCGCTACATATAAGCATTAATTTCTTTAAAAATAATTTAGAGTATTCTTAGTTATGTGAGATTTTAGGGGAGTTAAATTTGAAGATCAATGGGTTTGTGCATACTATATAAGTCTAAAAAAATATGGAATAGTTTTGGGAGTCATTGGTGAAAATCTCTTACGTTCTTAATTTGTTGATTAAGTTAAGTCAATTTCACACGGGTTGACCACTTTTACACCTAAGACAAACTTTGATATCTTTTGTTAGTGTTATCTAAATCCCTCATGCACATGTATTATGATTATTTATGTTAATTAACGTAAGGAATATATTCACCCCTACTTTTCACTTTCATGATTCTGGTATTTTTGTGTTAATTCATGGTGTGTTGTATTTGTAACATTTATACGTGGGAGAAACTTGAAAATTTTAAAAATAGTTGGTTGTGTTTGCCTTTGAGATTATCATTACATTTGTGTTATTTCTATATCTTTGTGATGATATATTGCTTCTTATATATGTGATGCTTTGTACTTCATGTTTAGATTCTACTCCTTTGTCTATTTCAAACAAAAAGGGGAGAACAAATTAAAGGGGAGATTTGATGATGAGTTTGTTTTATAAGGGAGTTTTTATTTCAAACTATATATCACGGTATTTTCTTTGCTTCATGTGTGCAGAAATCTAATAGGAAGAACATATTACATCGAATGAAGACAAAGTAACCCAAAGGAAGAACAAGATGAGATTCAAGACAAAGTTTCTCTATGTCATTCCATTTGTAAGGTTTGGGTAGGGTATTAGGATTTTTTTTTATTAATAGAGGGATATTTATTGTAATTTGGGTTTCGATTTTATTTTATACCTGAATAGCCAAAGGTGGACATTTATAAGGGAACATATTTTATCTTAGGCTTTTGATTTGTATTTATTTAGACTTTGGCATGTTTGGCATATCCCGTTACCACCTGACACGCACTGACATGTCAAACCAAACTCCAATATCTCCAAGTTCAAGACTCCTCTGCATCTCATGAAGGCATAAATCTTTTTTTAGGAACTATAATTTATTCATATGGACTAGAAGACTTTCCTCTTATAAATAGCTTACATCCTTGGGAGAATCAAGCAAGAATAAAGAAAGAGAATACAAATGAGGTTCTTTATAAAATAGAACCCTTACAATGAAATAAATGAAAGATGAAATTAAAGCAAGCTTAAAGAATCCTAAAGAGAATCTTTTGCACCAATGGATTTTACACATTCCTAAATAAAGGAAAAACCCATTTGGCCATTGAAATTAAACCCTTTAGATCCTTCGGAAAGTCAATTGTAGAAGGGGAAATGGTGTTTGACAATTGGGAGCTGCCTAATTTTACAAGGAAATCTAAAACTTGGTTTGGCTCCCTGTTAATATGAACAATCTTGATATTTAATCTCGTTAGAATACTCTGAATCTTGAGGACATGCCATTTACTTCTCCATGGAATAGAACGTTTTCTTGTGAAGAACTCTACTAGAATTATAGAATCACTTTCTTTGATGAGATAATAATTTGACAAATCCTTATAGAGCTCCACACCTTTCAAAAGAGCTAAAGCCTCTGCTTCCATATTTGTAACTTCTCCAAAATGAACATTAAAAGCCCAAGCCATATCCCCTAAATGATTTCTAAGAATACCTCCACCTCCTCCCAAACCAGGATTCCCTCTAGAACTTCCATCAACATTTAACTTTAGAACACCTGATGGGGGAATTTCCTATTTGATCTGCAACCTCTATATAGGAGCCATATAAATTTTGGAAACTGAAGTTGATTGAATATGCTGATGGATTTGAAAAAGAACAGCAGACACACTGGGGCTGCTATCATCATACTTGCATTTATTTCTCATACACCATAAGCACTAACAAACTATGGCAGGAATACTAATGCTTACACCATGGTTTAATTTGACCCCATAAAGCCACCATTGAAATAACTGATTTCTAAAACCTCTACCTTTACTTCTTTGGATGGCATATTCTTTTGTAATTTTATCCAAACTAAGTCGGCTATGTCTCCCTTCTAAAAAATATGGTCAGTTGTTTCTTCTTGAGGGCTTGAATAACATAGGAATTTAGATGGACCCCGAATCCCTATAGTTTTGATTTTCTCATCAGTAGGGAGCAGGTTATTTATGATTTTCCACATGAACACTGATATTTTAACTGGGAGGGAGCTACGCCATACAAATTTTGAGCTTAGGCTTGTAACACCTCTAGTTTTACTTACACTCCAAGCTGAAGAAGTGGAAAAAAATCGTAAAGCAGATGGTTTCTAGATCAAAGTATCTGGGCTGTCGGGGAAAAATTCTTGATAATTTAGCATCTTATGAGCAATTTCTGGCTTAAAGAAATAATGGTAATTTTCCTTGTTCCATTTTCTTCCTGGAATCCAAAAGTCTTTTATCAGACCTACTTCAACTGCTTTAGCTTTCTTACATTCGGCTATGCCCCAATTATCTTTAATCACATTAATTTTACCTTCTCCAAATTGCCACATCATATACTCCTCTAATTTGTCTCAAATAGAACACAATCTATTCCAAGTTTGGGCACCCCCCCCCCCCCCCCGTTGGAGCAATTGTCGAGTGATGTTTCCTACAGTAGGCTGCTTTCAAGTATTTTGACCACAGGGAGTTTTGATATCTGAAAAGCCACCACAACTTCATACTTTGAGATGAATTTACATCATTAAGATGTCTGATACCCAATCCACCTTCGTTAATAGGTTTAGCAATTAAATTCCAACTACACCATTGATGCCTATGATCTCCAAAATGAGAACTCCAAAAGAATTTTGAGAAAAGTGAGTTAATTCTATTGAAAATAGCCTTATGGGGACTAATAGCGGAGAGAAGATTCGTTGGGATGGATGATAGAACTTATTTGAGAAGGATTAGCTTACCATTTATACTCAAACATTTGGCCTTCCAACCATAGATTTTACTCTTGATTTTTTTAACCAAATCTTCAAAGAAAATGGCCTTCTTTCCTCCACTAAAAATTGGGCAGCCTAGATAGGTAATTGGATATTCTTTAACCTTCATTCAAGTGCATTCCTTCAGATTGTTAACAATTCTTGAACTTAATTTATTAGAGACGACTAAGTGACTTTTGCTTTTGTTAATGAGTTGTCCTGACACCTGTTGATACTAGCTTAATACCTTCATAATTTGCTTAGCTTTCCTCCTCAATCCAGAGCTAAATATTATGATATCATCTACAAAAGACAAATGGTTAAAAGAAGGGTTGCTAAGTGGCATTTTATATCGCACATATGAGGGATTAGACATCAAGTTTTCTAGATTTTTAGAATGAGCATCAGCCATAATTATGAATAGGTTTGGGGACAGAGGATCCCCATGCCTTAACCCTCTTGAAGATTTGAAGAAGCCTACATTTTACCCATTGATCAAGACTGTGAACCAATAA
The DNA here is from genome assembly GCA_949130495.1 of Sambucus nigra. Classification (NCBI taxonomy): domain Eukaryota; kingdom Viridiplantae; phylum Streptophyta; class Magnoliopsida; order Dipsacales; family Adoxaceae; genus Sambucus; species Sambucus nigra. The sequence goes on from OX422212.1 coordinate 144,801,391, forward strand.
TTTGATAACAATCTCCAAACCATATTTCGCAAAAGCACATTCTTCTTGTGACTTTAAGAAGGAACAACGAGGACACTCTATCATAAGCCTTAGACATATCCAACTTCAATATAATATTACCTCCAAAGTTTTTTTTATGAATTCTAAATAGACATTCTTGGGCCAATAAAACATTATTTGTAATAAGTCTACCTCTTATGAAACCTGATTGGGAAGGAGAAATGATTTTATGCAAAATAGAAGTTACTTTATCATTCAATACTCTAGAGAATATTTTATTGATAAGGCTTTGCATACTGATTGGTCTAAACTCATTAAAGTTTTGACGGTTCTCCTTTTTTGGAATCAATACTATTTTGGTAGAGGTAATAATCTTTGGGAGGGAATATCCAACAAAAAAATAGTGGATAGTCTTAAGAACATCCATTTTTATATCCCCCTAGAAGAAGGTGAAAAATACCCATTGAAGTCATCAACACCTAGACCACTTGCTACATTTAAACCCTTAACTATTGTCTCTACTTCTTCCATATTTGGCTATTTAAGTAGCTTGATGTTCATTTGATCATCAAGTGAGTGTGGAACACATTTCAAAATCTGCTCTTCTCTTACACGATTACTTTTTTCTTCATATTGAAACATTTCTAAAAAATATTGAATTGCTTCATCTTGAATATCCTCCTTAGTTTCTGCCCAAGTGCTATCCTTATTCCTTATTTTATTGATGAATAATTTCCTCTGCTTGGATTTGACACATCTATGGAAGAAAGCTAAATTTTTATCTCCTTCTTTTCTTCATGTATCTTTTTCTTTTTGAGCCCAGAAATATATTTCATTCTTCAGACTTTGATTACATATGGCAGTGACCTGGGATAACTTCTCCCTATTTTTCTCTGATTTGCCATTTTTGTACTCTAATTCATCTTGTAAGAGCTTGTCTTTAGCATCCCTTACAGATTGGAATATATCCCCATAGTATTGTTTACTCCAACTACTAAGCTTCCCCCTTATTGCTTTAAGCTTCAAAGAAATGGCCACAATCGAATTAGAACATTCCACTTCTTTCCAGATGGATATGACTATGTTAATACATTCTTCCTTCTCAGTCCAAAAATTTAGGAACTTAAATGATTTTTTGGGCATTTAATTTATCACCTTTCTTGACAGGAGAAGGGGATTATGGTCTAACATGATTCTATTTAGATGCTGGACTTCCCAAACTATAACCAACTCAATACATTTTTTATTCATAAGCACTCTATCCAACCTACACCAAATACTATTTTCAGGACTTCTTTTGTTATGCCAAGTATATTTAGATCCTTTATAAGCCACATCAACAAGCCCATTATTTTCAATACAGACAAGGAATTCATATATGGCTCCCATATTTACAGTATTTCCACCTGATTTATCATTTTAATTTGTGATGATATTAAAATCACCGCCAATTAACCATACTGAATCCTGATCAATTGCAGTTGGATATTTCGAGAGCATTCTTCTAACATTTCTAATACAACTTGCATAAACAAAGACACACAGCTCTGATTGATTGTTGCATTCCCAACTAACTTTAAAACAGACACACTGATGCATATCGTAATGGACTTGCCATTGAATTTCTTCTCTAAAAAAACCATATGTTGTTATTTAGGTTGGCTTGACAGGAAGAGAACCCCAACTTCAATATAAATCTTCTAATATTCTCAATAGTTTTCTTTGCTTCCAGAACTAACAAAATATGAACTTTATGAACATTTTTGAGTCTTTTTAGTCTTCTTAAGGCACCTTTTTTAGAGATCCCCCTAATATTCCAAATTAAAGATGATAACATTTACAACTTTTAGGGGTTTTAGAGTTTGAGTGAGACCTTAACAACCTCATTGAGTTATTACCCGAATCCTTCTTTATCCGCCCTGTGGTGGGTGTTTTTTTCTTTCTGGTAACAGTAATAAATCCTTCTTGATCTTTAGTTAAACCTTAAGGATTGTTCTTCTACTTCTCTTCATGGTTGGTTGACATCTTGGTTATATCCTCTACTACTTCTTGGAAAATCTCAATTTCTGGTACATCTGTTCCCCCTTCTTGATCCTCGTGAGAGTTTGTCTGACTTTAATCTAACAGTTCTTCTATTTTGCTATCACTTTCATCTTCTGGACTGAAGACATCATTTGGGTCATTTGCTTTGGTTGCTTCAGGAGATGAGTGAATACAATTTTGGACACTTGTGGATGGCCTTATAATTGGAGTAAATTTTTTATTTGGAATTGTTTTGAAAAAAGAGGAAATTAGAACTTGTGTTTTTTTCTTTGGGTTGGGAATTCCTTTATCTGACATTTCTCCTTCAAAATTATCTACTTCTTCCTCTATGACTTCTTGGTGAATAATGTTGGCCTCTACTGTTTTCTTTCCAAATGACTTTATAACACATTCTTTTCTAGAATACATTCTATGTTGCTCTCCTTTTGGTTCTCTTCATGAACTCCCTTTATCATACTTGTTCCCATCTCATTCTTAAAATGACATTTCTCTTGATCATGGCCTTTCTTACCACATAAGAAGCAATATGGAGGAAAATCTTTGTACACAATAGGTTTCCAAAAGCCTGTGCCTTTATTTTGGTTTCCTAACTAGACCCTCGATGGTAAAGTCTTTTTAAGGTCTAAATCCATACAAATTCTAACCACACTAAGATGGGCTATGGAGTTAGTAGCACTATCAATCCTGAGAGGCTTGCCTACAACTTTGTCCAATACAGAATAAGGCATTTTTATTGTAAATGTGTATAGGTAGAAGAGGAAGTAGAATCTATAGAGGAACAATTGAGGATTCCTTATGTGGATGAAAATAAATATCCCATTTGAAAGTCTGCATGGTAAATCTATGGATAAACCAAGTATCTTTCAACCAAAGTCGAAGAAAATCCTCTACATGTTCCAGACGAATGAAGATATGTTTTTGATCCATCATTCCAATATTGAAAGAGGCTTTGAGTTGGATAGAAGAAAAGAACTTACGAATAACATCTTAGGAAGGTCTATCATGTGAAAACTTGCCAACAATGGAGTATTTGAAAGGAATTTCCATTTCTTAGAGAGTGGATTCGTCAAACATTAAAATCATTTCCCCTTTTAATGAAGATATTATCTGCAGCGAAGTTGTAGACTGCTTCTTTGAACAAACAACGTCAGCAAAAGATTTGGTTTTGGAGGGTGCATGGGGAATATATGAAGATTTGGTAGGATCTATGAGGGGTGGGGAGGAATAATGCATGTTTGAATAAGCTTGTATGCTCTCCCCTTCACAAGGAGAGGGAAGAGAAGCCATGCAAACCCTGGATAGGGTTAGGGTTAAGGTTAGCTAGGAAGAAAATCGTCTACTCTTAATAAACAACAACAACAAGATTCATGTGTTGAAACACTTTTTTGCATCCCTTGAATTTTCTCTCTCATTTCCATAAATCTTTTAGAGTTCTTAATTATTTATATTTATATTTGGGATATGTTTTTAGAAAAACCGGTGTTGGATTTTTAAGATTTGAAAATAATTTTTTTTGTCCTCGTTCAAACGAGTTTGAAACTTATTCAAATGAAAATGCCATTACATTTTAAGGTAAATAGATATTTACATCGAATGAACATCTAACGAGGTTGGACAGCTTTACAGAGAATTCTTATTAAAAGCTCATAGATGCATACATCGAATGACATACCTTTGGCGTTTGAACGAACTTTGATTCTTAGTCAAACGAACTGGCTTTCTCATGTGAATGACCCTTAATTTCGTTCGAACAAGACTCCGCCTCAAATTTTGTGTTATATCTATATGTAACTGTTTTGAAAATATTTTTTGCGAGGCTTTTGAAAAAATAAAACTAGAATATCACTACAAAAGTTCTTAACTTTTATGTTTTAAGACACCTTTTGATTCACATATCATCATCCCCAAATATAATTGTGAATCCCTCAAGAAGTTTTATATTTTATAAACACTTGTGGAGAGGGATCAGTAGTGCTGATCATGTAACCTGAGTGATCATTACTGAAGGAAGAAAAAGTATTGATCGGTAGAAACCGAGGGTGGACCGCCACCTGTGGACGATTCTAGATAGAGCCATATTCTTTAGGAGTTTTGTAAGTTAGTTATCTTGTAAAACTTTCTAAAGTACTGAAGAAGAGTTTTTTCTCTAAAAAGGGATTTTTCTTTATTTGTTGTGTGTGATTTCATGCTTAGTTTAATTTTTGTGATTGGATAATTTAGCTTATGCAAACACAATTTAATCAGGAATTAAGATTTGCAAAATTTGGAGTTGTGTTTGGGAATTTAATTAAATAAGTTAATCCATCAAGATCGTGTGCACACTCATATACAAAATGTACTCCCTTGCGAGTCAAATTCGTCAAGGAACCCATAATATTTGAAAATCCCATGATGAACTGGTGGTAGTACCCTACTAACCCGAGAAAACTACGCACCTCCGACGGTGTTATGGGTCGAACCCACTCCCTCACCGTTGATACCTTACTCAGGTTTATATAAATCCCTCTCTCAGAGTAATGTGACCTAATAACTGCATTTCCCGCAACCAGCATCCACATTTCTCGAATGGACTACGGTGCCCATAAACCCTATCCCACGTGCACACATGCACAGTTCAACACACATACTTGTAAAAATCAACCATACATCCCATGTATGACCATACTACAAAGGTATACTCAATTACCCTGCTAATAATGACTTAACATTTTCTTGAGGTTGCCCCACTTTTAAAACCGATGGTGTAAACATCCCAAAGTGCTTTCGATGTTGCACTCTTTGGCTCCGCTAGCCCAAAATCATAAAATATCTCACTGTTCTATGCATTAAATTTTCACACATGTAATGCCTAATGTAATAAACCAATGTCCCAAAGCCCAATATCTCTCAACTTTCAACCCTTATTAAGCCTGATGCATGGGACGTCAAATCCAACATGAAACCCTCCCTATACACTATCGCCTAGCTCAGTCATTTATCAAGGTTTTTTGGCCTAAGACACAGTACTAGGACACCCCAAGGTAATGTAATCTTATGGGCAAAACCCTACCTTGAAAGATGCTACATCGAATCCCTTGACTCCTACATCTCTAAAGGAGCCATACCGTACGACGCTCTCACCATCGCCTAGTCCCAGAACTAGGTCGATCTCCCAACTCGACGATAACCCCAGTATCCCCTGAATTAAATTAGTAAGGTCCCAAAACACAAGGATCAGATCTAATGATACAAATATATTCTCTAAAGTCTCATACTTGATATGTTATAAATACATGCTCGACCTCCCCCCCCCCCCCCCCCCCAGGATGAGGTATCACCACAAGAAACCTATCCTACCCTAGAATAGAAACCATGATAGTCATACCATCACGGTCCACTATCATTCAACCCATCGCCCATAATAGCATCGTACTCACACATCTTTAAATCAAGAATATCTATAAAAATATAACCTCCCAATTTTCACACCCGCTCCCCGCAGATGGGACGAATGAGAGACCTTCTACCCAATGGTAAATATATGATCATAATCATATTTAACGTTGTGTATGAGGGTGGTTGTACTGGAATATATAAAGAACTGGAACGAGTGAGGTGTGACCCACTCAATGGAATCTGTCTTCAAGGCCTTAGAAGTCTCAAGGGCAGCTATGAGATGAAATTTTCATCTTCTGGTAATAATGGAGTTAATGTTATGACCTTCCTACTGAAAAGAAAATAGATAACAACAAGTGTCACAAGCAATAATGACATCTGGGAGAGCGAGATCTCCTGAGAATAATGGTTGTAATGATGAGAGTGAAGAGGCAAGTAGTTTGACACTTAGAGAGAGAGAGAAAGCAAGGAGAGAATACTAGTTTTGGTGCTATTTTGGAAGATTAACAGTGTAACTTGAGTTTTTTTGTCTTGTTCTTAACCTTACCATAGGGTCCTATTTATATGTACATACTAGGGATGAATTATCTTTTTGGGCATAAAAACTGAGAGGGAAGTAAGGGACAATGTCTCCAATGTGATTTTATCCCTATCTGTCTTGTAGTCGCCCCTCCTGTCTGACATACACCTGGTGCACACCAAAGTAAAAAATCAAATATGTCAGCTGACAATGCCAAAATATATGATTTGGTAAATATCATTTCAAATGGTAACTTTTTGTATAAACTTTTATAAAAACTGGTGAGTGGCCTTGAGGTCCACTCGCTGATGATCATTTAGAAAGTTCACTTGTGACAAGCCTCTTGGCCACTAACTTATTTATTCTAAGTGTAGAATACATGAGTTCTTAAGTAACTTATAGAGTTACTCTACTAGAATTCTCTGTATCTTAAAGTGTCAAGTGGTTAAGCTTTGGCTTTGCCCAACGGACATTCTCTCTTGGCCACCAAACCAAAACTCCTAGGAGATCCTAACTAGCCTGCTGGATCCCTTCTTGATCAACTAAGTCTACCTATACAAAAAAAAATCATTAGTAAATTATACATTTTCAATAACAATTCTAGGGATGGGGCCGCTCTTGGTGGACCCCCTCACACTAAGTCATTTTGGATTAATAATTTGGGGAGTGGGACCACTCGTGGTGGATCCCCTCGCCCTATGTCGTTATTTGGTATCAATCTTGGATAGTAGGGCCAATCAAGGTGGACCCCCTCGTCCTAGGTCATTTAGTGATCTTAGGGAGTGGGGCCATTTGTGGTGAACCCCCTCATCCTTTATAGTTTTTTGTGTGAGTAGTATTGGGGAGCGGGGACACTCGAGATGGACCCCCTATCCTTTTTAATTTATCTTATGGCATTAGTGGAGATGGGGTCACTTGTGAAAAATCCCCCCCTTCAGGTTGAAGTCTTCCTACTAACGAGCGGCTGCCCCTCCAAATTAGTCCCCTCATGGAAAGTCCTTTGTGTTGGGAAGACCAAAGGGATATTTACCAAGTCATTTCCTTTTATTGGAATTTGAAAGATTCACTTATTGCTTCATCATTAACCTAGGGTATTAAATTTCTGTGTCACTTCACCCTTGGTTTGTCGTCTTGGGGAGACACGTGTCATCCTAGTAACTATGTCCCATCATTTGGGTGCTGATTCCTCTACCTTTTAGCCGCCGAAATGTGTGGGTATATTTTGATATAAAAGGCTCGTTAAAAAGAAAAAATCATTTTTACTTTACCACTTTAAACTTCTTCAGAATTTAGTAGAGATAAAGAGAGATAAAAACTTCCATTATCATTTTTACCAAAAGCTTCAATTGCCCTCTATTTCCATGGCTCTTTCCTCGAAGACTCCTTCTTCCTCCATCGCAAGAACCACTAGCGAACTTCTAGTGAGGTCTTTGCCATTTCAATGACTGTTTCCACCGTCTTGGCCGCTGGTGTTACCACCATGGCCTCGACCATCGTTGCTACTGCCTCCACCCTAGTTGGTGGATCCTCTTTTAATGCTGCCTTGGTCGGGGGGGCCTCATCTAGAGTGACAGTTTTTAAATTACAAAAGGAGAATTTGTACAACCGCTCGAAGAGGTACTTTATCTTGTATTGTCTCATCTCTTACTTTGGGGAGAAGCATACCTTCATGCCTTCACTTGCCAAATTTGAGGAGGAGTTAATTGCTAAGATTGTTGAGCAACCCCAATTGGTCCTAGGTTACTCCCCTAATCTCCCTATCATTTTGGCTGACAGTATTCTTAGGATTACAGTGGATAGGGGTTATTTCCACTACTCCAACATTAATCTTAATGTTTGTGGAGGTGCCTCGATGAGTGGGACCTATGGTTAGATCATGTTCTCACCACACTCTCGCATAAAGCTATCATTGAGGGGCTTGGGATCACCTGAACTATTGACAGTTTGATGTCTTACACCATAGCCATATATTCTACCACCTTCAACTTGTTGACCTCTTGCTGGAGTACAGACTCTCACATCGTTCTGACTGGTTAGGATGAATTCACCATCACCATAGAGTATAGTTGTGAGTTAAGTGGTCTTCTTTATTGGGTGAGTCATGTTTTTACCGATGGCTTCGAGTATGCTAAGGAGGAGGAGATATTGAAAGAACTTCATACTTTCCTTTTTTGGATTCTCTCATTGTGTTGCTATCAACATGACTAGTGCTACTAAGTACTCGTTTGTAAAATGGCGGAGGTACTAGTTTAGGGATTCTGAGCCTTTTACCAAAGGGGAAAGTTTGAACAGGGGATCTAAGAGACAGGATGGGCCTAAAATTAAGTCACCTTCATACTTGGTTGGATTTTTTTATCACCGTCTTGAGTATGTTCTCGTTCTCGAGGAGGCCAGATGACTCCCTTCGAGAATTTCTTTTTAAACTGGCTATTAGACTTACTCGAGGGAGGAATGTTCCCCTTGTAGCCCTGACCTTAGGGTCTATAAACACTTAGCTAAAGCATTATCACATCAATATGGAACGATCTTATGTACATTATGATGTTACCAATTTTTCCAACTCTTTCATTTTCTTTTCGAGAGGTTTCCTAACTTTGCCTTAGAGGCGAGGGCCTATCACAGCGAGGTTGCTCGAATTTCAAGATGGAGTAGTAAATACCCTAAGACTTCCTTGGGTCCTTTAATTGATAATGTTGATGAATTTTATTTCCACCCTTATTGCAAGGGAGTGGGTTTGGTTTTCACATAGGGGTCTTTCTCAACTTTCGGGGGTACCTTCTACTGTCCTTCTGATGTGGAGTCTGTTTTTACTTGCCCCCATATCTCTGTAATGACTATACTTCTTCCCTGCACTCTTACTCCTTGGCGGAGATAGGTCAAGGTGTGGAATTTTACCATTTTAAAGGGTGAGGAGACAGTTCCGTTATGATAAAGGCGTCCACTCTCCCACTTGTCCTTCGAGTAATTCCCCTTTAGAGTTATACTTTTATGCTTATGCCAATTTTACTCTTGAGGGGATACTGCATAGAGTTGATGGTCCTAGTGTCCTATTTGTGCCTGCTCGAGACTACCTACCTTCCTTCACCCATTCATAGTTTATTTTATGGCAAAGGTAGGTGTCTCTGATTCATAATTGTGTGGTGGATATTCCTCATGAGAAAATCCCTACGAAAATCCCAAACATCGATAAATACCTGGGTAAGAGGACCCAGAAAGAGATGTGATATCATAGCACAGTCATGAAGACCCCCCTTAAGAAGGTTACCCTTATTCTTGTGAGGCCTATGCTCGATGAGTCTATTTATACTAAGCACTTGAGCCTCAACCTATAAAAATAAAGGGGAAGAGAAGGACAATTCCAAAGCCTTCTTTAAGGAAAACATCCTGACACTAATGTGTCAAAATTCGTTCCTAATGAAATCAATGATCATGATTCCCCTCCTTCCCTGTGAAGACTAAAGACGACAAGAAGAAGAAGAAGAAAGTTCGTGATGAGGTTGCTTCTCCTTATTTAATTCCAGACCAAGGGTCAGATACCGATACCCTTGGGGTGGAGAAGACTTACCGAACATTTCGTGAGTAAGGTAAAGAATCCTTGGGAATTTCTACACTAGAACCACCCATTCCATCCATCCTAGTCATTTAAGGAGCTTTAGTTAACTCCTCTTTAATCACTGAAACTGCTAGTCATAAGGTTTAACCTTTAGATTCCCCTTTTTATTCACTTGAAGAGGAACTGGTTAATTATGGAAGCACCCACGCCTATGATGATGAAAATTCTTCTTTAAATGACCTTAGTGTCCTTGATCCTCTTGATGATCATCAACCTGATGCTTATACTTTATTACCAGTTTTGAGGGACTCTGATAGTGATGATAAAGCCATGATTTACTCCACCTCCACTACAAGCCCTATGATCGGGCAACTACCTTATGGGTAGAGCACTCGCCCAAATATTGTAAGTGTTTTCTTTTCTATTCCTTTTCTCATCTTTTCATTTTACATCTCTTAAAATTTTGCTTCATGTTTCACTAACTTTAAATTTTATGACTTTGCATAAGCTTCTTCTATTAGGGTGAGTGGTTCCTCAAAGGTGAGGACCACCCCCTCGCGTGTTTCTCCTTTTGTCTGAGCGTACTTTATAAGGGAAAGGAACTCCATGCCTGTATCTTCTCTTGGTTTGGATAGAGAGGTTTCTCGTTCCCATTCTAGAAATTCTCTTCCTCTCTATTTTTACAATATTTACTTACATATTTGATTTTTGTTGATCCTGCATATTTCTTCTGTGTACCCCACTACTACTAGGGCCTATACTATGTCTTCTCACTCTTTTTAGGTAATGACCAATTTCTCTTAAGTCTTTTAATTTGTTTCCTCTTAGATTATCTTGATGCATTCATTTCCATGCACTTATAGAGGACAATTCCCCTATTTTCACTAACTCAATTCCCACTTCCTCTGTAGTAGGCAGTTCTACAGCTAGGCCTTCCAGTACTTCATCCCTAGAGTTATTGAATTTTCTCTTATTTCTAGTATTTTATTTTATATAAGTTCTTATGCACGACTATAATTTATGTTGCCTTTTGCCGCTTCTGTCCTTCCTTTTGTAGGGCTCCCCTTTATGTATCCCTTCTACCATTGGAGGGATAGTAGTTCCCACTAGGGTTTCTATTTCAAGCCTATCACCTTCTAGGAGGATATCTATCACCCCTCGAGTTTTTATGCCCAGGGATAATAAGGCCTAGATCCATCCCCTTCGTTCTCAATCAATATTCACCATTGCTTCTATCGAGCATGTTTCACAGGCTATTGTATCTTTATAGGTATTAATTACTCCACCTTTTCTATTACCCCCTTTTGTCTATGTTCATTTCTAATAATTGGTTGGTGAACTGGTCTCCAGTGTTATTTCTACTACACCTGTGATTGATTTTCGCCATTCCTCCCTTTCAGGGATCCTGGTACTTTAATTTTTTTACTATTCTTGAACTTACTTCACTCATGGTCACATATTCACCTAAGTCATGACTTGTTCTTATCTTTCTATGATTTAGTTATTTCACGACACCTCTTCATCGATTGCTCCCATAATTGATCCTTAGGTGGGTTTTGTTGTTGGTGAGGTCCTTTCTTCTGCAGAGCCAAGCATGAAAGATAAAGAAGCCCACAATTTTTTCTTTAATTTTTCCTTTGAGATTTATTTTTCCATACGAGTGATTTACTAACATTAGTCTGTTTCTTTGCCCTGAGGCTAGCACCACTGAGCCTTTACGTACAGGGTCTGCTGCGATTCTTGTGGAGGTAACCCCACGGGTACTACATATTCTACAAATATTTCTTTATTTCATTGCTCAAGTCTTTGCTAACACTTCTTTATTTACTTGTCTTTAGATTAAGGCAGCTGAAGTCCTAGTATACGCGGGACATATTATGAGTACCATGGAGGTGACTCTTCAGATACTTCTTTTGACATATCTGTTTCTTATACTTGCTTTTGTTCCCATGAAAGTCCCTCCTTTTTGACATATCTATAGCTAAGGTCCATTTGCCTATAGGAGTTGTATTGTTCCTATAACTACAGAACATAAAGTTAGCATCGTGGAGGAGGTTATCCTGGTATTTATTTTCATACACTGTTTCCCTTTAAAATTCTTTTTTATGTGAAAGTGTTCGCTAACACTTCATTGTTTCCTTGTTTTCAAGTTAGTGTTATGAATATTCCAGTTACTGCGAAACAACTTGGGGAGGTTACTGTGATGGAGGTATTATACTATCATACCTCATCCTCTTTTTTGTTTTCCCTTCTTTTCATCCTTACTTTTACTGCATAAGTTTCTTACCATCACACCCCTGTTTCCTTATTTTTAGGTTAGTGAGGCAGATGTTCTGGATTCTTTGGAACAAGTTATGAGAGTTATCCTGAGCACTCTTGAGGTATTAAACTATCATACCCGATTTATTTTAACTTGGTTCTTCAGAGTCTTTTACTGAAAAAACAATTTATTGAAATTATATTTTCTTTGTCTTTACCAGGTTGGCACAATGCCTCCAGGAGGACCTCCTTGATTTGGCAGTAGCATACTCACCCCTTTGAGACTTAGGGTAAAATTTCTATTCCTTGCTTCTTTTCTAGTCAAACTCATCCAATTATTTGTCTTTTTTCCTTAACTTATTATTTCTATGCTCTTTATTTTTAGGATCCCGTGAGGGAGCCTTTTGAGGCAACTGATGAGGAGAAATAAAGTTTTGAGACTACTTATTGAGGTGGTGATAGTGGTTGGGATGAGGATTCATCCTTCCTCACTTTTGAGCTTGATTCTAGGAACACAAGCTATGATGACATTGAGGCGAGGGATCATGGGCCCTTCGTGGGGGACCTATGGCATGAGGCGTAGCCTAAGAGGTTTAGGAACCATGAGCAGGAAGTGTTAGAGATGATCTTTGAGCATTATCCTGAGACTTTTACATCTAGAGTGTTCTCAACATTGACAGCCTTACCGTCTTCAACCTAAATGTCCTTGCTAGTCACATCCATGACTTTCTATCCACTCCCACTTCTGACTTGACAAGTACTTGAACTTTGTTATTTCTGCAAGATCTCTAAGATCTTTAGAGGGTCTATCATTTTTAGTTAGATTGGATTGATGATGTAATTCGCTGCTTCCTGAGCATTTATTACAAGAAGATGATGAGACTTCATGTGTCTAGACAATATTGACTTCAGCAACACCAGACTAAAGCTGCTCAGATCTAAGGCCAAATTCAAGCAAATTCAGTCACTAACTGCCCCTCCAACTATGGGGTAATTGTCATATATACATTTTTAAGGAATAACTTGGAGGTGGTAACCCATTATCCTTCCCAAATAGTCAAAGGATAATTATCGAAATGGATGTACCTAAAGAGAATAACTACTTCATTTCAATAAAACTAACCCTAGCCTGTAGGGTCCTTATTCCAAACTTTACTTGGGAACTTTTAAACTGTAAGAAAAAATCTTAGAGTGGGTGGACCCCACTTTTCACATTTTTTATGAAATCAGGCAAGAAATTCTTTAGAACGTAAGTTAGAACTTATTCTTAGATTATAAACCTGTAGAAAAATAAAATAAAAATCTTTTTTTATTATTAGGAGTGAAAGCTACGACTAGTTTGTGGGATCTTTAAATTGTTGTGTCTATAGGGACTTTGCTCAGTATACTACCCTTAGTATAGGTGTACCCCCAAGTATAATGAGGAACGTTCCTTATGTCCTGAACCCTATTCTAAACTTTGAAATTTCAAATTATGTTTAGTTTACTAGAGGGTTCTACTATTTTTTTTAAAAACAACATTAATCTAAGTGCACCCACTTCAAAACTTATTGGTGAGTGGGTATGCATAGTCTAACAGTAACCCATGCAGGTAAATAAATCATGTATAAACTTTTGAATACTGGTCAAAATAACTAGTATTCATTTTCTTGCACTCTAGTCAACATTTTTATTGCTTATAAAGATGGTGCTCATGATCGTCATTACAAAAAAACATTTTTGTACTAGATCAAACTGTTTAAACTTATCAAGAGAAATGAAACATGGTAAGATCTAGTCATAATACTTTTTTAACCACTTATAATTGATGGACTGGGGGAATTCACTCTCAGGCTTAGATATTTGGCAGTAGCCTGACTTGCTTATCGCTCATACTATAAAGGGGCCTTCCCATTTTGGCTTGAATTTGGATGCTGACATGCTCTGCGGGTGGTGAGTGTATGATCATAAGACTAAGTCCCCTATTTAGAACTCCCTAGGCTTATCCAAAATTTTATAAGGCCTAGATAGTTGTTGGATGTGGACTTTGAAGTTCTCATTGTACTTTTCTCTATGTTCATCTAACGCTTCTAATTGTACATGTCGAGGATCTGGTGTGAGTCCATTACTTAATGTCACTTTAGCTGAGGGTGTCGCCAAATCTACTGGTAGGACAACTTCAGTCCCATAAACTAGTGAGAATGGAGTAAATCCCGTTGGCTTTCTCTTCAACATTCTATAATCCCATAACACCATCGATAATGTTTCATCCCACGCTCCCAATATGTCTTCCAGTATCTTCTTAAGGATGTTGATCATCATTTTATTCATGGCCTCCGCTTGTCCATTCCTTTAGGATATGAGATGATTGAATTTTTATGCACAATTTTGGATTTTTCAGTCAGGATCCCCATTTCCTTGTATACGAACTATTTTCTAATGCCTGTGAGAATCACCTTTGGGTTGCGCATATGATGTACTCCCTGATGAACTAGATCACCACTTGAGCAGTCACTATCCTTAGGGGGATTTATTCTACCCACTTGGTATACAACTCTGTAACAATTATGATGAAGTCTTTTCCATAATATGATGGGTTAATCTTACCTACTTAGATCAAATGTCCAAGTGTGGAAGGGGTAGTGGCTGCTAAGCTTGATAGACTGACTCTAGGGCATGCACCATATTTCCATACACTTAACATGCCCTGCATTTGTTCACATAGTGAATAGAACCAACCTCCATTGTTGGCCAATAATACCCGAGTTTCATCAACTAATTGTACAATTTAGATCCTCGAATGTGAAAAGGATCATGGTCCTTCTTCAATACTTTTTTTAATATCACCCTTTGACACATACTTCACTACTCTCTCATTATACTCTCTTCTATAGAGATACATGTCTACCAAGTATAAGAGGGTTGTTCTCTTCTTCCAACATATCTCATCCATTATTTTTCTGGCAGCTTTCTATCTTTCAGATATGATATATAGGGTTGCCACCAATCTTTAAATTCTTCCATGAAGTTGGCATCGGAAGGTCGATCAAAGTGGCTCTAGAACATTAAGCGTCCTTATTGAAAAGGAGCAACCTCTGCACTTATAGTGGGCCAATAGTAGCCCCCGCACTGTAACTGGTGATAAAAGGGGATATTTGTATCCCCGTCATGCTTCTCATGCATTGCGTTCAGTGTTGCTTTGGCCTCTTCCTCTCCTACACATCTTGACAAAAATCCTTCGAGGCTCAAGAAGTAGAGTGTTCCCTAAAGAAGGTTGTAATTTTGTAACTCATATATATTCATATTTCCTTCTATTGTCTCTAACTATATAACTATGGTGCACCTCAATTACTCTATCTAATCACATGGAAATAATGATTTTACCATGGTTAGCACTATTCTTCACCGTACTTTAATAGTAGCTTCCTGCTCTTCCATTTATAGCTTTTGAGATAATGCGGCCAATGCATTAGGGTGTTGATTCATTATTCAGGCATGCCTCTTAATTGTCACTTTTAAGAATTAGTTGACCAGTCTTTGAATAATTGATCGATATGGAGCTAGGTGAGCATGTTTGAGGATAAATTCCCCATTGTCTTATTTCACTATAAAGTTAGAATCCCCTCGAATTCATAACACCATGATCCATTTCCTCAATGTGTCTAACAAACCCAAGGTTAGGGCCTCATACTCTGCTTCATTGTTTAAGAACTTAAAATTGATCTTAAAAGAGAGGGTACTTTTTTACCACTTGAGAGAATAATGCCCGCCCCATCTGTCCCTTGGACATAAGAGCCATCAAACACCATCATCTTTTCTTTGATTTCCTTAGCGAAGTACGATTGGAAATTCTCTTCTAGTAGTTCTTCGCTGGGAGGTTTGAAATTCTAGCCTGAGAAGTGGGTTAGCAAATCTACTACTTCTTGATGCTTAATATACTTTGGGACCATGCACTTCAAATCATATTCAGGCCCTCCCCACCAAGATCGTTCACTCCAGAAGGTACTTGATAGGATCACACCTTGTGATGATATAGACTATGAATGAAAGTAGGTAGTGCCTCACCTTATGGGAAATGAATACTAAGGAAAGTCAATACCTCTCCATAATGGTGTACCTTGACTCAATGCTCAAAATTACACGCTACAAGTAGTATATAGGTCTCTCTACTCCAACTCTTTCTTGGTAAAGTAAGTCTCCTATGGACTATTCCGTCAAAATTAGGTAGAGTATTAACGGTGCACCCACCTCCGGTGGTACCATAGTTGAAGGGGTGCAAATATATCTTTGATTTTTTCAAAATCTTTCTTCTTCATGTCACCCCAAAATCATTTGGCCTTTTCTATCATCAATGGAGAGAATGGGTGGTTCAGATTTGTATCAATAAGTAAATTTATATGAGCTCAATCCAGAATAGCTTTGGAGGTGCAACAAGGGTGTTTAAACAAGTGTGCAAGTGAAGAAGGATATGAGGAGAGTAGGAATAAACACTAGCACATAAGTGGTTCAACCATTGGCCGACTCCACTTTGTAGGTGAGTGTGAATTTCACTATAAAAATGGGCACTAATGGCCTAAATGTTACAATTTTCACTACTTTTTCTCTCTACTGTAATAGAAGCAAAGCTTGGGCTAGGGTTTGTATATCTCGATCCCTCATCTGGGGAAGAATATGGGTTTAAATAGTACTTAGGGTTCACAATGTACCCCCAAGCACGCAAGGTCCATGTCCTTAATGGAATAACCAATAGGATATTGACACCTATCTTTTAAAATGTATAAGTAATGATAATACAAATATTCCCCCACATGCACATGTAATTCAACTATGACTACCTGCCCACATGGACTGGCTATACTAAAGTCCTGCGTCGTATGCTGTGAGATGTCATCATGGTAGTCTCGGCATGGCCGAGTAGGACACCCCTAGTGTCTATTCAATCATCTGATGGAGAATGTTAGAACATAATCTCGGCTGATAAGATTTTCGACTAAGTCAAGTTTGAGTTATCTAGTTGGATAATTGAGGTCTCTGCCACTAAGAATGTAGACGAGATGAGACTAGCTAGTGAATAAGCTAGTTAAGGGGTCTAGACCTAAAAATATATATGAGGTCGAGATTATTGACGTAGGATTCCTATAAAAAGTGTGATTTATAAAGTCAGCCTAGGTTGAATGAGTCTAAGGCTGGGATGAGGTTACACTTAGGTATATCAATCACCTCCTATCCCTTGGCCTTCAATGTGAGTAGGAGGCTGAGGGTTAAAAGTATCTAAGGGAAAAGGGTTGAGGTGACATCTTTGACTGACGGCTAAGGTTTCGTTTTAATGTTAAGTTTGAGATGGTGATGGTTATTAAAGTGACACTTGGAAGTAGGTGTGTGGCTCAGTATATTGGAGATGACACATGCCAATGTTCTCATAGGTGAGCATCTCACACTAATGTATATGGCAATGGAGTTACTTAGGGTCTTGTGCCCTTATGATGATTCTCTTAGGACTTGTGCCCAATTATTTTTTGGTTTAAAAACCACATTTAATAGTTTTGTCTTGCTTTTTTGCAAACATTTCTCCAGCCCAAAGTTTTGTGTGCCAGTCGCTATTTCCTCTTTCGATTCGTGTTTTTTGTGATGTCCTCTGTGATATTATCCTCCTATCAATAACATCTCTTTAGACAGGTAAACTATATCCATCGATTTCTCTTTGTTTCAGGTTTATATTTTCCTTATTTATTTTTTCTTGATTTCTTGATGGGTTTCGGTATTTTTTGGCGATAGATTTGGTGGTTTTAATGCTTATCTTGTAGTGTGCTTAGATATTTTAGGCCATAGGAGGTGTCAATAGGGAAACTTTCAGGGTTTTTGATCTATTTTCCTCTTGATTTAGACATTTCGGTGACTCACCAGTCACCTTCTCCAGCGAAAACCCTACCCAGTGTTCTTATTCTTACCTTCTAAAAAAATGGGTAAGTTTCTCTTCTTTGATCGTACAATCAACCGTAGTCAATACAAAACTTGTTTGAGTGTTAAAAACCTTATACGAGTTAGCCAAGCAGTATCTAATTCTTAGGGAGATGATGTTTAGGGAGATACGACATGTAGAAGCCGAGGCAGTAGTTAAACGTAAGGCTATGACCGATCCTACACTTTTAATTAATCTAGTCCCATTAACTATTGTATGCCCAACCATTGTTGAATTTAGTGACTCAATGTCTGAATCATCTACTTCTGCAGACAAAAATTCTTTCAATTCCCATACCGCCAAGAGCTTGGTTTCTTATGAGGAGGCTATGAGACTTTTGACCTCCTCTTTTGAAGGGTCTGAGGCAAACGAGACCTCTTCTAAAACCTCGTACTCTCACCATTATGAGTCTTCTAATCAATCAGAAACCAATTGAGTCAAAGATGGAGGGTGTAGTTCCACCTCCCACAATGGCTATGACACTGCTGGCCATTCTAGGTGACGAATATGCTCACCAATTTCTCGATGGTGCCTCGGTTGATAAACTGGATAATGAATCTTATTCGGCCGAGGATACCCTTAATACATCTAATGTTGAATCATATTCCAACACTGTAATAGAGGTCGACCTCTTGACTTAGAGGCACCTTTATGGTATAGGACCCTTTTATCAACATGAGGTTCCCTTCTGAGGATGAAAGAGCATTTCACGATCGAGATGGAAAGATCTCGATCTATGAAAAATGTTTAGGGTTGATTTTAGGCTTCCCATTCACCCCACTATACAAGCCATTTTTTCTGGCTTAGGTCTAGCCCCTTCTTAACTATCGCCTAATGCTTGGAGGTTCATACTTAGTTTCGTGTTTCTCTGGAAGTTGGTTTATCATATCGACCTTCCAGTTAGCATTTTTAGGGGATGTTATGATGTGTTATCTCTAAAAACCTAGCCTAACTACTATCAACTCCTAGCCAGGAAACCAATAAAGAAAGTCTTTCTTGTGAATTAGACTTTTAACCACGAATGGAAGCCCCATTACTTCTTTATATCTGGAGCTTAGGAATTCGGTCCAGATGCTTCCTGCAGTGTCTCAGAGACCAGAGTTCCTTAGAGATGGGTGCCAAAGCACCCATGTCGACCAAATTAGATCCGAGTCTTAGTGTTGATGCAAGTGAGAAAATGGAGAAGATTAGGAAATAGGGTAAAAAGGGTGGTCTTATAGAGTGTGAGAAATTAATGACCCCCTACTTTTTAGAGCAGACAGGTCTAGGGGTAGACCCCTAGCTGAGTTATGTAAGTATTTTTCAAGAAGATCTTATGTCTCATTTTTATTGTCTTTGTTACTAACCTCGGTTTCAATTTGTAGATCGTCCACCCAACACATCGGACTGTGCGTGGAAGATGGATGCTCCTAATCTTGGTAGTCTAATGAGGCAAGTGGGTAAGAATTTAGCACCTTCCCCTAAAAAAAAGATATCAACTGCTAGTAACCTTTTCCAGGTCGTGGGAATAAATAAAAGAAAGGGAATTCCTGAGGATGTCTATGTTCCTTAGCAACAAAAGAAGCATAAGAACTACCCATCTAGAACGGCACCGACACAAACAATGTTGATATCTTCTAAAAATGTTTTATCAACTCATCTAGCCAATCTGAAAATTAGCTCGAACTCCCGTATAAGAATAATTAGAAGGCCTTTGAGGCATTGGCCTCCATATCACTGGAGACCGATAATCGTTTTTTGAAATCTATGGATGTATCTCTTCTGAGTGACTTATGTCTCCACGGGGCTATTCAGGTCATCTGTTTATAACAACTCTTATGTCTTTATTTAATCTCTATTTTAAGTGTGTAGTATCACCTCGTACTGATGTCTCATATATTCTACAGTCTGTCATGTCTCTAAGTAAGGCCCATCAGTGGGTCCAAGAGAGGCTTCCTGAGATTCGACTAACCCAAGAAGAAATCAAGTTTGAGAAGAAATTAAAGAAGCATCTCATGTCCCAACAAAATAACCATAAGAGGTAGATGGATACCTTCATGACCCAACACATAGAGGCCGTCAAAAAGTTTAATTCTGATCATGATGTTGCCATCAAGGCCTTGACTGAAAAGAAGGCGGTTGAGGAAAAAACAGAAGGTGAAGATTTTTGTTGATAAGGCCCTTAAGGAGGCTAAGAATAAATCAATTAAAGATTTTAACTCATTTGAGGAGTTCATGGGGTACAGTCTTCGGTACTTTGAGAGAGTATCTAGGACAGCCTGCTATTGAACTACCCTCAAATTCCCTAACGTCTCACACATTGCCAAGGTGATTGAGGCATTTGACTTCTTTGACCCACTCTCCATGACAATTTTGATTGATATTGAACGGTTGACACAACTTGAGTCAACTATCTAGACAATCAATAATGAGGGTAATAATGAGTTGGCTAGGGATGAGGCTGAGACAACCTAGATCGAGAATAATGGCAACGATGAGGCTATGAATAATGACGTTGTTGATGGGTTGGTATAAGTAGAGACCTAGCGGAATCGAGCGACTTGAATCCTCTTTTTCCTGGTCGGGTGGATGTTTGTTTCTTGATGCCCCTTGGGTAAAATTTGAATAACTAATTTTTGAGTTCTAATGGTTTGACTTCTGCATTTGTACACTCCTCTCAATAAATCTCGTTTTTAAACTTTGATAAATGTTATTGAATGCAAATAATTGTATCTCCTTTTTTTCAACTCTTCTAATTATGTTCTGTCGACTTGCTTTGAGCATAATTACTATTAAGGAGCCTTGTGGAGATATTCTCGCCCGTGGCCGAGAAGTAATTCAATCAATTTAATGATTTTTTAAATTAGAGATCACCCTGCTGTGATGTTTTAATAAACCATAGTTAAATGATTATCAAATTTGAACCACCAAATTAATGGTGTTTAATTACAAGTCCTCTCTCATCATTTTTTAGAGTCTATGGATGAATGTCCTCTCGTCCTGCACTATCATCTCTCTGAGAGAGTATGACTCCGATATTATCGCGTTTTGATGTTTAAATAAATAATAATTAATGATTTTCAAATTTGAAACACCAAATTAATGATGTTTAACTACAAGTCCTCTCTTGTAGTTTTTTGAGAATGTATGGACAAGTGTCATCTCGTCCAGCATTATCGTCTCGCTGAGAATGCATGACTATGATATCACAACATTATGATGTTTAAATAAACCATAATTAAATGATTTTCAAATTTTAACCACTAAATTAATTATGTTTAACTACAAGTCCTCTCTCATCGCTTTTGAGAGTTTATGGACGAGTGTCATCTAGTCCTGCACTGCCATCTCGTCGAGAGCATATGACTCTGATATCACAACATTGTTATCTTTAAATAAACCATAATTAAATGAATTTCAAATTTTAATCATCAAATTAATGGTGTTTAACTATAAGTCCTCTCTTGTTGTTTTTTAGAGTGTATGGACGAGTGTCGTCTCGTCTTGCATTGTCGTCTCATCGAGAGAGAGTATGACTCTGATACCACCATGTTGTGATGTTTAAATAAACCATAATTAAATGATTTTCAAAGCTTTTTGTGTTTTTCAACATATTAATAATGTCATAACACTGTTCCCCATCTCAGTGTTATTGATAATTAATGGATGAGATAAGTCTCGTCTATTTTCTCGTGTCACCGAGAGTGAGTCAATGCTAATTCACAATATGAATGGTGTTTTTTTTAGCTTAGGGCGACTTGAATTATGCATTTGATAATATTGTAGAAAACACTTGAAAACCTTTCGTTCATAACTTTGAAACTTTTCATACAATGGTAAAATAAAATTTATATAGAATTCTAGTGACAGTATTTTTTCAAATCGTCAGTGTTCCATGGTTTTGAGAATGTCTTTCCCTATAAATTATCAAGTCTGCAGGTGCTTGGAATTACTTCTTCAGTAACCCTATATGGGCCATGGCAATTTGCGTGGAGCTTGTTCAGCTTTTGCTAGTCTTTTTCATAACTAGATCTCCAACGGTGATCAGCCTGGCCTTAACCATTTGATTGTAAAAATTTGTCATCCTCTATTAATAAGTATCATGTTTGACCTATGCATCTTCTCATCTCTCTTCGATCAAGTCTAGGTCCAATCATCATTCTGCTGAGTTTGCCTCCGAGCTATATGTTTGGACCCTATGACTTGGCAGGCTAATCTCACTATGTGTCACAGCCTCTGAGACATAGTCAAATATGAAAGGGGTTTCCCTTATTGGTGTTCTCCAAATCTTCTTATAGGCCCACATGATGGCATGCACTTCTTATATCCAAAGACCTTCGGCGTCTTCTAATTTTTTTTATACCGTTTAAGATAGTCTTGTCGGTCACCTCAATCTGTCCATTTATCTAAGGTCGGCTTGGTGTTAAATAGAACTGTTTGATGTTGATCTTGTTACAATAAGCCTCCAGGGATGAGTTTTAAAAACGTTTACTATTGTCGAAGATCAAAGTTTTAGGAAAACTATACTTGCAAATGATATTCCTCCAAATAAATTTGAAGGTCTTCATCTCAGTGATCATGAACTCAGCCTCTACACATTTTGAGAAATAGTCAATTTCCACTATTAGGTATTTGTAATTGCTTATAGCCTTAGGTAGGGGTCCCACCAAGTCAATCCCCTAGACTATAAATGGTCAAGGGGAAGCGATAAATGACAGGGCTTAATGAGTTTGATGAGGGATGCATGAATATCTCTGGCGCTTGTCGCACTTCTTCACATAGTCGTCTACATTTTTTGCCAAGGTCGACCACTAGTAATGCTGAGTAACTATTTTTGTCACCAAAGACCTTCCTCTAATGTGTATTGAGAAGGAATCCTCGTGCACATATTTCACTATGTACTCCACCTCAGTGGGATGAACACATCATAGTAAACGGAGGAGGAAACCATTTTTGTACAAGACATCTCCTATTATCGAGAGCTTCTTTGCCTTGTATATCAACTTCTTCCTCTCAACCTTTGATTATGGAAATTCTTCGTCTTTGGTGTATCGTATAAGGAGATCCATCCATGATGTCCCCAAGTTCTAGTTTAAACAAAACTCAACTGCATTTTCATCTTCTACAATGGTCGGCATGTACAGGATGTCCACTGGAATGGACAGTATGATATCGATTCTTGTTATAGATGATAACATTACTAGGGCATTGGATCGGCTATTATCTAGCTAAAGGATCCTTTTGAGATTTACCTCTATGAAGTTCATCAACACTTTCTTCACCTATACCAAGTACTTTGCCATCCTTTCATCCTTGGCTTCATACACACCCAAGATTTGATTACAATTAACTCGGAATCACTATGAACTAACATTTGGCCTAAGTTTAACACTTTGGCAAGGGAGAGTCCTATAAAAAGTGCTTCATACTCCGACTCATTGTTGGATTCTTTGAAGTTTAACCTCAGGGCATATTCTATGTCGGTTCCATCTGGTACTGATACTATTAAGATAAATCCACTTCGTATTTCGCATGAGGAACCATCCACAAATAAGCTCCTAAATGTACCTCCTTCTGAGAAATCCCCTTCGCCCAAGACTCTATTTAAAAAAATTCTTCCTCCATCTCGGCCATGACAGGCCTTGCTACACGTGTCTCATCCTCAGACGGGCTTTCATTTACTTTCTCTGGCTCAGTTGATAACATATACTCTTTATTATCGGCCTTTTCCCAGGTAAACTCAACTATGAACTGGCCAAATCTTACCCTTTAATTGTTATTATCGGTTGGTATATGATATCAAATTCTCCTAACTCAATGGACCAATCCATCAACCTACTCGATTTCTCGAGTTTATGGATGACCTATCTTAAAGGTGAGTTAGTGAGAACGACCATTGTATGGTCTTGAAAATAAGGTTTTATCTTCCTCAAAGCGTGAATTAGGGAATACTTCAACTTCTCCATCTTAGGGTACCTATGCTCAACCCATTTAAGGGCCTTAGTATTAAAATATACTGACTTTTGTACCCCATCATCATCTTATACGATTTCCACACTAATGGTCAACTCAGATACAACCAGTTATAAATACAGCTTCTCTCTTTGAACTAGTCGGGACAATAGCATTAGTAAGCCTTAAGCTCTTGTAAGGATCTTTCACATTCTCCATCCCATTGAAAGGCTTTCTTCAATATTTTAAAGAATGGAAAACACTTGCCTGTGGACCTTGATACAAACATGCTCAGAGTGAAGACTCGCCATATCAGCCTCTACACATTCTTATTGGTTTTTGGGGTCTTCATCTCAATCAAGGCTTTGATTTTTCATAATATTCCTCTATTCCTCGTTGGTTGATAATAAATCCCAGGAATTTTCCAGCTCCTACCCCGAACACAAACTTATCAGGGTTGAGCTTCATCCAATACTAATCCTTAGTGTTAAAAGTGCACTCAAGGTTGACCATATGTGTCTCAACCTTGAGGCTTTTTGTCACCATGTCATCCACATTCACTTCCATGGTTTTTCTAATCTATTCCTCGAACATCTTGTTCATCGATATTTGATATGTTGCCCTGGCATTTTTTAGGTCAAAGGGCATGACTTTGTAGAAACAAGTTCCTTTATTTTTTATGAATGAGGTCTTCTCGGAGTTAGTCGAGTCCATAAAGATTTGGTTATAGCCTGAATAGGCATCCATGAAGCTCATCAACTCGTGCCCAGCCATGGAATCTACCATTTAATCAATCCTTAGGAGAAGAAAGCTATCTTTTGGAAAATATGTATTCAGGTTGGTAAAATGTACACACATGCTCCATTTCCCTTGGATCTTACAATATTATGTGACCTGGAGAACCGGTCTCGTAGATTACCAATGGGTCGACTCTATCGAAATTCGACCCTTTACTCAATTTTTCAAGTGCTAATACCATGGGTTGTCCATCTGAGCTCGACTTACCACTATTTCCTCTGCTAATTGGGATTGGACGCACTGTGTCTTCAAAAATTTCATAGGGCTCCTAGTACTTGTCTTCATCACAACAATGGTCATTTTTAAATTCCTAACCTTATTTTCCTAGGCATAATCACCCAGGGCTAGCCACGTATCTGCATCTCTGCTACTATGGTATTTCTTTATGTGAGGCTAGGGGTGGTCCCCTTATCATCGGATCTGTACCCTCTCTGGCAGTCGGAGTTATTATCTCTCCTACAGTGCTGGTGGGTCTAAACATTTTATTTTCACTGAAGATAGCAAGTTGTTCGTATATTATTTGTTTCTTGGTTACCAATGAGTTCATCCTCACAGCAACCTAAGCCATCTCTGATTGAGGAGGCGCTTGGATGGAGCTGGGACCAATGCCTTGAGGCAAATTAGAAACCATCTATTCAAAAAAATGAATGGAATAAAGGGTGAATTGGATGAGCTAAGTGAGTAGGAGAAAATCTTAAAAAAATGAATAAGAGTTCTTTCAATGGTTATCCAGATCAAACCAAGTGTGGAACTGGATCACCACTAGAGAATCAAGTGAGAAACAAGATGAAAATGAAGAGGAAGAAGATGAAGAACATTCATTCCCACAGACGACATTAACTAACGATACTAGATTTAGTATCAACAAGTAAATTCATATGAGCTCAATCCAGAATAGCTTTGAAGGTGCAATAATGGTATTTAAACAAGTGTATAAATGAAGAAGGAGAAGAGGAATAAACACTAGAGTATAAGTGATTCAGCCATTGGCCTACTCCATTGTGCAGGAGAGTGAATTTTACTATAAAAATGGGTACTAATGGCCTAAGTGATAAAATTCTCACTGCTATCTTTCTCCACTGTAATAGAAGAAAATCTTGGGCTAGGGTTTGTATATCTCAATCCTTTCTTCTGGGAAAGAAGATGGGTTTAAATAGTGCTTGGGGTGCATAATGCACCCCCAAGCTTGCAAGGTGCATATCCTTAATGGAGTCACCAATAGGATCTTGACACCTGTCTTTTAGAATGTATAAATAATGATGATGCAAATATTCCCCTACGTGCACATATGTTTCAGTTATAACTGCCTGCTCACGCGGACTGGCTATACTAAAGTCCTACGTCGTATGCTGTGAGATCTCATCATGGAAATCTTAGCCTGGCTGAGCAGGAGACCCCTCGTGTCTGTTCAATCATCTGATAGAGAATGTTGGAATATAGTCTCAACTGGTCGGATGTTTGATCGAGTCAAGTTTGAGTTGGCCAGTTAACCAATTGAGGTCTTGCCCACTAAGAATGTAGATGAGATAAGACTAGCTAGTAAATAAGCTAGTTAAGGGGTCTTGGCCTAAGACTGTAGATGAGGTTAATACTATTGTGTGGAATTACTATAGAATGTGTGATTTATATGGTCAGCCTAGGTCAAACGAGTCTATGGCTGGGATGAAGTTACACTTGGGTGTATCAGCAACAGTGCACCCACCTCTAGTGATACCATAATTGAAAGGGATGTAAATATATCTTTATTTTTTTCAAAATATTTCTTCTGCCTATCTCCCTAAACTCATTTGGCCCTTTTCTTTCAATAATGGAGCGAACGGGTGGGTTACCTTCGTTTGTACTGGAATAAATCTCCTTGGGTAAGAAACCTTCTTTGAGAAACTTTTAAGTTGTATCTGGATTTTTAGTGGTGGCATCAATAGGATGGCCTTCTTATTTTCTTCGTCCACCTGCACTCCTTGTTGATTTAATACAAAACCCCAGATTTTTCCTGTTGTTACCCCAAAAGAGCATTTCGAGGGGTTCATCCTTATTTTGTACATACGGCATCGTTCAAACACCCGCCTCGAATCTTGGGTGTGTCTACTTTTCGTCTTTGACTTTACCACTAGGTCATCCACATAGAATTATGATATGTCATGAAATAGATCATGAAATATGGCCATCTCGGTACACTGATATCTGGCACCCACATTCTTTAGCCAAAATGGCAGGACGGTATAATGGAAGCTTACCAATAGGGTGTGAAGGGAAATATTTTCTATGTCAACTGGATCTATTCTAATTTGGTTATAGCCTACGTACCCGCCCATGAAACTATTCGTTTCATGGCCTACAGTGACGTCCACTAAGCTATTAATATTGGGCAGTGAAAACTCATCTTTGAGGCAGAACCTATGCAAATCTCAATAGTCTACAAAAATCCTTATCTAGTTCCTATCCTTCTCAGCTACATGCACAACACTAGAGAGCCATATTAGGTGTTGGATTGTCTTAATGAACCTTGCTACTAACAACTTTTGTACTTATTTTTTTATCTTGACGTATAATTCTATTTCGTATGTGAAAGTGACTTGCCTTACTTGCAGGGCATTGGGAAGGACATTCAATTTGTGATAACTCACGTTTGGGTCTATCCCAGGCCTTTTTTATACTTCCATGCAAACATTTTCGTGAATTCCCTTAATAAACAAATGATCTCTTCTCTATATTTTGGATCCCGCCCCTTGGAGATTAGAATGGGTCTTCCTTCTTCCCCTTGTAATCCCAAGTTTATTTCCTCCAGTTCCTAGAACAAGTACCTTGAACCATCCTGCATACATTGTGGTTCTTACTCAAGTTCTTCCACATGCCCAATGATGTGTGATTCATCTTGTATAAAGCATTTTGGTGTCGGGTCGACGCTCTCATCCCAAAATATCATCAATGTAGTCCGTTAAAATGGTATTTGATTTTCCCATCTGGGAGTACAACTTTATTGCATATGCGAGGTGGTATGGACACTTCCTCACACTTCCTTCTTCCTTTTCCTTTTTTTCCTTATGGTATTACTCTTTGACCCTGTCGATCATGGATAGACTTTCTTGGCTAAGCATATCCTCTAACCACTTGCATCCCCTCTAACTTTCTTATTGAGTTTCTTCTTTCTTCATCTAGTTCGGTATAAAATGTCGCATCCACCAGTTGTGCCTCTTCTATAGAAAATGGTTTTTCTATCGCTTTTACCACGATCTCATTATAGTGAATGTTGTCCTTAATGGACTGATGATATGTTAGGGAACTATTCCATAAGTGCCCATTCACACCCCCCTATCAAAATATGGTAGCTAGTATGGGCATTGATGATATGAAACTGAATATATGAAGTGAAATTACCCAACTTGATTCGCACATTCACATAGCCTAGCGACTACATTCTAGAACTATTAAAGACAGAAATCATCAATGGCACTTGTACTATCTTATCTTGGGAGATGACTGTCTTATACAACGTGCTGATGGGCATGATATTGATGAATTTTCCTCCATACATTAACGCTCTAGGAAAATCGATCCCGTTTATTAAGGTTGTTACATAGATAGGATGATTATAAAAATGAGGAACTTACCTATCTGCTTCAGAGAAGATCACCTTCGGGCTGTATCTTTTGATCGATCGTCTTATGGGACCCTGTTAATTAAAAGAAGGATCCCCTCACTAGTGGACTGATTCTAGAATCCTCTTTGTGATGACCACATGTGTGTCTGATTCACTCCAATTTGGTGTAACAACATGGATTTTTAAATTGGTATTTTTTAATTAATTTTGGAAAAAAAATCGACAAATATAAATTTTTGGGTTTAATTATTTTTAATAATTAAATATGTTCAGTTTTATTTTTGAAAAGTGGAATTTCAATTGGGTTTGAATTTGGATTTAAAATGAATTTTTAAAAGAGTTTTAAAGATTTAACCTTTCATTTTTATGCTGGTAGAGTCGGTGGATCTGAGGGATCGATCGATCGAACCCTAGAGTCGATCGATTGACTCCCCCGAATTTTTTAGTCGATAAACTGTTTTAAGAGTTTTGGTTCTTTACAAATTCTTTCTTTTCCCCTTATATATATTACTCGTGGGTGAGAGTTTTAACCAACCTTTTACCATCTCCATTATACAGTAGCCTTTATATTTTTCCTCTCCCTTTAAGTGAAAACCCTAGCCCCTATTTTATTCAATATTCTACCTTAGATTTGGAAGCCTATTTGAGGTTATTTTGTGTTGGGGCTAGAATGTGACTTGACTATTTTTCGCGAGGGGAACGTGATGGTGCAATCTAATTTTTGAGGATGAATATATGTAATGATTCATGTGATGATTTTGAGGTACATGACTTACACAATATGCTCTTAAATTCTCTCGAGAGTATTTCGTTTTGATTTATGTGTCGATTGCACTCATATTGAATTGTGATATTCTTTGAAATCCGAGATAATTGTTGCAATCTAAATTTGATACATTGTAATATATTATATTGTGATTTGAGCATGGTGTCATGAGATTTTAATAAGGCATGGAGAATGGGCACCCGCCACTAGTCCAAAATCTGAATATGCTTGAGAATGCGTATGCGCGGTGAGGTGAGGCCTGGTGACCAATTAATGTGTTATTGAGAAATTAATATTGATATAATGCTTGAGAATTGCATTTGATTTGTATATAAGCATTCGTATTGTTATGCTTTATTCATCTTGCTAATTATTTTTTGAGAATTTATTCATGTCATATTGTGTACTTCCCCGTATTTTCTTTTAGTGGCAGGTTAGTGTGGATTTGGACACTAAGGCTTATTTGGAGGTTTATTTTAGAGCAGGGATTGGAAGATTTTTATTTTTTTTATGTATAAATTAGTGGTGTAATCAGTTGAAGAATTGAGTATTTTGAGAGAAACATTATTGTAATTACTGTGGAAGTGTAATAATTTATGGATTTGTTACATTTAAATTATGGAATATAGATGCTCTATACTTATTATGGATGGTTTTAGTTTAGTTTTTATCGTAGTAGCGCCTCATGTTTTCGCATAGGGTGTTACATTTGGCTGAAGAACCACTTAAATTTTAGGCTCCTTGCTATAGTTGCACACTCTAAATCTAACTCCACCTCATACTCTGAATCTAACTCCACCTCGTACTTTTATGATTTTCAAACATACTCTACCTTTGATGTTCCGCTTTCATACAAGGAAAAAACTACATCTACTCTACCTTCTAGAGGAATCACTTGCTCAACACACAAATTTTCCTCCTCTTATCTTTCAAGACTAGATAATCAATCTTCACACATTTTCTCATTGCTCCACCATTCCTTAGGTTCTTGAGATGCTTCTTCATCATACTCCACATCCACGTTCATGGTGCCATAGTGATGGAATTGGAGGGGATTTTTATTAACATCTACAAGTGGTATTTGCAAAATATCATTGGCCACTTGCTCGCTAATAATCCTTCGTAAATAAAAACAGTCTTTAGTAGCATCCTGCACCCTCTGGTGAAGTTCACAATACTTTTAATCTACCTCCTCCATCACTCTTGGGACTCACCCATTAGAGTGGGGTGTAACCACTAGCCCCTCTCACACTAAAGTGTAGTGGAAATCCATGACCTCTGTCATGCTATAAGGCAGCAATGGTGGAACGTCATCCCCAAACTTCCTTTTTCGTGAACTATTTCCTTTGAATCCTGAGCCTCCTTTCTTTCCCTTTGAATTCCCGTCCAAGTAGTTGATAGCTTGTCTTCTAGAGGCCTGAAATTTTCCTGAGGTTAGAGGCACCTGTGTCCTTCAACTTGACAATTTGGGTTTGATTATCATCGCGATGTTTCTGGATGCTTATGTGAACTCCCTAAGCATTGCATCCCTAGTCTTATTGACCAGGTGGATTTTTTACTCTTATAGGAGCCCTTCTACGCATATATACAATAATTTTGATTGAGCCACATCTTCGTGGACATCCAACGCCCTCTCATAAAAGCGTTTGATGTATTGTATCAGTTCTTCACCTAGTTTTTGTACCTCTTATGTATGGTGCCTCAACGTGAACTCATATTTTTCTGGGAAAAATTTCTAGAGGAACTGTCTTTATATCTCTTCACATATTATAATGTTGTTAGGTACAAGTAGGGAGTACCAGGTGTATGCCTTACCTATGAGAGTTTTTGAAAACTCACATAATTTTAAGATTGTCTCATTACCATGAACATGCAAGTACTCTACGAACCTCTTCACGTGTTCTCTAGGGTTTTCTCCCTTCCCATTAAATTTATGACTTTGGAGGAACATACCCCTTAGGGTATGTCTTTTCGTTGATTCTTTCTGGGTAAGGATTTTTAGCTCCTCGTACATATGAGGGGCTTCTCTCTAAGAGGGAAAAAACTTCTTTACCTCTTCTATAGTGATAACTTTGTAGGGAGATTGCTCCAGGATAACCTTCTTCGTTGCTGGTGAAGTCACTGGTGTTACTACTTGCTTTGCTACCCCTTTTCATAGAGGAACTACCTCTACTATCATTGTTGTCGCGATGGTTGATCCTCCGATAGGGGCCACCATCGGTGTTGTATAATATTGACTTAGGCTTGCTGTATTAACGTTATTTTTCTTTAAAAATTCAAAGAACATACTCATTACTTTGATACTTACCAACGACATAGCTCATGTCATGATAGTCTGCCCTGCTTGAGGAGCTGGTGCTCTCACTCCTATAACCACCACCTCTTCTTGTGTGATTTGGTCACTCTGAACTCTATTACAAGCCGGAGTATCATCAAAAATAGCTTCTTAGACACATTACAACCTTCTTTGTCCATATAAATGAGGATACTTCCCTAGCAAAGTTGTTAATTATAGGAGGGTGGTTGTACAGGGGTTTGTAAAGAACTAGAATGGGTGAGTCGTGATCCACTCCAATGGAATCGATCTTCAAGGCCTTAGAAGTCTTAAGAGAAGCTATGAGATGAAACCTTCCTCTTTGGGTAATAATGGAGTAAATGTTGTGACCTTCCTCCTAAAAAAAAACTAGATAACAACCGGTTTCACAAGAAATAATAATGTTTGGGAGAAGGAGATCTCCTTAGAATAATGGACGTAATTATGGGAGTGAAGAGGCAAGTACTTTGACACTTAGAGAGAACGGGAAGAGAATACTAGTTTTATTTCTATTTTCGTAGACTAACTGTGTAACTTGAGTTTTCTATCTTGTTCTTAACCTTACCAAAGGGTTCTATATATAGGTATATACAATGACTATCTGGCATTTTGGGCACCAAAAATGAGAGGGAACTTAGGGACAAGGTCTGAAATGTACTTTTTGTCCCTATTTTTCTGTTAACTGCTTATCCCCTTTGACAGGAGACACCTGGTGAACACCAAAGTCAAAAACCAAATATGTCGACTAATAGTGGTAAAATATATGATTTAGTAAATACCATTTCAAACGGTAACCTGTTGTACATACTTTTATAAAAACTTACAAGTGGCCTTGAGGCAACTCGCTGATGGTTATTTAGAAAGTGCTCTTCTGAGAGGCCTCTTAGATACTTACTTACTTATTCTAAGTGTAAACTATGCGAGTTCTTGAGTGACTCCTAGAATCTCTATACTATTATTATATATATTTTAAAGTGTCAAGTGGTTGAGATTTGATTTTCCCAACGAACCTTGTCTCACGGACGCCCAACCAAAATTCCCAGGAGATTCCAACTGGCTTGCTTGATTCCTGCTTGCTCAACTAAGGCTACCTGGACAAGAAAATAATCATTAGTAATTGATACATTTTCAGTAAAAAATCTAGTGATGGGGCCTCTCCCTCTCGTGGTGGACTCCCTCATCTAAAATCATTTATGAGTAATAATTTGTGGAGTGGGGTCACTCACGGTGGACCCCCTTGCCCTAGGACATTCCTTGGTAGCAATTTAGGGGGATGGATCCCCTCGTAGTGGATCCCCTCAACCTAAATCATTTTATGAAGTATTAACCACGGGAAGTGGGGACACTCGTGGTGGATCCCTCTCCCTATGTCATTGTCTGGTATCAATCTTGGACAGCAGGTCCTGTCAAGGTGGATCCCCTAATCCTTTTATTGATCTTAGAGAGTGTGGCCACTTTTGGTGGACTCCTTCACCCTTTATAAATTTTTTAGTGAGATGTCTTGGGGAGTAGGGCCACCCGATATGGATACCCTTGCCCTTTACAATTTATCTGATGGCATTAGTGGAAAAGGGGTCACTCGTAGTGGACCCCCTCATCCAGGTTGAAATGTGCCTACTAATGAGTTGTGTAATACCCCGTATTTCTGAATATTCCAAATAATTCTTTTTAATTAGATTGGAGAATTAAATGAGAAAATTATGGATTAATTTAAATTACATAAGAGTAGTAATTTAAAGATTTTTATTTAAAAATTGTAATTATGGAATATTAATCGAGAGATAGATACCGGTTTATATTGCATCATTTTATTTACTTAGTGTGAGTGGTAAATAGTTACTTAACGCGTGTAGACCGTGTTGGGGTGAGAACGAGTAATATTTTTTAAGTGACTCAAATGATAATTTAGAGGTCACCGATGAGTCCGGAAGGGTCAAATTAGTCAAAATAGTATACCCGGGGGTACTAGTTGAGTCCCGGGGTAATTTTAGACTAAACCGAGACCGTTCGGGGGCGTTTTGGTCTTTTAACATAAGAGGGTATGGAGACCTACGAAATTGAGAGTTTTATATCAGCCGTATGATAGAGGAATTAGGGTGAGAACACCCATGACAACACCAATACCATTAGAGAGAAGAGAGGCACAACTTTCTAAGGCAAAAGGAAGAATTGGGAAGGATTCAAAGGGATTTTTACCATCAACTTGTTGGGGAAGAAGGATTGGAGGATGAAGATCATCAATCATCAACAACAACCACGAAATCAGACCCTACTGATCATAAGGAAAGTTGTTTATTGCAAAAATTATAAAGTTATAATACCCATGTGTAGGGTTTTTGAATAGTGTTGTTTAATTCATTATTTTGATTGGAGAAAGATGATATTTATACATGTTGGGATAGGAATCGCATGTAGAATGATTTACCTTATGTAGAGGTTTAAGATTCAGATTAGACTTGATGATTTTTCGGATTAAAATCTGGATTTTGAATGATAATATGGGAAGAAAACCATAACTAGGGTTTCAAGAAATTTTGGATTTTAATTCATTATTTCTTTAAAGTAATTGGAGTTTTGATGTATTTGACACGTTAGAAACTGTCCTAGTATATGTGGAAATATATTAGGATCATTGGGTCAACGTTTGGTGGACTATAATGGAGTTTGAAGTTTTGTTAATGGAGGAAAAATCTTAACTAAGAAGACAACTGCGTCTGTCCCTGTTCGATCGATCGATCGATCTCGAACTATCGATCGATCGACTATGTCGATCGATCGAACCCAGCCGTCGATCGATCGATGCAAGCTCTTTCCCGAAAATTTTGTGTTTAATTCTTCGTTGAGTTCGGGAATGAATGAGTATTCTAGGATTTACATTATACTTATATGGGAGTGAGAATAAGACCAGCAGGTATATTGTTGAGGTCCGATAAGGCCATTAGGTGTAGGGCTTGAATTACGGACCGAGGAGAATAATCCGATTTAGTAGAGTATCGGGGATGTCGAAAATTGAGTTACGGGGCGAAGTAAATTCAATTTAAGTAATAGACCAGTAGGGTAAGAAATAACTACTGAAATTATATGTAAGGGGTAACTAGGACCCTTAGAGTTGTGTGAATACTCAAATAAATACGATTAATGAGATAAATCGTAAAGAGAATATTGTACGGTAGATATATGAGATTAAAATATTACGTACGTATATGATTAATAGGTCGGGCGTGTACCTACTGAATTATGTGATCTTTTAGGTAGAGATATTATACCTAAATTAATTATGTTAGGGTCGATGAGACATTCCGAACTAACATAAAGTTGTTATATGTTTGGGGTCGATGAGAAATGCCGAACCAAACTTTGAACTGGTGTCGCGATGAGAGAGTCCCGAACCAGAATATGTGTATATATATATTTTTAAAAATAGTTGGGGTCGATGGATAATTTCGAACCAACTCTCACTTGGGGTCGTTGAATCATTCCGAACCAAGAGATCTTTATTTTAGTATATAAATAATTGGGGTCAATGTATCATTCCGAACCAATTCTTACTTGGGGTCGATGAATCATTCCGAACCAAGAGTCCTTTACGTGTATAAAAAAGGGCAAAATAGCAATGACTGATATTTAGTATATATTGTGTGTGAAATATATATACTTCATGATATCCTACTTCCGTGTGTTAGTAGATTGATACATATTATGTATTTAAAGATACATACTGAATTGGTAAGTTAAGTAGTGAAACTTAATTACGAAATGCACCTTTAGATAGAGAAAATCTATTTAGTAATTCAAGTAGTGAAACTTAATTACATAA
This sequence comes from Sambucus nigra, assembly GCA_949130495.1. NCBI lineage: Eukaryota > Viridiplantae > Streptophyta > Magnoliopsida > Dipsacales > Adoxaceae > Sambucus > Sambucus nigra. Next base: position 144,836,303 of record OX422212.1, read on the forward strand.
GTGGGAAGTCAACAATTGTGAGAATTGTAGTAATTTTAGTAGTGAAACTAAATGCGAAGTCTTGAAAAATAACATAGATGAAATGTTACTTGAGAATTAATTAACATACGCGAGATGTTAGTGAAACGGTTGTACTGTATGGGCGGTACTGGAACATGGGTACAGATAAGTTCAGTTGACTACTTTGGTTTTAGTTAGCTTGGGAGGTATGGCTAGATAAACTAAGTGTAGAACGTTAGGTGTGCACAAAAGATGAGGGGTGAGTAACTCAAGAGACTGTACGAGAACCTAACATGTGTAATCAATAACCGCATTTTATATTGTGATAAACGCTTGCTAAATATTTTCAAAATGTTTTGAGTACTAACTCTTGCTATAAAATATTTTCAAAACCTTTTAGGTGTCCAGCCACAGGGATGCCATGTATGATGATTCCATTCCAGAGACTCAGAGCTATAGCACAGTGGATGCTTACAGGATTTTGACTAGACGATATCTCTCATTCAGATCTAGTACAGGATCTCACACTCTTCTATGCATGGACTTGTGGTCCACTATTAGTCTCAGATGTTAGTTTCAGACTAGTGGTTATTCTATTGTTGTTTGGGATTTTTTTAGCCGATGGTTTATTCGGTAATACTTTTGTTCTGTTGTACTTTTACTTTGTTGTTTGAATTATAGTACATGATTGTTTGTACTTTGTTCCACATGGTTGATTTATCTGTTTTAGGAAAGATAAAATTTGGCACTGGTCTAATTTTACTTAGGGGATTAGTAATTAAAAAATTTTCGACAGTGATGCTAAGAATTAACCATTTGAGAAACCTGTTTTGATTTAATAAAGTCCTGATCACCCGATGTTTAATTAGGCGGGGTGTCACAAGTTGCTACCCCTTTACACGTTGTATCCGCTAAACCCGTCTCACACACAAATCTTAATGAAAAATAAAAGAATGTGACGTACTCCAGTCACACAATACCTTCCCTAAGTGCCCATGGAAAGAAAACATACCCTCAATCGTAAACAATGTTGTTGGCCAGAACTGATCCACGGACATGATATGCACGTCCAAAATTCCCCTGCTCTTATAGAGGCGATTGCCCTAGAATTGCTAGTGGGATTGAAAGTTATGGTAACTGCTACCCTAGATGAATATCCTTCTACTAGCCCTTACCCATAATCGGGCATGTACGCCGCATATGGCCTACTCTCCACACGTGAAACATTTTCTTATGAAACCTGTTGGCTATTGGCCTTAGTGAGGTCATCCTTATCTTTGACCCTACTGACCTCCACTCTACTTTCCCTGGCCCTGCCTAAATTTGCCGTTAGCCGACTTGGATCCCTTTTCAGAGTCCCCTAACTGGAACACCGCTCATGCTGCCTCTGTTTCTGTTGCGGTGACTCACTGGCACTATTGTCCCCATTTTTTCCCTGTTGGCTTGGTTATCATGTACTCTTTGCTACCCTTTAATGGAAGTGATGATTTTGGTAGTGAAATAACATGGTGATCTTAGAGGCATTAACCATATGTGCTATAATAGTTGTGACCTCCACAACGATAACAATCCCCTGAGCGGCATGAGGCTCCAGCTGAGCCTCCCTTTTTGCATCCCTCCTAGCGATATGTGCTGGTCATCCTCTCTTATTATTTGGCATCAAAAACCAAACCAAAAAAATGTATGAAGTTCACTACAACTATATACAGTAGAAGAAGAACTTGAAAGCACAATATGAATCAATAATCTAAAGCATAGGGCACTACAACAAACAAAATGCAATGCATATGACATAGCGAGTTCGCACAGATCCTAAGGACACTAGAACCTGAAGCTCTGATACCAACCATGACAAATTGCCTATTTTAATACTGGGTGGCCAATACTCTATAAAATATAATAGGAATCCCAATATGGATCATTCTCAACATTACTCTTGCAACATTAATATAACATAAAGAATAAGAATAATCCATACAACCACAATAACTGAACTAACCATCATGCAAAAATAAATAATAAGGGTGAACCGAATAAACCATCGGTTACGAAATAACATCCACAATGTAAACTGAATAATAACTGAGTACGAAAGTATCAAGTCTAACAAAATATAAAAGTCCGTAATAAAATAAATACTATCATCTAAGGGCAACACGCCCAATAGTAAATGGTAATAAATGATCCTATCTAGAGTAGAAATGATTGAAACGTCTAAGAAAGCATTCACAACTATTATCGGCAAGAAAGGATCTATCCTTGTTGTCATAGTTGTTGTTAATACACACCTGGGATATAAAAAGAAAAATAGGGAAAGATAAAAATACACAAGTCAAAGCCCATATAGTAGAAAAATATGTTTACAAGTAAATAAATGTTTTAATACACTTAAAATCGTAATGTATTACGTTCAAGATTAACCCATCGCACTCACTTGAGATAAGCATCACCTCTAAACTACAGTGAGCACCTAACGTGTTCACTACCCAGTCTAACTAGGACACGCAACTATGATATAAGCTGAACCCAGTTAATACTCTCTATTAGCTAAGTCTAACTACCATCACTAGGTACTCATTTTAAGCAGTATTTTAGTATAATGAATGTAACACAGCTACACTCATGTTATAATTAATTATACACACTATATCATATAAGCATACACATATATCACTCACTATATACTCATAATCGTATCACCCTAGCTTGGACCTCATGGATACTTTTCTCGTGTGCTATCCGGCTCTAAGAATCATGCCTCACATCAAGCCACTGGGTCAGAATTTCACCACTGATCCCAAACTAAGACACATATAATGGAGCAGGCACAAACATATGTCTGGGGTCACAATCATATCACATCACACCCACCGATATCCATATCAAAATATATCCTCACACATGGATAGTGCCCATGCAACAGTCCTATGACCTGGGAAATTAACCCAACACCTATTAAACAATGCCAGGGTGGATTTCCCACTACGTGCAACCTCCTATGACAAAGCTCTCGAGTAGGTATGTTTAAATAAAATAGGTAAGATGCACTCATACATATATATACATGTCATTGTAATATATATATATATATATATATATATATATATATATATATATATATATATATATATATATATATATATATATATATAGTAAGTATATAACTCATACATATATCCCACAGCGTACGGTTCGCTAATCCCCAAGTTCAATCCTAACTTCCTGATTAGTGTCTGAAATTCACTTACTTGGATCCCTGCTTCATCTCACTCAAACCTATTTACCGTTGGCCTATCACACGTACAAAAAGAAATCCCAATCCAAAACCACCAATTTAAAATTTTGGTATCACGCACCTTTTAGTAGAAAATTTATAATAAAATGAGAAAAATATGAAATCGGAACCCATGCCTTCAAAATTCAATTATGCACAACTTTAACCAACTTCCAACTTCCACATCCCATTCGAACGAAATCCGCATCTCGTTCGAACGAGCTTCTGATGAGGCTCTAACGAGATGATATAAACACATATATGATGCATTTTCCTTTGCAAGATTCATTTTCAAATAACCAACTTCGTTTCTAGGGTTCTTATTACCCAAACCAAGAACTCTAATCCATTTATTACTCAGTAAATATAACCCCATCACTATATATATGAATCTAAATAAAAATCCCTATAAATTTGAGATTGTAATTCATTTATAAAGTTGATTATTCAAGATCCCATCTTCCATTTAAGTTATTTCTCTTCTTCCATTGAAACCCAAAATTTTATCTCTAATTACAATATAATCAAACCCAATTTATTCATTTATTCAAGATCATGAAACTTTTAATAATAGGTTTCTTTATCTAATCATCAATTTCAATATTTCCATCAAGATCCCCAATTTCTAACTTAAATCAAGAAGGTAATTAACTACCAATTAAAAAAAAGGCGATATAAAGAAAGTATTTACTGTAAGGACACAAATTTCCAATTGAGTTCATATATAGTTTTGGCTCAATTCCGGACAAAAACATTTATTCATAGGATTTGTTTTTATTGTAATATTCTCAAGCCTATGAAGTGTATGTTGAAGACGTAGCGGCAAGAATTTAAAGCTTCATCAAAATGCCGGTTTATGTGCCTCGTTTCTACGTTATCAACTAAGGTTCCATGCTCCCAAGGTATGAATGTAATTATATTTATATAGGAACTTGGAACTTTGTTTATTTGGGTGATTAGGTTTAATAAAACCTTGTTTATTTCAGAAATTAATTCAAAAAGACTTTATATTAATATATATATAAATGTTTCTAGGCCAAAATAGAATTTAACAAAATTTCTGAAACTCGTTCGAAGTTTCGTTCGAACGAGATTTTTCGTTCGAACCAAACTTCGTTCGAACGAGACTGCCTTTCTAACCAAACTGGTCAGTCGTTAGATAAGTCGTTCGAACGACTTTCTCGTTCCAACGAGATATCTAACGAGGTTCTAACGAGTCCAGGCTGGTCTCTCGTTAGAAGCCTCGTTCGAACGACAGTCAAAGTCGTTCGAACGAGAATGCCAGGCGGGAACAGTTTTGAGCAGTTTTTTGGCAGTTTTCTCCCACTTTCCCCACTTGTTTTTTAACCAACTTTTACATACTTTATTATGCGCGGGAAACACATTTTCCAAGACAACTTTTCCATTTCATATCCATCTCTTAGAGAGAGTTTGAGAGCTAATCTTTTTAGGGAAAATGTTCATGTTTTTGAGTGTCAATTTCTAAAGAAAAATTCATACACACTCTAGTTTACACCCAATAGTTGTTTATCCAAGTTCCATATATACATATCTTTACTTGGAGTTTTTGGCACCGGTTTTCTCTACCGAATTCAAGAGAAGTTTCGGGTTTGCTTCTACACCCCATCACAAAGAAGACTTTTAGTGATATTCTACCCGTTTGGAGAAAGGCTCCATATTCGGGTGACGGTGTCCGTTTAAAGTCCCATCGGTGCATTCCGAGACCACGGTGGAGCTCCGTTGGTTATCCGCTAATTGGAGGTCGATACAAGAAGGAGCATCACGGCTTGAGAGGGTTCGAGTTTAGGAAGTAAGTCTTTTGTCTTGTTAATACCATTTTTAGTGGATTTGAGGCTAGGGCCGTCCCGAGGTTTTTTCCCGTTAGTGGGTTTTTCCTCGTATATCGCGGTGTTGTGTGACGTTGTTTATTTTATCTTGCACATCATTTAGAACGCATGCTTAGGTTTAATTTCAAGATAAAATTTGGTTTAATTATCACACTCATTTAATTTGGGACTTAAATTGAATATTGGGTAAAATTGTGTAATTCAAGTCACTTGCATTAATTTGGTTTGGCCTAACTTTGTTAAATGAATAATCATGACTTAGGCAAAATTCTAGGACTTGAATTATGTTTTAATTTGTTTTGTAAGATATTAAAACTCGACCTTGTTTATTTGTTAAAACCATCTCAACGCTTCCGCATCTATTGAAAAGGAAATTATATATTTTAATTTGACATTATTAAAATCCGGGGATCCAACACTTGCGTTTTCAAATTGGTACCAGAGCCAAAAACGATAAATTATTTCGTTAAGATCCTTTAATTTTTGGCTAAAATGGATTTTTCCCCATTTTCAAAATTTCCTATTTTTGATGGTTCAAACTACGCGTATTGGAAAGCGCGAATGAGATCGGCACTAAAATCTATCGACGAGAGAGTTTGGATGTCTGTTGTTAACGGGTATTCCCCACCAACTCATCTTATTGAAAATGAACGTGTTTTAAAACCCGTCGATAGATGGACTGAAAATGAGTTTAAACTTGCTAACTTTAATTCCCGTGGTTTAAATGCCTTATTTAGCGCTGTCGCACCGGATGAATTCCGACGTATTATGACGTGTGAAACCGCTAAAGAAGCTTGGGATATTTTACAAATAACTCATGAAGGAACTAGTGTCGTTAAAGCTTCTAAACTCCAAAACCTCACCACTCAATTTGAAACTATCAAAATGGATGAAAAAGAAACTTTTGATAAATTTTATGCTAGACTTTCTGATATTGTCAATTCATCCTTTAACTTGGGAGAGAAAATACCTGACGACCGTGTAGTAAAGAAAATTTTAAGGTCCCTACCCGATAGATTTATTCCTAAAGTGACCGTTTTAAATTCTTTACACACTTTAGCCTCTACGAAATTAGAAGAGTTAGTAGGTGATTTACAAACCTATGAACTAGATATGTTTCCCTCTAAAAATGAAACGAAAATTGAAAAGGGCGTTGCTTTGAAAGCCCGAAAAGAAGTCAAACAAGTTGTAGAGAGCGATAGTGATAGTGACTCGGAAGACATGGCTTTGTTTGCTCGTAAATTTAGAAAATTTCTTAAATTTAACAAAGATAAAGTTAAAAATGATTTTAAGAAATTTGATTCTTCTAAACATGATAAAAGCGAGAAGATTTCTAAAGCCGATAAGATCCCTAAACCTAGTAATGAAAATATTGATAGGGACGAGTCTAATAAATGTTTTGGTTGTGAAGGTTATGGCCATAGGGCTTTTGAGTGCCCCACTAAACTAAGGAAAGAGGGTAAACGACCCATTTCATATAATGCGACCCTTAGTGATAGTGATAAGGAAGAGAAGCCCGAATCCCCCACTAAGAAAAATTTTGTGGCTTTTATGGCACATGTGAGTGATAATGAGAACTCATCGGATGATGAAATTATAGTACATGCCACTTCCAAGGTCATTGTACATGATTCTCTTATTTTTGATGATAGTGAGAGTGAAAAAGAAGAAGAGAGTAAAAATGAAGATGAGGTTAATATGAGTGAACTTCAAAATGCTTTTCATGAATTATATAAAGAATCTATTAAATTGAAAAGAGCTAATTTGAAGTTAGAAGCGAGTTTAAAAGAAAGTGTCAAGGTCATTGATGAAAGTGCCTTAATAGAAGACCTTAGGACACGTGAGAGAACTCTTCAAGAGAAGCTTAACTATGTAGAAGGCGAGAGAGATAGCCTTAGGGGTTTAATGGAATCCTTGAAAAAGGAGCTTCTTGCTTTTGACGAGCGTAATTTTTTACTAGAATCTAACATTGTAGAATTGGAAAATAAATTAAAAGATTCTAGTAATGTCAAATTTGATTTGGAATGTCGTTCGGAAAAACTTGATAAAATGTTAGGAACGGTCCAAATTAAAAATGACACTTTTGGTTTAGGCTTCAATACTTTTAATGAATTTAACCCTAAAGTCAAAACCAATGTTTTAGGAGAATCTTCTAGGAATGCATTTAATGATCACTCCTTAGATAAATCTTTTCGACATGTTCTCACTTGTACTCATTGTGGTCGAAAAGGTCATCTTAGGCAATTTTGTTTAGATCTTAAACGAATTCTTAGAAAATCCCATAGTAAAGTAACCACGATAGCTAACGTTCCTACACCCCAAGATAGTAATTCTTCATTAATTTGGGTTAGGAAATCCGACTTGGTTGCCTTACAAAATAGGGATTGTGATTCTCATTTACTTTCACATGCTTCCTCTCTTGCTAAATCTAAAGGATAAATGTGTTAGTGTTTTGCATACTTTAGCGTTTGTACTTCATGTCATATTCATATGCTAAATGTATGCTTGTTTAGTCATTTTCTAGTCATTGCCTTATTTCATATCACATGCTAGAAATCATGACTTGTTTATCTTTTTGTATTATATTTTGTGTTTGATTTAACTGAAAAAATATAAAAAGATTTTTGTTTATCATTTGTGTTTTATTATTTCATTTATGCTTAATGAAAAATACAAATGATTTTTGTTTAGTCTTTTGAGTATATATTTCTTTTGACTAAAAATGTTAAAAACTCAAAAAGATTTTGTTTGGTGTGTACTTTTGTTTGACACACTTTATGTGGCATATACTTGTGTTTGAATCCCATCATTTACGCTCCCACGTGGCTAGAACTTTTGGTTTAGATTTTCAATCCTTAAAATGTTCTTTACCATTTTTTTTGGAGTAGTTGGATTTTGTATTGTTCAAATGGATTCTATTTCTATATGCCTCTATTCACACATGCACAAGCTCTTTTGAAATCTTAATGTCACATGTTATATTTGAGCTTTTTGAGGTGTTCTCCTACCAATCTAGTCATCTACATATCTATGACCTAGGAGGACTAGTGCATATCAAATTCCGTTGTATGTGAGATTTGTGTGAAAATGAAAAACATGATAATTTTAAATATGCACGGGGAAGGGCTCCGAAAGGACTAAGTGATCCTTTGCGAATAGTAAGCCACCGTTGATTGGATCTAAAAGAAATACGTGATCCAAAGGCCTAAAAACAGAATATTTGGCATTAAAAAGAAAACAATTGCCAAGGCCTATGTTTGTATGATATATTCATTCAAAAGTAAAAGAATATATATGCTTATTGAGGGAGAATTGGATGGTATATCAACGGTTTGCACAATGTCCGTTTATCCTAGATGTCTTTAATGTCATGACTCTATTTGGTTTGTAGAATCATCATCATGCTAGGCTTGTATGCATTGTGTATGTTTGTTCATTGAGTTCAATCTTTATATTGTCACATGAGGTTATATTTAACTGTGATGAAGTTTGCAATCAAATGAGAACTCCGTGAACGTTTCTTAAGTGTTTGGGTCTAAATTTAATTGTTGCTAGTTCACACCCCTACACTTCCGTTTCCATATGACACATTTTTGCCATACGAGTGTGCAAACTTATTGTATTTTGTGTCATGTGTGTGTTTATATCTATTTATATATGCTCGCACTTATTGGTATATTTATAGTATATATATATATGATATTTGTTTGTCTTTGCCTTGCTTTCATTGTCCATATGCTTTCATGTCTTAACACTTTAAGCTTCAACATGCTATTTATTAGTTCTTTAATCCTTTGCCTATTCCTGAACAAAAAGGGGGAGAATGATGATAGGGGGAGAAATGGTATCTAATCCTATTGTTTTCGTATCTTAGTTTGGGGAGATTTATTTTAGGGGGAGACGTCTTTCTAAGTAGGTCATGTGTTTAAAGGGAGAATTAATTTAGGGGGAGTAATTAATTAATTGCATTTAATATTTTATATTCCCTATGCATTTGATGAGTTTGCTTAAGTGTGCAGGAATTATTCTAAAGCGGCATCATTTAATATTTTATATTCCCTATGCATTTGATGAGTTTGCTTAAGTGTGCAGGAATTATTCTAAAGCGGCATCTTTCTATGGCAAAGCGTTTAAATCCTTGGGTTGAGTCAAGATTGGGCGGGTTATGTTTTGAGTCTAGTGAGCTTGACGGCCCTTTAGGATTTTGTTTGGTTTTTGTCCCGGAATAGCCAAAGGGGGAGATTTGTAAGGACAAAAATTTCCAATTGAGTTCATATATAGTTTTGGCTCAATTCCGGACAAAAACAATTATTCATAGGATTTGTTTTTATTGTAATATTCTCAAGCCTATGAAGTGTATGTTGAAGACGTAGCGGCAAGAATTTAAAGCTTCATCAAATGCCGGTTTATGTGCCTCGTTTCTACGTTATCAACTAAGGTTCCATGCTCCCAAGGTATGAATGTAATTATATTTATATAGGAACTTGGAACTTTGTTTATTTGGGTGATTAGGTTTAATAAAACCTTGTTTATTTCAGAAATTATTTCAAAAAGACTTTATATTAATATATATATAAATGTTTCTAGGCCAAAATAGAATTTAACAAAATTTCTGAAACTCGTTCGAAGTTTCGTTCGAACGAGATTTTTCGTTCGAACCAAACTTCGTTCGAACGAGACTGCCTTTCTAACCAAACTGGTCAGTCGTTAGATAAGTCGTTCGAACGACTTTCTCGTTCCAACGAGATATCTAACGAGGTTCTAACGAGTCCAGGCTGGTCTCTCGTTAGAAGCCTCGTTCGAACGACAGTCAAAGTCGTTCGAACGAGAATGCCAGGCGGGAACAGTTTTGAGCAGTTTTTTGGCAGTTTTCTCCCACTTTCCCCACTTGTTTTTTAACCAACTTTTACATACTTTATTATGTGCGGGAAACACATTTTCCAAGACAACTTTTCCATTTCATATCCATCTCTTAGAGAGAGTTTGAGAGCTAATCTTTTTAGGGAAAATGTTCATGTTTTTGAGTGCCAATTTCTAAAGAAAAATTCATACACACTCTAGTTTACACCCAATAGTTGTTTATCCAAGTTCCATATATACATATCTTTACTTGGAGTTTTTGGCACCGGTTTTCTCTACCGAATTCAAGAGAAGTTTCGGGTTTGCTTCTACACCCCATCACAAAGAAGACTTTTAGTGATATTCTACCCGTTTGGAGAAAGGCTCCATGTTCGGGTGACGGTGTCCGTTTAAAGTGCCATCGGTGCATTCCGAGACCACGGTGGAGCTCCGTTGGTTATCCGCTAATTGGAGGTCGATACAAGAAGGAGAATCACGGCTTGAGAGGGTTCGAGTTTAGGAAGTAAGTCTTTTGTCTTGTATTTGTAATACCATTTTTAGTGGATTTGAGGCTAGGGCCGTCCCGAGGTTTTTTCCCGTTAGTGGGTTTTTCCTCGTATATCGCGGTGTTGTGTGACGTTGTTTATTTTATCTTGCACATCATTTAGAACGCATGCTTAGGTTTAATTTCAAGATAAAATTTGGTTTAATTATCACACTCATTTAATTTGGGACTTAAATTGAATATTGGGTAAAATTGTGTAATTCAAGTCACTTGCATTAATTTGGTTTGGCCTAACTTTGTTAAATGAATAATCATGACTTAGGCAAAATTCTAGGACTTGAATTATGTTTTAATTTGTTTTGTAAGATATTAAAACTCGACCTTGTTTATTTGTTAAAACCATCTCAACGCTTCCGCATCTATTGAAAAGGAAATTATATATTTTAATTTGACATTATTAAAATCCGGGGATCCAACACTTGCGTTTTCATTTACTTTCCTTTATGGATTACAAATCTGAAGATATTTAATTTAGGTTGAATATCCTTTTCAAGATCCTTGCTCCTTGCCTCTTTTCTCTTCTCTAGGGTTCTTTTCTATCAACCTCTTATTTAAAAAGTGAAAGGCGGGCATTCATCCACCTTCCCAAACCCTAATAAGTCTTCCCAAAAGACTAATCTCATTTTTTTCCTTTAATTATTAATATAAAATGACTTTCCAACCCTTATACTGGTCCTTATATGTCTAAAAAGCCTCCATAACCTAAACATAACACCCTGATACCTATTCTGGACTATTTCGACCCTTCTCGGATCACTAGTGCACTCGAAAAGGTCATCTGACTAACCTTAATCCAATTATGCTAAGTTTTTATTATCGAGGTCCGATATGTGTGTATCCTACATATCTTCGATAAATTATATCAATTCGTTGATGTAACATATTATCGAGCCATCACCGATTTGACCATCGCTAATGCTCAAACGCGACATATAATAAATCATATAACTATTTACTTATCACATACAATTAGATAATAATTCTAATAGATATTAATTCTTTATCTTCCTAATTAATATTTACTAAATATATAATTTAATTTTCTCCAAATTAAATTAATGAAATAAAGCCATTAATTATTTCTAAAATTTCAAGGTATTACATCTGTTTGATCAATTACTAGGATCCAGAATATTTTCAAAAATTGATCTAAGATTCGGTTACCATCAACTCCATGTTAAGAAATAATAAATACTAAAAACTTCTTTGCGAACTCGGTATGATAATTTTGAATTTATGATAATGATCTTTGGATTATTAATCCGCCTAAAGCTTTCATGGATTTAATGCATCGAGTGTTTCGAACTTTCTTAAATCAAGTCATAATTTTTTTATAGACGATATTTTGATATACTCTATGACTTGAGAAGGCCATGAAGAACATTTGTTCATAGTATTAGAGACTTTATGAAAATTCCAACTTTACACAACTAAAAGAAAAATTGATTTTGTCATCATAAAAGTGAAGTTTCCAGGACATGCGATTATCGAGATAGGAATACAAGTAGATCTAACAAAAAACGTGGCAGTGATGGAATGGTAGCGACCCACAAGTGTTTCAAAGACTTGGAGTTTTCTCGGACTCGCAGCTTATTATCGACACTTCATATAAGGATTATGAAAAAATTGTCTTACTTTTAATGAAGTTGACCCAAAAGGATGTCCGGTAGCTTGGACCTCAGTGTGTGAACAAGCATTCCACACATTAAAAGAAAAAAATTAACCACTACCCTGAACCTTACTATTCCCTCTAGTAATATTGGTTATGATGTATTTACCGACGCCTCATTACAGGAACTACGATATGTACTTATGCAAAGAGGAAAGGTGATAGAATATGGGTCACATCAATTAAAAATTCATGAGCGTAACTACCTAGTACATGATTTAAAACTAGCCTCGATAGTTTCGTATTGAAACTTTGGATGTGTTATTTCCATGGAGAACAATTTCAAGTATTATGAGATAATAAGATTCTTAAGTATATATTCACCCAAAAAGATTTAAAACTTCGATGGATTGAATTTTCGAAAGATTATAAATTTAACTTACAACCACTCGAGGAAAGTCAATCTAGTTGTTAATGCCTTAAGCTGGAAGTCGAGAGGTAAACTCAATGGCATGTTTACATTTATGGGAGAGTATATCTTACAAAAAGAAACTTTGAAAATCCCAATCATTATTAAAACTATCATTGTTTATCCAACCCTCCAGAAGAGAATTTTGGAACAACAATCGGATGATGTTTTTTCTAAAATGTCAACAACAAAGATTGGAAGATAACAAAGAAGAGAAAGATTGGTCCCATAACCCAGAAAGATGATTAAGATTTAAAACTCGGCTACGTGTATCGTTAGGCCACTCTTTACAAAATGAAATATTAAGAGAAGCTCATCATTCAAAATTTATTATTTATCCAGGAAGTACCAAAATGTATTACGATCTTAAATGGCAATATTCATGGAAAGGTATAAACTGAGACTTAGCCGATTTTATGCCAAAATGTGTTACATGTCAAATGTAAAAATTATACATCAACATCCTAGAGTATTATTACAACCTCTTCCAATACCATAGTGGAAATGAGATCATATTATAATGGATTTTATCAGTGGATTGCCCAAAACATCTCGGGGGTACAATTTAATATGGGTCATTATCAATTAACTTACCAAACTAGCCCATTTTACAAGAACAAAAACTATCGATTCTTTCTAAAGATTCAGTGATCTTTATATTCTAGAAATTAGACTCGATGGAGTACCCTTGTTAATTATATCTGATCGAGACCCCGAATTCATTGGAAGATTTTAGCAAGCATTACAGAAAGACATGGGAATAAAATTTTACTTAAGCACCACCTTTTAGCTACAAATGGGTGGACAATCTAAAAGACTAAATCAACCTCTCGAAGATATGTTATGATCTTGTGATTTAGACGTATCTAGCAATTGGATTATCATTTAGCATTAATCGAATATACTTTAAACAATAACTATCAAACTAGTATTTAGGCAACCCATACGAAATCTTATATGGTAGACCCCGTCGTTCACCATTATGATGTAATAAAATAGGATGAAATAGTATCTTTGCACTTGAAATTATAGTTAAAACTACCAAAGGATATGATTAATCGAGAGAGATCTCACACTAATCGGAGTCGACAAAAGAGTTATGCTGACAATAGAATAAGGCCTTTGTAATTTCAGGTAGACAACTAAGTATTCTTGAAGGTATCCCCACAAAAAGGAGTTATTCGGTTTGTAAGAAAGGGAAATTTGCACCTAGCTATATTGGACCTTTTAAAATCACCAAACGTGTAGGACTGATAGCTTATCGTTTAAAACTACCATTATAATTATCCAACATACATAATGTCTCATATATCTCACAACTAGGAAAATATATAGTTGACCCCAACCATATTATTACCTAGGAAGGTAAATCTGTACAACCAAATCATGATTTTGAAAAAATCAAAATTCTTGATAATCAGAACAAGGTTCTTTGGCGAAAAACCATTCCTTTGGTATTCTTATGCCAAGAATCAACCTATCAACCTGAAGAGTCCATGAAATTGCGATATCCATTACTCTTTGAAGGTAATTTTGAGGATGGATTTTTTAGGAAGGTAGAATGTAACAACCCCCAAATCTTATATCCCTTATATACCCCAAAAAATTTACTATCGAAAGAATCCTTACATCAAATAATTTACCTCTGGAATATATAAACCATGCCCTATAATTACACATGCCTCGAAGAACTCAAAGATGAGTTAAATATCTCAAAATAATAGTAAAAAACATGATAGTTACCCTAGTAAACCTCAAGTTTCAAAATTTACAAAATACCCTTATAATTCCAATATCCTTATTTAAACCCATACAATACTCTTAAAATCCAACCCCGATCACCAAACACATTCATATTACTTATATTTCACAAAATTACAGAAAGCATCACAAAAAGTGTGAGAAATTACACATTAATCCCCTAAACATTGAAAAACATGTATAATCATCCTTAAAATGGTCCCATAAACTACCTAATGACCAAATGCAAAACACCAAACTTTGTAATTGAATCCTCTATCATATTAAGACACCTGGTATCCCAATAAGTATCTTGTAATACATGTGCTCACATAGTACCCACATCCCCTCACATGTTACCTATACACAAAACTAAATAAATCTTGGATGACATCCACCACCACCACCACCAATCAACTCCTCTCACCAAACATTATAAAAACATCACATTACAAAAATAAAAAATTACCTCTCCACAGTTAAAAAGCCAAAGCAAAGTTGAGTTAAATTGGTATTTCTATCATTTTACGTACTAATTTTTTTTCCATTTTGTTAAGTTTCTACACATTGATAGCTTACATTAATGGTTCTACATCGAAGTTGTAACATACGAATGGCACTAAAAAGGCCTGAATGCAAGAAAACACCATTAAAACTTGAGCTTCAATGGTCGTATCTATAATCCTGACTTTGAACCAGTTTTAAAGTGCAATAACTCAAGATTTGGGTTAAAGAACCTATGTGCATTGTCTAATTTGAGTTCCAACACACTTTAATTCCCCAAATCAAAGCTTTTGTTTTACAACATTGAAAATTTTAGAGAACATAACCAATTTAAGTGTTATAGTAAACCATAATCCATAAAACTAAAGCAATTATCTTCCACTGTTACCTAGAACGGTACGATGACTAAGTCTTAGTTCAAATTTAAACAAAAATCCACGAATAGGCAAGTCAAAGTTTGGCCATTGTTACATAAATAAAATATAAGGTTACTGTGACAACCCGAATATAATTATGATGAATTATATTTAAATCATGCTTATCTTATGTGATATGAATAATGTGATATTAGTATATCCAATGTTAAGTGATTATGTTTATTATAATCCAACTTTCATAAATCATGAAAGGTCGAATTATTTACAAACACAAATTTTGTTGTTTTCGGTAGAAAGGTTCCTGTTAGAGATTAGTTTTGACCTTCATAACATTATAAATGACTTGAGGTGAAAACTAGATAGTTGTAGAAATGTCAGTTAGGGTTGTAACACAACAAACTTATCATCAAATGGATGCCCGAGTAAAGAGTTATACCGAATTTACGAACAAAGGGCAAAGTTGTCCATTCCCTTTAAGTGGTATTTTGTCTTTTATTAAACCAAATGGTTTAATTTGATTGTTTGGCTTGGGAGGAAGCCTTGGCCGAACTTATACCCTTGAAATAGATTTATCCTTCAGCCAAAATCAACCATGAAATGGTTTAACCTTGAGGAAAGAGAATTAGTGAGTTTAGGAAGGAAAAGTGAGGAGAAAAGGTGTAGAAAAATCCGTGGAAATTACGTAAAAGTCCCGAAGGTAATCCTAATTGCAAATCTTGTCATTTATCTTATATTACTAATTTATATGATATAATCATCATATGTTTACGAAAGTTTCATCCTTTTATATGTATGTATGGTTAGATGCAAGTTTATGTTAAGTTGAATGTGGAAACCCTTAAAATTGCTTTGTATTGAAACCCCTTGCATTCAAACTTGCATAGCTCTTTGTATGCTTACTATAGTTGACAAATTCCAATTGGATATGAAATTATGCCCACATGTTCATATCATACCCGAAAATGAGAATTTATCTCCTTGTTGTTAGGCCGTAATGATGATTTCAAGTTGGTACATGGTTGCTGTTTGTATACTTGATTTCGGTATGCCCTAAGTTTAGTCGAGATTTTGAGATAGCAAATGAAGTCAAAAAATTATGAAACTTTAATTTTGTACTATTAAGTACGTTTAATGAAAATGAGTTAAAAATCATGAAAAGTTATGCTGTAGAAAAATTATTAAAATTCTGGGAATTTGAAGGAACAATAGAGGAGCTTGTAGGGCAGATTTCTTGTGTTGTAGAGAAATGGTCATAACTTGCCCTAGGAAGCTTGAAAAATTACACCGTCACTTGTACTGGATAGTATATTCATACATGTTTTCATATTGATGAGGTTGGACCCCTGTATTTGTACAATTTAGGAATATAGGATGGTTAAGTATGTTAGACAATAATTTCAGGCCATACTGGGTACCCCTTGAATGAATGTTTGTATTCCGTCCTTACAAAGGGTACTTTGAGTACATGTTTCATGTGTATATACATTGAGGATTATAATTTCATGTTTACTTGACTTTGGTTATAAATTCCTCATAAGGTATTTCCTACGGTTGAATGTTCGTAACTTTATCAACATGTATATCATTGTTTTGCCTTTACCTATGTTTTATGGAAGGTGACTTAATTGGAATTATATTGTTGATGTATAGTCATGGAAAGTTACATAATTATGTTTGGATAATATTTATGATTGAGGTTCAGTACTGATTTAGTTGGATTGACAGGTGTAAGGTCTAATCAACCCGGTTCAGCTCCACCAGAAGAAAACGTGAATACATAGTTGTCAACCAAGGTGAGTGTACTCACTGGAAAGAGATATTTGTATCGTGTTATTGATATGATCATAATATAATGAATATGAAATTGTTCATTTCGGTTTACCAAAATGAGGGGTTACGCATCGACCAGGAATGGGGGAGATTTGTCTAATAATGACAAGGGGTTACTCCTCGACCAGGAATGAGGGGGAATTGTCTATTTAGACAGGATATGTGAATCATGATTCGGAAAAGTTGGTCATTCATTATGAATGAGCCGGATAAGTTAATTCATAATTATATGGACATGATATATTGCATGTAAATTTATGCAGTAGTATAGTAGTGATGCATTCACTGGGCTATTTTTCTCATGGTTCCTATGTTCACATTTTTCAGGTAACGCGATGTCACTGCCAAATCTAGGAGGTCGGGTTGGGTTAGCCAGTAATGGGAGAAACTATGATTTTGTGTAAATGTAAATGATGTAATTAAGTTAAATTTTCCTTCAAGCAAGTTTGTACAAGTGTGACTACTCTGAGGTTGTAAAAAGGTTTTTAGATATATGGATTTATAATGATGACTCTGAAATTAAAACTCTTGTTTATGGTTTAGTTAAATTAATCATGGTTTGACTCACTTTGACTTTCAAACTTAATTATAAGTAACTGGGTTGGGGTGTGTGAGCTTTTGGTATTAGAGCCTAGGTTTTAGAGGTTCTGGAGTGAGAAGAGTCTAGATTTGGCGGTGAATGTTAGAAATATATTTTATTTGATACTAACGATTATGTTAGGAAAGATATGTATATCTGCATGTTGTTATATCATTGATTCATTTCAGATATAAGAGAATGAAACGAGGGAATGTAAATGTGAGATTATAAGATGAGGCTTCAAATATTCCAGCAGAAGCGGAGGTTGAGCAACCTGTTCAGATAAATGTGGAACCCGAGCCAGATATGCAAAAAATGGCATCTGCTATGATGCTAATGGCAGAGAAACAAGCTAGATTTATGGCTCAAATGGAAGAACAACAGACCAGGCGACTGGAGGCACAAGCATTAGCTAGGGCTAAGGAGGTGATACACCGGGTAGAAAGAAGTACTTCACATGAGAAATTTATTAAGATGAACCCACCATCGTTTGAAGGAGCAGTTGATCCAGCAGAGGGAGAAGAATGGGTTAAAGAGATTGAACTTATTTTCGGGGTGATGAGAATGCCTGAAAATTAACGAGTGATCTTGGCGACGTACATGCTGAAAGAAGCAGCTAAATATTGGTGGGATGCCACCAAACATTTGTTAATTACTCTAAGAGGTGTTAATGTGATCTCATGGGATTCTTTTGTTAAAGACTTGTATGATAAGTATTTTCCTCCGATGTATCAAAAACAAAAGGAGAAAGAATATTTCCTGTTGAATCAGGGAAGCATGACTGTTAGCGAATATAAAGCCAAACTTTCAGTCTTATGTCGATTTTCTTCGAGGTTTATCCGGAATGAGGAAGACATGTGTAGCCGATTTCTTGATGGACTTGAGTTAGTTATTAAATCAAGGTTGTCGGCTTTAGAGACTATTAATTATTCAGCCGTGGTGAATAAAGCCCTGCTAGTAGAAAATGACGTGAATGAAGCAAGAGGGAATCAAGAACGAGGTGTAAAGAGAAGCAGATTCAATCCAAGTTATGAAAAAGGTAGTAATACAGAATATTCAAGACTTGGAGGGCAGAAATTTCAGCATGGTAGAGGTATGGGAGGTGGTTCGCAGAAGGGTGAGGCTAGTAGTGGAAGAGGTTCAGGAGCTTCAGCGCAAGGAGATTCGAATGTTTGCTTCTTTTGTCGTACATCGGGCCATACAAAAAGAAATTGCCCAAAGTTACTGAGTATATAATGTTTCAACTATCATCAGAAGGGCCATCTGAGAAAGAATTAACCGATGTTATCAAGAGCAGTTTCAGTCAGTAGTGTGGGGCCTCATAAAGGATCCTCTCCAGGCAGTGCCACCAGGGGAAGAGGTACAGGACAAGCAAGTGGATCGAAGGCAGGAGGACGAGTGTTTGCGATGACATTGCAAGATGCCCATGCTACACCTGAAGTGGTTACAGGTAAACTTTTTATTGCAAACAAAGATCTATATGCACTCATTGATCCTGTATCTACGCATTCATTTGTGGCATTACATATTATTTCATATTTGGGTAGACCATGTTCATTCCTCAATTGTGCCTTATATATTTCTACCCCAATGGAAAGTGTAATTCTAGTTGAGCACGTTTATAAAGATTGTGTCTTATGAATGGGTGAGCGAGATTTCTATGTTGATTTGATACCGTTGGCCATTCGGGATTTTGATATTATATTAGGGATGGATTGGTTATCATCGTATCATGCTTCCATTGATTATTTTCGAAAAGAAGTTACATTTCATCTTCCTGGTGAACCCGAGTTCCAGTTTACAGGGGAATGGAATGTTGTCCCTAATTGTCTTATCTCAGCAATAAAGAGTAGAAAGTTATTGAGTAAGGGTTGTACGGGGTATTTAGCGTATGTGGTTGATGTTAGTAAGGAAGCACTTAAAGTTGAAGATATATCAGTGGTTAGAGAATTTTCTGATGTCTTCCCAGAGGAATTGCCAGGATTGCCACCCGATAGGGAAGTAGAGTTTTCTATTGAATTAATTCCAGCTACTGGTCCAATTTCTCTTGCAACATATAGAATGGCACCAACAGAGTTGAAAGATTTAAAAGTGCAATTACAAGATCTGATAAGCAGAGGTTTCATTCGGCCTAGTGTTTCGCCATGGGGAGCACCAGTGTAATTTGTGAAAAAGAAAGATGGGACAATGCGATTATGTATTGATTATTGACAGTTGAATAAGGTGACCATTAGAAATAAGTACCCTCTACCTCGTATCGATGAATTGTTTGACCAATTAAAGGGGGCCACAGTATTTTTGAAGATTGATTTGAGATCGGGTTACCACCAACTGAAAGTGAAGGATAGTGATATTTCCAAAACAGCTTTTCGGATTCGATATGGGAACTATGAGTTTTTGGTGATGACTTTTGGATTAACTAATGCTCCAGCATGTTTTATGGATTTGATGAATCGGATATTCTACCCTTTCATTGATTCATTTGTGATTGTATTCATAGACGATGTGTTGATTTACTCGCTTAGCATGGAGGAACATGAGAAGTATTTGAGACTTGTATTGCAGATTTTGAGAGAGAAGAAATTATTTGCTAAATTCAGCAAGTGTGAATTTTGGTTGAATGAAATTGTGTTTTTAGGGCACGTGGTCTCGGGAAATGGGATTTATGTTGATCCAAAGAAAGTGGAAGCAATTGTTGAATGGTAAAGTCCTAAGAATGTGACAGAAATTAGGAGTTTCCTAGGATTGGCAGGTTACTATCACAGATTCATTAAGGGATTTTCAGCAATAGCATTACCATTGACAAAATTGACTCGTAAAGAAGTGAAGTTTGTATGGGATGAAGAATGTGAGAGGAGTTTTAAAGAATTAAAGAATCGGTTGGTTTCAGCCCCTATACTTACTATTCCATGTGGGAATAAGTCTTTTATAATCTATACAGATGCTTCATTTCAGGGTTTAGGATGTGTTCTTATGCAGAATGGGAAGGTAATAGCATATGCTTCCAAACAATTAAAGACGCATGAACGAAATTACCCTACACATGATTTGGAGCTAGCAACCATTGTTTTTGCTTTAAAGTTGTGGATACATTACTTGTATGGAGAAACTTGTGAGATATTTACAAATCATCAAAGTTTGATATACTTGTTTACACAGAAGGAACTGAATTTAAGACAGAGTCATTGGATAGAGTTGATTAAAGACTATGACTGTACCATTCATCATCATCCTGGGAAGGCCAATGTGGTAGCAGATGCATTGAGTAAAAAATTATCAGGGATGCTTGGTTGCAAACGGTGTGCCCATGTTGGAAATATTCTTGACTTGGCATCGATGGGGATTGAATTGAAGTTTTCAAAAAGCGGAGGATTATTAACACATGTCACAGTGAGACCTTTATTGGTAAAACGCAAACGAAATTTGCAGATTAGTGATCCATTACTTAAAAAGAAGAAACAAGAAGTTCGGGATGGTAGAGAGAGTGACTTTGAGATTAAGAATGATGAATCGTTGTGTTATAAAAATAGGATTTGTGTACCGAATGATCCACCCATCAAGAAAGATATATTAGAAGAGGCACATAGCTCTATTTACTCTATGCATCCGAGAGGTACCAAAATGTACAGAGATTTGAAAGAATATTACTGGTGGAATAATATGAAACGTGATATTGCAGAGTTCGTTGCTAAATGTTTAGTATGCTAGCAAGTGAAAGCAGAGCATCAGAAGCCAGCAGGATTATTACTGTCTTTGCCTATTCCGGAATGGAAGTGGGAGCTGATAACGATGGACTTTGTTACAGGATTACCCCGGTCACCAAAGGGGCATGATTCTATTTGGGTGATTGTAGACCGATTGACGAAGTCAGCTCATTTTCTCCCAGTTAAGACCACCTACACTATTGACAAGTATGCACGTATGTACGTTGACGAGATTATCCTTTTACATGGGGAACAGGTGTCAATTGTATCCGATAGAGATCCAACGTTCACTTCTAAGTTTTATCCTCGTCTTCAGAATGCCATGGGCACAAGTCTGAAGTTCAGCACTGTGTTTCATCGACAAACTGATGGGCAATCAGAAAGGACGATTCAAATATTAAATGACAAGTTACGAGCCTGTGTATTTGACTTCAAAGGTAGTTGGGATGATCATTTGCCATTGATTGAATTTTCATATAATAATAGTTATCAGTCGACTATTGGTATGGCTCCTTATGAAGCTTTATATGGGAGGAGATGTAGAATGCCTTTGTGTTGGGATGAAGTGGGTGAAAGGAAAATTTTGGGTCCTGAATTGATAGATATGACAACTGAAAAGATCAAACTGATTCGGGAAAGGATAAAGATAGCGCAAAGAAGGCAGAAATTTTATGCAGATAAGAGGAAGCATCCATTGGAATTTCACAAGGGAAATTTTGTATTCCTGCATATTTCACCATGGAAAGGTGTTATGAGATTTAGGAAAAAGGGGAAACTAAGTCCAAGATACATTGGACCATATGAGGTGTTGGAAAGAATTGGGGCCCTGGCATATAGATTAGCATTGCCTTCAGAGTTGTCTCGATTACATGATGTGTTTCACATATCGATGCTTCGTAAGTATTTGGCAGATCCATCTCATCAATTGAAAACTCAACCAATTGAAATGAAGGAAGACTTATCGTACATCGAGGAACCAATGGAAATTATTGATCGTAAGGACCAAGTATTGAGAAATAAAGTTATTCCCTCAGTTAAGGTTATGTGGATGAGCCATGGAGTTAAAGAAGAAACTTGGGAAACAGAGGATAGCATGAGGAAACAGTATCCTCATTTGTTTGGTAAGTGACCTTCATATTAAATTTCGGGGACAAAATTTTCTAAGGGGGGGGGGGGGGGGGAAGTTGTGACAACCCGAATATAATTATGATGAATTATATTTAAATCATGATTATCTTATGTGATATGAATAATGTGATATTAGTATATCTAATGTTAAGTGATTATAATTATTATAATCCTACTTTCATAAATCATGAAAGGTCGAATTTTTTACAAACACAAATTTTGTTGTTTTCGGTAAAAAGGTTCCTGTTAGAGACTAGTTTTGACCTTTATAACATTGTAAATGACTTGAGGTGAAAACTAGATAGTTGTAGACATGTGAGTTAGGGTTTTAACACAACAAACGGGTCATCAAATGGATTCCCGAGTAAAGAGTTATACCGAATTTACGAACAAGGGGGAAAGTTGTCCATTCCCTTTAAGTGGTATTTTGTCTTTAATTAAACCAAATGGTTTAATTTGATTGGTTGTATTGGGGGGCAGCCTTGGCCGAACTTATACCCTTGAAATATCTTTATCCTTCATCCAAAATCAACCATGAAAGGGTTTCACCTTGAGGAAAGAGAATTAGGGAGTTTAGGAAGGAAAAGTGAGAAGAAAAGGTGTAGAAAAATCCGTGGAAATTACGTAAAAGTCCCGAAGGTAATCTTAATTGCAAATCTTGTCATTTATCTTATATTACTGATTTATATGATATAAATCATCATAGGTTTACGAAATTTTCATCCCTTTATATGTATGTATGGTTAGATGCAAGTTTATGTTAATTTGAATGTAGAAACCCTTAAAATTTCTTTGTTTTGAAACCCCTTGCATTCAAACTTGCATATCTCTTTGTGTGCTTGCTGGAATTGATAAATTACAATTGGATATGAAATTAGACTCATATATTCATATCATACCCGAAAATGAGAATATATCTCCTTGTGTTTAGGCCGTAATGATGATTTCAAGTTGGTACATGGTTGCTGTTTGTATACTTGATTTCAGTATGCCCTAAGTTTAGTCGAGCTTTTGAGATAGCAAATGAAGTCAAAAAATTATGAAACTTTAATTTTGTACTATTATGTACATTTAATGAAAATGAGTTAAGAATCATGGAAAGTTGCTGTAGAAAAATTATTAAAATTCTGGGAATTTGAAGGAACAATAGAGGAGCTTGTAGGGCAGATTTCTTGTGTTGTAGAGAAATGGTCATAACTTGCCCTAGGAAGCTTGAAAAATTACACCGTCACTTGTACTGGATAGTATATTCATACATGTTTTCATATTGATGAGGTTGGACCCATGTATTTGTACAATTTAGGAATATAGGATGGTTAAGTATGTTAGACAATAATTTCAGGCCATACTGGGTACCCCTTGAATGAATGTTTGTATTCCGTCCTTACAAAGGGTACTTTGAGTACATGTTTCATGTGTATATACATTGAGGATTATAATTTCATGTTTACTTGACTTTGGTTATAAATTCCTCATAAGGTATTTCCTACGGTTGAATGTCCGTAACTTTATCAACATGTATATCATTGTTTTGCCTTTACCTATGTTTTATGGAATGTGACTTAATTGGAATTATATTGTTGATGTATAGTCATGGAAAGTTACATAATTATGTTTGGATAATATTTATGATTGAGGTTCAGTACTGATTTAGTTGGATTGACAGGTGTAAGGTCTAATCAACCCGGTTCAGCTCCACCAGAAGAAAACGTGAATACATAGTTGTCAACCAAGGTGAGTGTACTCACTGGAAAGAGATATTTGTATCGTGTTATTGATATGATCATAATATAATGAATATGAAATTGTTCATTTCGGTTTACCAAAATGAGGGGTTACGCATCGACCAGGAATGGGGGAGATTTGTCTATTAATGACAAGGGGTTACTCCTCGACCAGGAATGGGGGAGAATTGTCTATTTAGACAGGATATGTGAATCATGATTCGGAAAAGTTGGTCATTCATTATGAATGAGCCGGATAAGTTAATTCATAATTATATGGACATGATATATTGCATGTAAATTTATGCAGTAGTATAGTAATGATGCATTCACTGGGCTATTTTTCTCATGGTTCCTATGTTCACATTTTTCAGGTAACGCGATGTCACTGCCAAATCTAGGAGGTCGGGTTGGGTTAGCCAGGAATGGGAGAAACTATGATTTTGTGTAATTGCAAATGATGTAATTAAGTTAAATTTTCCTTCAAGCAAGTTTGTACAAATGTGACTACTCTGAGGTTGTAAAAAGGTTTTTAGATATATGGATTTATAATGATGACTCTGAAATTAAAACTCTTGTTTATGGTTTAGTTAAATTAATCATGGTTTGACTCACTTTGACTTTCAAACTTAATTATAAGTAACTGGATTGGGGTGTGTCATCTTTTGGTATTAGAGCCTAGGTTTTAGAGGTTCTAGAGTGAGAAGAGTCAAGATTTGGCGGTGAATGTTAGAAATATATTTTATTTGATACTAACGATTATGTTAGGAAAGATATGTATATCTGCATGTTGTTATATCATTGATTCATTTCAGATATAAGAGAATGAAACGAGGGAATGTAAATGTGAGATTATAAGATGAGGCTTCAAATATTCCAGCAGAAGCGGAGGTTGAGCAACCTGTTCAGATAAATGTGGAACCCGAGCCAGAACAACTGACAGATATGCAAAAAATGACACGTGCTATGATGCTAATGGTAGAGCAACAAGCTAGATTTATGGCTCAAATGGAAGAACAACAGACCAGGCAACTGGAGGCACAAGCCTTAGCTAGGGCTGAGGAGGTGATACACCGGGAAGAAAGCAGTACTTCACATGAGAAATTTATTAAGATGAACCCACCATCGTTTGAAGGAGCAGTTGATCCAGCAGAGGCAGAATAATGGATTAAAGAGATTGAACTTATTTTCGGGGTGATGAGAATGCCTGAAAATTAACGAGTGATCTTGGCGACGTACATGCTGAAAGGAGCAGCTAAATATTGGTGGGATGCCATCAAACATTTGTTGATTACTCCAGGAGGTGGTAATGTGATCTCATGTGATTCTTTTGTTAAAGCCTTGTATGATAAGTATTTTCCTCCGATGTATCGAAAATAAAAGGAGAACGAATATTTCCCGTTGAATCAGGGAAGCATGACTGTTAGGGAATATGAAGCCAAACTTACAGCCTTATCTCGGTTTGCTTCGAGGTTTATCCGGAATGAGGAAGACATGTGTAGACGATTTCTTGACGGACTTGAGTTAGTTATTAAATTAAGGTTGTCGGCTTTAGAGACTATTAATTATTCAGCCTTGGTGAATAAAGCCCTGCTGGTAGAAAATGACGTGACTGAAGCAAGAGGGAATCAAGAACGAGGTGTAAAGAGAAGCAGATTCAATCCTAGTTATGAAAAAGGTAGTAATACAGAATATTCAAGACTTGGAGGGTAGAAATTTCAGCATGGTAGAGGTATGGGAGGTGGTTCGCAGAAGGGTGAGGCTAGTAGTGGAAGAGGTTCAGGAGCTTCAGCGCAAGGAGATTCGAATGTTTGTTTCTTTTGTCGTACATCAGGCCATATAAAAAGAAATTCCCAAAGTTACTGAGTATATAATGTTTCAACTGTCATCAGAAGGGCCATCTGAGAAAGAATTATCCGATGTTATCAAGATCAGTTTCAGTCAGTAGTGTGGGGCCTCATAAAGGATCCTCTCCAGGTTGTGCCACCAGGGGAAGAGGTACATGACAAGCAAGTGGATCGAAGGCAGGAGGACGAGTGTTTGCGATGACATTGCAAGATGCCCATGCTACACCTGAAGTGGTTACAGGTAAACTTTTTATTGCAAACAAAGATCTATATGCACTCATTGATCCTGTATCTACGCATTCATTTGTGGCATTACATATTATTTCATATTTGGATAGACCGTGTTCATTCCTCTATTATGCCTTATATATTTCTACCCCAATGGAAAGTGTAATTCTAGTTGAGCATGTTTATAAAGATTGTGTCTTACGAATGGGTGAACGAGATTCTTATGTTGATTTGATACCGTTGGCCATTCGAGATTTTGATATTATATTGGGGATGGATTGGTTATCATCGTATCATGCTTCCATTGATTGTTTTCGAAAAGAAGTTACATTTCATCTTCCTGGTGAACCCGAGTTCCAGTTTACAGGAGAAAGGAATGTTGTCCCTAATTGTCTTATCTTAGCAATAAAGAGTAGAAAGTTATTGAGTAAGGGTTGTACGGGGTATTTAGCGTATGTGGTTGATGTTAGTAAGGAAGCACTTAAAGTTGAAGATATACCAGTGGTTAGAGAATTTTCTGATGTCTTCCCAGAGGAATTGCTAGGATTGCCACCCGATAGGGAAGTAGAGTTTTCTATTGAATTAATTTCAGGTACTGGTCCAATTTCTCTTGCTCCATATAGAATGGCACCAGCAGAGTTGAAAGAATTAAAAGTGCAATTACAAGATCTGATAAGCAGAGGTTTCATTCGGCCTAGTGTTTTGCCATGGGGAGCACCAGTGTTATTTATGAAAAAGAAAGATGGGACAATGCGATTATGTATTGATTATCGGCAGTTGAATAAGGTAACCATTAGAAATAAGTACCCTATACCTCATATCGATGACTTGTTTGACCAATTACAGGGGGCCACACTATTTTCGAAGATTGATTTGAGATCGGGTTACCACCAACTGAAAGTGAAGGATAGTGATATTTCCAAAACAGCTTTTCGGACTCATTATGGGAACTATGAGTTTATGGTGATGCCTTTTGGATTAACTAATGCTCCAGTAGTTTTTATGGATTTGATGAATCGGGTATTCCACCCTTTCATTGATTCATTTGTGATTTTATTCATAGACGATGTGTTGATTTACTCGCGTAGCATGGAGGAACATGAGAAGCATTTGATACTTGTATTACAGATTTTGAGAGAGAAGAAATTGTTTGCTACATTCAACAAGTGTGAGTTTTGGTTGAATGAAATTGTGTTTTTAGGGCACGTGATCTCGGGAAATGGGATTTATGTTGATTCAAAGAACGTGGAAGCAATTGTTGAATGGTAAAGTCCTAAGAATGTGACAGAAATTAGGAGTTTCCTAGGATTGGCAGGTTACTATCTCAGATTCATTAAGGGATTTTCATCAATAGCATTACCACTGACAAAATTGACTCGTGAAGAAGTGAAGTTTGTATAGGATGAAGAATGTCAGAGCAGTTTTAAAGAATTAAAGAATCGGTTGGTTTCAGCCCCTATACTTACTATTCCATGTGGGAATGAGTCTTTTGTGATCTATACAGATGCTTTATTTCAGGGTTTAGGATGTGTTCTTATGTAGAATGGGAAGGTAATAGCGTATGCTTCCAGACAATTAAAGACGCATGAATGAAATTACCCTACACATGATTTGGAGCTAGCAGCCATTGTTTTTGCTTTAAAGTTGTGGAGACATTACTTGTATAGATAAACTTGTGAGATATTTACAGATCATCAAAGTTTGATATACTTGTTTACATAGAAGGAACTGAATTTGAGACAGAGGCGTTGGATAGAGCTGATTAAAGACTATGACTGTACCATTCGTCATCATCCTGGAAAGGCCAATGTGGTAGCAGATGCTTTGAGTCAGAAATCATCAGGGATGCTTGGTTGCATACGGTGTTCCCGTGCTGGAAATATTCTTGACTTGGCATCGATGGTGATTGAATTGAAGTTTTCAAAAAGCGGAGGATTATTAGCACATGTCACAGTGAGACCTTTATTGGCAGAACGCATACGAAATTTGCAGATCAGTGATCCATTCCTTGAAAAGAAGAAACAAGAAGTTCAGGATGGTAGAGAGAGTGACTTTGAGATTAAGAATGATGAATCATTGTGTTATAAAAATAGGATTTGTGTACCGAATGATCCACCGTTAAAGAAAGATATATTAGAAGAGGCACATAGTTCTATTTACTCTTATGCATCCGGGAGGTACCAAAATGTACAGAGATTTGAAAGAATATTACTGGTGGAATAATATGAAACGTGAGATTGCAGAGTTCGTAGCTAAATGTTTAGTATGCCAGCAAGTAAAAGCAGAGCATCAGTAGCCGGCAGGATTATTGCAGTCTTTGCCTATTCCGGAATGTAAGTGGGAGCAGATAACGATGGACTTTGTTACAGGATTACCCCGATCACCAAAGGGGCATGATTCTATTTGGGTGATTGTAGACCGATTGACGAAGTCAGCTCATTTTCTCCCTGTTAAGGCCACCTACACTATTGACAAGTTTGCACGTATGTACGTTGACGAGATTATCCATTTACAGGGGGCACCGGTGTCAATTGTATCAGATAGAGATCCAATGTTCACTTCTAAGTTTTGGCCTCATCTCTAGAATTCCATGGGTACAAGTCTGAATTTCAGTACTGCGTTTCATCCACAAACTGATGGGTAATCAGAAAGGATGATTCAAATATTAGAAGATATGTTACGAGCCTGTGTATTTGACTTCAAAGGTAGTTGGGATGACCATTTTCCATTGATGGATTTTTCATATAATAATAGTTATCAGTCGACTATTGGTATGGCTCCTTATGAAGCTTTATATGGGAGGAGATGTAGAATGCCTTTGTGTTGGGATAAAGTGGGTGAAAGGAAAATTTTGGGTCCTGAATTGATAGATATGACAACTGAAAAGATCAAAATGATTCGGGAATGGATAAAGATAGTGCAAAGCAGGCAGAAATTTTATGCAGATAAGAGGAAGCATCCATTGGAATTTTAGAAGGGAGATTTTGTATTCCTGCGTATTTGACCATGGAAAGGTGTTATGAGATTTGGGAAAAAGGGGAAACTAAGTCCAAGATACATTGGACCATATGAGGTGTTGGAAAGAATTGGGGCCCTGGCATATAGATTTGCATTGCCTTCAGAGTTGTCTCGGTTACATGATGTGCTTCACGTATTGATGCTTCGTAAGTATTTGGCAGATCCATCTCATCAGTTGAAAACTCAACCAATGGAACTGAAGGAAGACTTATCGTACATCGAGAAATAAATGGAAATTATTGATCGTAAGGACCAAGTATTGAGAAAAAAATTTATTCCCTTAGTTAAGGTTATGTGGATGAGCCATGGAGTTAAAGAAGAAACTTGGGAAACGGAGGATAGCATGAGGAAACAGTATCCTCATTTGTTTGGTAAGTGACCTTCATATTAAATTTCGGGGACGAAATTTTCTAGGGGGGGAAGTTGTGACAACCCGGATATAATTATGATGAATTATTTTTAAATCTTTCTTATCTTATGTGATATGAATAATGTGATATTAGTATATCTAATGTTAAGTGATTATGTTTATTATAATCCTACTTTCATAAATCATGAAAGGTCGAATTATTTACAAACACAAATTTTGTTGTTTTCGGTAGAAAGGTTCCTGTTAGAGACTAGTTTTGACCTTTATAACAGTATAAATGACTTGAGGTGAAAACTAGATAGTTGTAGACATGTGAGTTAGGGTTGTAACACAACAAACGGATCATCAAATGGATGCCCGAGTAAAGAGTTATACCTAATTTACGAATAAAGGGCAAAGTTGTCCATTCCCTTTAAGTGGTATTTTGTCTTTTATTAAACAAAATGGTTTAATTTGATTGGTTGGCTTGGGAGGTAGCCTTGGCCGACCTTATACCCTTGAAATAGCTTTATCCTTCAACCAAAATCAACCAGGAAAGGGTTTCACCTTGATGAAAGAGAATTAGGGAGTTTAGGAAGGAAAAGTGAGGAGAAAAGGTGTAGAAAAATCCCTGGAAATTACGTAAAAGTCCCGAAGGTAATCCTAATTGCAAATCTTGTCATTTATCTTATATTAATGATTTATATGACATAAATCATCATAGGTTTACGGAAGTTTCAGCCCTATGTATGTATGGTTAGATGCAAGTTTATGTTAAGTTGAATGTTGAAACCCTTAAAATTGCTTTGTATTGAAACCCCTTGCATTCGAACTTGCATATCTCTTTGTGTGCTTGCTGGAATTGATAAATTACAATTGGATATGAAATTAGACTCATATATTCATATCATACCCGAAAATGAGAATATATCTCCTTGTGTTTAGGCCGTAATGATGATTTCAAGTTGGTACATGGTTGCTAGTTGTATACTTGATTTCGTTATGCCTTAAGTTTAGTCGAGCTTTTGAGATAGCAAATGAAGTCAAAAATTATGAAACTTTAATTATGCACTATTAAGTACGTGTACTAAAAGTAAATTATAAATCATGGAAATTTATGGTGTATAAAAATTATGAAAATTCTGGGAATTCTAAGGAACAATAGAGGAGCTTGTAGGGCAGATTTCTTGTGTTGTAGAGAAATGGTCATAACTTGCCCTAGGAAGCTTGAAAAATTACACCGTCAGTTGTACTGGATAGTATATTCATACATGTTTTCATATTGCTGAGGTTGGACCCTTGTATTTTTACAATTTAGGAATATGGGATGGTTAAGTATTTAAGACAATAATTTCAGGCCATACTGGGTACCCCTTGAATGAATGTTTGTATTTCATCCTTACAAAGGGTACTTTGAGTACATGTTTCATGTGTATATACATTGAGGAGTATTATTTCATGTTTACTTGACTTTGGTTATAAATTCCTCATAAGGTATTTCCTACGGTTGAATGTCTGTAACTTTATCAACATGTATATCATTGTTTTGCCTTTACCTATGTTTTATGGAATGTGACTTTATTGGAATTATATTTTTGATGTATAGTCATGGAAAGTTACATAATTATGTTTGGATAATATTTATGATTGAGGTTAAGTACTGATTTAGTTGGATTGACAGGTGTAAGGTCTAATCAACCCGGTTCAGCTCCACCAGAAGAAAACGTGAATACATAGTTGTCAACCAAGGTGAGTGTACTCACTGGAAAGAGATATTTGTATCGTGTTATTGATATGATCATAATATAATGAATATGAAATTGTTCATTTTGGTTTACCGAAATGGGGGGTTACTCCTCGACCAGGAATGGGGGAGATTTGTCTATTAATGACAAGGGGTTACTCTTCGACCAGGAATGGGGGAGAATTGTCTATTTAGACAGGATATGTGAATCATGATTCGGAAAAGTTGGTCATTCATTATGAATGAGCCGGATAAGTTAATTCATAATTATATGGACATGATATATTGCATGTAAATTTATGCAGTAGTATAGTAGTGATGCATTCACTGGGCTATTTTACTCATGGTTCCTATGTTCACATTTTTCAGGTAACGCGATGTCACTTCCAAATCTAGGATGTCGGGTTGGGTTAGCCAGGAATGGGAGAAACTATGATTTTGTGTAAATGTAAATGATGTAATAAAGTTAAATTTTCCCTCAAGCAAGTTTGTACAAGTGTGACTACTCTGAGGTTGTAAAAAGGTTTTCAGAGATATGGATTTATAATGATGACTCTGAAATTAAAACTCTTGTTTATGGTTTTGTTAAATTAATCATGGTTTGACTCACTTTGACTTTCAAACTTAATTATAAGTAACTGGGTTGGGGTGTGTCAGTTACAGTCAACCTCAACTTCTAAAAGTTATATGATTGGATTCCATGTGAAAAATCATGATTTTTTCCTTTTAAATCAATTCCAATGGTATTCTATACTGGCACAAATCAATGCTTAAAGTTTTCAAAACCCTAAAGTCAAAGTGTCAAAGGTTGAAAATGATGTGTTATATTTGCACAATAGAGAGGTCAAAACCAGGCACGTGTGGGATTTTATCCAGCATGTGAGGACACATCTTCAATCAAATAATTCTGATTTTTTTCAAAATGCTTAGTTTAATTTCCTATTTAAAATAGTATATTACATTTCCTTGTTGGGCTACCAGAAAGCATTTCCCAAAGAAAATAGTTTAGCAAGTTAAAAACTATTTTTTTTTTAATTTGCACATAGCCACCTGAATTTTTAGACTATTGAATAGTACCCCAAAACTTAAATCCAAGCCCTATTCTATAAATACATCATAATTGTCTCTTATCATCAATCACAAAGGTTAATGCCACTTAGTAAAATAATTAAACTTAACGATTAATAATTATACAAATGATCGTATATAATTTTTATTTTAAATAAATTACATATAAACCCCCATCTTTACTTAAGTCCTTATTTATTTACCATACACTAAATATTTACTATATACATGATTTTAGAATTTCCGGTTTAACCCTTTGTACCAGAAGATCATACAAAATCAAGCCCAAAATTGAAAAGTAGGTGAAATTTATTTTAATATAAATTTGAGCTTGTAACTTGATTACTACAATAATTTATATCACTATGTGATAGTACCCTAACACTTGTTCTCATTTATGAATCATTTTATGTAGTTCATAAATCCAGTAAAATATTGACTCAAATATTTATCTGAAAAAGCCCTAACCCTATGATCTCATGTAATCGATGATTTTAGTAAGATAATGATTTCATAAACACAAGATGATTTCATTAAAACCCCACTATCAAATATTACAATTCAGGGAATAGATTGTCATTATACTCAAGGGAGTGTTATATGGCTTGTAGGACTCAGAGTTTGATTGCTTAGATTTTCTTAACATATGGATGTCGCTCTTCAGAGTTGGGCTGAAGAATGTTAGTTTATCTCCAATGGTTTTGGATTGATCATATATCCAAAGGTTTTGGATTAATTACTCCCCAAATTTTTTGAATGATTGTTATTATAAGTGTATTGTTACGCATTTGAAGCCTCTATAACCGATAATTATGCGTTATCCTCTTATAGAAAATCCCGAACCCTTATCTTTATGACTCGAGAGCATTTATCTAGTTATAATCACCATACCATCCTTACAAATATCAACAAATTCTATTTTGACATTACTCATTACCATTGAGATTTGATATTGCTCTATATTTCTTTAATTGTGATATATTGCTTGTGGTTCATTACATTATTCTATCAAATCTCTGAATCATAAATTTATTACAGAAGTAGAATTATTTTAGTAAAGTTTTACGTATTCTTGTCCATTTCAAATGGAAAGTGAACTCGAAGAAGGAGAGATACCCCCCGCCCCCATGGACTTTTATTCTGTTTTACCAAGGAAAACATTTTCAGTTAGTACGTATGGGTACTAATTAGCAAACACGACAATATAGATTGGAATACATTCACTACTCTTTATTAGCTTATGTAACCCTTATAATCCCTATGTACTTTTGTTATATGAGACCCAGAATAAGGTAATAAGGTGAATTTTCATCTTGATTGAATAAAGTTCCATTTTTTTTCTGAAAATATATTTTTATTACCATTATTATTCTATTATTCTTATCACCATATACAAAATACTTAGTGTGAAAAATTAATATATGCCTCTATTTTATGGTAAAAGTGTATTTTTTTTCTCCATATTGGATTAATTTTTCAGATAATATATGGAATCTATTATTTAGGAAGGAAGGAGTATGATTTAAGAAACAGTGTAATGTATTTATTCAATGTATTTGGAAATGTATGACTCACAATAGTCAATTTTGGGAGTCTTTAATCAAGTTAGTGATGAGACATGATTTAGTAACTTTTTGCAATGTCATAATTTGACTACTCCTTTGAAACTAAGAGTTGTATTGCTAAACATAATAATAATGATGCAACATAAAATTCCAACTAATCGTGGGATATAAAATCTCAACATTATATGAAGTTCATAATGTTGATATAAAAGACTAAAATATAAAAATTATTTTCTTAAATTTTGTTGGTTTTGAACAAGGACTCTTAATTTAAGACGTATAGATAAATTTTTAATCAAGTCTCATTTGAGTATTTGCATTAATTAATAATGATAAAAATAAAATTAAGCTTAGCTAGTTGTCTTACCACTAAACCTTAAAAAAACTTCAATTCTAAATTTCCTAACATTTCTTATAGTGATTGAAAAACTTATATAAGAGAACTTGAAAATGAACAATATGTAGTTGTGGAGTCAACTATTTTACTGGCACATGCACCCATAATTAATGGAGACTTTCGATTGATATACCTAAATATTCCCTCGTCTCTATATGAGACCTATTGACCCTAGACAGTCGAGCTTCCAGAAGGAGTTCACATGGTGTTTCCAAGACTCGTCAATAACCAGGGTTGACCTCATCTACAATAACATCGATTTTCTAGAGGGCCGATACTTCAGGGGAAGCGCTTCTGTAATCATGGCTCCTCTCATCTACTCATAAAACCTATACTAGGGTATGTCCAATCAGTCAACCAAGGCCGCACTCCTCAGAAGAGATTACACTTGGCAGTATCCTCTGTTAAGTCATGATCTATATCGGCAACATCATCCTCATCTAGGCGAGACTCCTTCAAATGATATTTACTGTATGAGTAGTACAAGGTTCCAACATGGAAGATCCCACATGGAAAAAATCATTGCAACAATATCATGCCCTCACGTGAGGGAATATTACATCATTATTGTATCCATGTGCCAGGGACAGGTGTCTTCATCTTATTGGGAGTTTTCTCATGGACATGATGGTTACATACTTAGGGGGTACATGACACTCCCCAGGTCTTATATATACACTTAATCTTCTCCATGAAAAGGGATCCAAGATTCATAACCCTAACAGAACTCTGTCCAATTGTATATAGAAGAGAGGGGGAGCTTTTGAGTGCTGTATCCATGGCCAATAGTGCCATTGTTTAGTGTATTTATCAAAGACTCACACAGTGGACGTAGGCCTAATTGGTTGAACCACTTTAAATCACTCAGTTCATCCTCTTATCCTCATCTCCTTCTTTTACATACACATATATCCATATCCATTATTGTGTTGTAATTAAGTTCAAGATATTCATAGTTTCATCTTGATCTGGTGATGATGATCACAGCATCATTAGTCTCGCACTGTCTGTGGGAACGAGTAGTATCATCTATTCCCTCCTTTAGCTTGTCCTCACCGGAGTCTTTGGTGGTGAACCAGTCATCCCCTCCTGTGGAGCTGTTTTCACCATTGAAAGAGCTCATGTTGAGCTACGAGGATTTTTCTCTTCAACTACAACTCATCTGTAAGGTTTAATGCATGGCATCAGAATTTCCACCACCACCACCACCACCAGCTGGTGGTACTAGTTCCAGTAACGCGCCTCCTCAGTCAGAAATGGTTGAAGTGGTGGATGCATTGAAATCCTTAGCAGCAAGCCAACAGGAAATACAAGAGCAGCTGGTTGCCTTAAGCCAAAATATAGTAATCAGGCCAGGGGGAGCCTCGTCGGAGATGATTACTCTGGGGAGTATCACCAGGGGGCCAAGGGACCACCCCAGGCACCTCGCAAGGATCTACCTCCTCTTCAGCGATGGAGGGACGCTACTGACCCTAGGAATTTCTGCCTGGGGAGGCAAGGTCAACCCTGCCCGGAGGACCGCTATGATGATTATGAGGCTGAGGATGCTCAAATTGATTACTAGGAGCCATACAAATTATCTGGGAATACGATGCGCCCTATCCAAGGAAGTCGAGGTCGTGATAGGAGGCCCGGTCCTGATGCCCGACCAACGGTCTCAGCTTTTGATCTATTAAGTAGAGGGTCGACCTTTGAAAGGCTCAGACCAGTTGGTGATTTGAGAGAAAGGATGTACAGGTCAAGGAGAAATGTTGGCTCAAAGAGGGCGGGGAAACTGGCCGACCCCTATATGGTTGAGATGAGGCCAGCAAGAGGTGAATATACGGAATTGATCAATAGCAGGGGAGCCCTCTGTTCGATCAGTTGAGGTGGAAGAGGATAACATTAGCTAGGCCGAAATTGTTGGACTGGATGAGAGTCCTTAGAATGACTCAATTCAAAGGTTTGAAAATAAGATTGGAGACATCCTTAAGAGTCATGACCCTTTGCTGAGGGGATATTCAGAAGGTTCTCCTTTCATGACAAAAATAGTCAACTTCCCAACCCCTGCTAAATTTAAGACGCCAGTATTTACTCCAAAGTATGATAGGAGTACGAACTCTATGCACCATGTAAAGATGTATCAATTAGCTACAGATACCTACTCCATGTCAAATGAGATGAAATGCCGTGCATTCTCGAGCACTTTAACTGGAGGTGCCCATATATGGTTCACCTCACTTTCAAAGAACTCCATTAAAAATTTTAAACAACTTGCAGAACTGTTCATTCACATCTTCTGCTTCGGGGTAAGACCCTAGAAGAAGACTATTCACCTGTTGTACGTTAAGCAGGGGAAGAACAAGAGTCCTAGGGAATACATTGCAAGGTTTAATAAGGAGAAGTTAAATGTGGAGGAGTACGAGGAAAGTACTACAATCACAGTGCTAATAGGAGGTTTACAAAAAGGGAAATTACTTTGTAAGCTTGCTGAAGACCCACCAAAGTCCATGGACGAGCTATTGGTGACGGTCAAAAAGGTCATGAATATCGAGGAAGCTATGGCAGCTAAATATGAGGATGAGAAGGGTGCTAGTATTAGGAAAAAGTTCCATAGGAAGAATAAAAAAGGAAAGAAGAGATCAACTGATGATAAGTTTGTCGGGTATACTCCTCTCACGATCAGCTAAGAGCACATTTTGAATGAGATCAAGAATGATCGGTCCCTAAGATGTCCTGAGAAGATAAAAGCTCCCCCTCATAAAAGGAATAAAATATTATGGTGTGAATTTCACCCAGATCACAGGAACTTAACTGACAAGTGTTTTGCCCTGAAAGATGAGATTGAGAAGATGCTCAAGGCTGGAAAGCTAAGGAAGTATGTGAGAAGTGATGGCGTAAGGAGAGGACGAGATGACCCCAGAAGGAGAAAGCCCGACAAGTGCAGGGAGGATTTACTAGGAAAGAAGTATAATGCCTCAGATGATGATGATGATGATGATGATGATGATGACCTAGAATTTATGCCAAAGGATGATGATCCAAAGGGACGACTCCACATGATCTCATTTGATGTAAAGATGATATGTGGAGGCCTGGAAGGGAGTGGTACAGAAGTGGATAACCATATGGCGCATGTGGTCAAGGCTAAGGCCCTTCATAAAGTTGAAGTCGTTAACTTGGTCGAAGTAAGCACAAAGTCATAGAAGAGAAAGAAAGTAGATATGGAAACCTTAATTGTGGGATTTTCATGACTCAACCTTAAGAGAAGATCCAAAGGAAGACCCTTTGGTAATCACGACTACAGTGGAAGGGTATGATGTACCGAGGATTTTGGTTGATGAGGGAAGTTCGATCAATGTTATGTTATGGCCTTATTTCAAAGGTTTGGGACTCTGCAAGAAGAGGCTCGTCCATTATCATCACCCTCTAATAGGTTTCAGCGGTGAGAAGGTGCACCCATTATGAATATATGAAATGGATGTTAGAATGGGAGATTTTTGTCCTAAGAGACTAACAAAGAAGGTCAATTTCTTTATAATGGATGAAAGTATATACTCAACTTATAACATCATCGTGGGAAGGGTGGCCCTTAAGGAATTTGAGGTCGTGCCATCCACTATACACCAAATGGTAAAATTCCCTACCCTTTATAGGGTAGGGGAAGTCCAAGGTACTCAAGTATTGGCATAATAATTCTACTTCAACTCAGCCGAGGGAAGGGAAGCACATAAGAAAGCAACTATGACCTATAGTATTGACACCCTAGATCCTAGGGATGAAACCAAACTGAAGAAAGGGGAAGCCGCGAAAGAGGTAGAATCCATCATCCTCAATGAGGACGAGCTAGAAAAAACCGTTCAGGTTGGAAAATCCCTGAGAGAAGATATCAAGGAATAGTTGATCACACTCTTGAGAAAGAGGTACAGTATTTTCATATGGAATCATTTGGATATGTCGGGCATATACCCTGAACTCTTTTACCATGGGAAAAATTTGGCTGATGATGATAGGCCGATACGATAAAATAGAATAATCTATTTCTGGAAGAAATGCGAGGTCATTCGGGAAGAGGTAAAGAAGCTGTAAAAGGCCAACTTCATAAGAGAGGTGATATATCCTGAGTGGTTAGCCAATGCTGTTATAGTTTCCAAAGCTAATGGGAAGTGAAGAATGTGTGTGGAATTTACTGATCTAAACAAGGAATGCCCTAAGGATAACTTTCCTTTTCCCAGAATCGACCAGATGGTTGACGCCACAGCGGGCCATGAGTTGATGAGCTTTATACTCCGGATGCAGCCAAATTTTTATGGACCCAGCCGATGCAAAAAAGATAGCCTTCATCACCGACAAGGGGACCTATTGTTATAAGGTTATGCCCTGCGTCTTGAAGAATGTCGGGATAACATATCACCGGTAGGTGAACAAAATATTTAAAGACCAGATTGAAAAGTCTATGGAGGTTTATGTTGACGATATGTTGACCAAGAGTCTGAAGGCTGACACTCGTGTGGCAAACCTTGAAAAAACTTTTAACACCATGGAAGAGTACACGATAAAGTTCAACCCAACCAAGTGTGTTTTTGGCATTGGAGATGGCAAGTTCTTTGGTTTTATTGTCAATCAGAGGGGTATAAAAGTTAACCCAGAGAAGATAAAATCCCTTAGAGAGATAAAGACACAAAGTAACATCAAGGAAGTTCAGAGGCTAACCGTACGAGTAGCCGCATTAAATAGGTTTGTCTAAAAAGCTACTGATAAATGTCTTCCATTTTTTAAGATTCTTAGAATGGCTTTTGAGTGGGACGAGGAATGTGATAAAGATTTTATGGAGATAAAGTCTTAATAGCTCTCCACTTTTATTGCCTCATCATGTCCAAGGAGAGAAACTTTACCTTTACTTGGTCGTGTCTAAGTCGGCCATCAGTGCAACGACACTACTAAATGATGAGGGTGTACAAAGACCAGTGTATTTCAATAGCAAGGCCCTCCAGGGGGTTGAACAGAGGTATCCTAAGATTTAAAAGTTGGCCTATGCCCTCATATATACTTCAAGAAAGATGAAGCCTTATTTTCAAGCTCATATAATGGTTGTCTTGATGGAGTCTCCCCTTAGGCAAGTCATCCATAAACCTAAGAAATGAGGTAGATTGATGACCTGGGCCATTGAGCTAAAGAGAATATGACATAGTCTATCAGTTGAGAGTGGCAATCAAGGGGCAAGCCCTAGCAGAAGTTGTGGCAGAGTTCATTTGGGTCGAGGTCGATGGTGAAAAAGAAGACAACCTTGAAAGATCAGTCTAAACCCGTACCGAAGTGGCAAAAGTCGAGACAAGCATGGAGAGACATCCAATAGCCGATACTGACAAGTTTTTCCTCAGAAATGGAGTTATTAAAGAGGATCCTGTCACACACCCTGTAATCCAACAGATGGGGTGGCCAACCACCATCGCTGAATTACGCTGGGCGTGAACTAAATAAGTACCATTCTTAGTATGAGACAGATATGAGACATAAATAAATCAATCCACAAGATAAATAATTGAATCGATCCCAAATGATCATAAACAACTGAGCGATACAAGATCCAACACATGATAAAACTCCAATTAAATTCAATATCCAATAATGATAAAATAAAATCTGAATAATAAACCTACTGAATAATCCACCAGAAATCCTCTAAAAAACTTTGGAACCGAAGGACCTAATAAAACTCAAATAAAGTCTTATAAATAAATAAGACTGAAAAAGAAAGTCTAACTAAATAAAGAAATAAAATGAATGAACTCCCGTTGCACCTCGAAACGATAAACTCTAATAATCCTATGAAGCTTCTCCAAACTTATCCTAAAAAATTTAGTCAACGCACGAGGTCAGAACCCCGAGCATGAATACACACTACTGCCCTCAAATAGGAACCTTGAATCCAGACAGTAGCATTATACGCAATAAATATCACAATAAAGTATTTTAATTAAACGAGATAATTAAATCACTAACAACCTCAAAAATCCCCATTTCAAAGGCACGCCAATATGATTTTAAATTCCCAAGTCCCACGATCTTAATTTAATTAAATTAACCAAATTTTATTATTGTTCTCACTTTTTATTATGGCAGTGCTCCCGTCCCAGGTGGTAATTTCTACCAAAGTGTCACAATTTCCCTTGTCAATAGCCAGCCGAAATCCATTTAAACTGTCAATTTCCCAATAATATGACAAGTTTTCAACACACAACACGACATAAATCGCCCAAGATGACCTGGTTAAACTGTTAGTCCCTCACACATTATGTCGCCACCAATTTTAATACCTGTTTATATCCTAGGCATTAAATGTCAATTTTCTCAATTATTAAAATTAATAAATTACCCCACCTTTTTAATCGATGTAAGATCCTCAAAATACCCCTTAGTCCCATACCTAAGGGTCCCCAAGTTATCAATATGTCCTACCCTATGTGTAGGATAAATTTTTAACATAAATCTCGGCCTAGTTTCATGCCTAGGTTAGCGTAAAGACGATAAAGTAAAAAACAACATCCCGCCCCCGACATAATAAAGTTGTAAAAATCTACCCTTATTAGTTACATACCTATAAGGCGTAAATCATAAAAAGGCCTACCCACTAGTCCCATACCTAGAAGGAATCCTAAAAATATAGGGAGAGCATAAATGCCCAGCAACCGTCGTCACAATGGAAATTTAATAATACAAACAATTCACATAAATAATCATAATTAATCAATGTACCAAACTACACATGAAAGTAGAATTCAATTAAATCTTGATTTAATTTTGACTTCGTAAAAAATACCCAATTAATCCTATTTAATTATTTTAAATTAAATACCGAGATTTCATCATTTATACATCAAAATCCAAATTTTATTAGCTCTATACAAATTACGTGAGTTACACGCCCCAAATTCATTTAATTCAAGACTAGGATTTTTCTACATGCAATCTATGCTAATAAAACCCAAAATACACTCATGAATCCTACATGCACCCAAGGGTTATGAATGTAGTTCATATTAAAAGATTTCATAAAAACAGCCCCAAGTTTTATGTGTCCAAATTTTCTAATAAGATTGTTAATTGATTTTAAGAAAATATTTAATTAAGGTTTAGGCAACACTCAAAACGTATAATACTAAAGGAAATGAATAAAGTATTCATTCCTGTGATCAATTTGATCAAAATCTGATTAGAATGATGAACTCGTCTAAATAAAACACCAATAGAATCTTCAAAACTTGTTAAAAGTAGGGGGTAGGGGTTGCAGATGAGAGGAAAAAGGTTTGGAAAAGATTTGTGGACAAAGTTTGAGAGAAAAGTGATTTTAAGAGTTTCAGCCCCGTATCAGTTTAGTATATTAAAGGTTTAAGAGTTAAAACACAATTAGGAGTCTAAAACATCCACCATGTTACTGTCACTTGAACGAGGACGATGTCGTTCTAAGGACATGCGGCGTCGTTCGAACGACATACGTTGACGTTTAAACGACCCCCACATCCAACATGCAATCTTTTTAAAATCCGACTTTTTAATTTGATAAATATTCTTAAAAATGCACCTGTTGCCAATTAAGAGATAAAATTTCTTATAACCTTTTTATAAAAGACCCGAATTAATTCCCGATTGTAAATTTATTAATAAAACCAAGTTAAATTCTTAAAGTCCGTTAGCTCTAAGATTTTATTTTTCTCCAAATTAATTAAAGTCACTCAATTAAAACATGGGATGTTACATACTTTCCTACTAGCAAAGGAATTTTTCCCTTAAAATTCAATGAAAATGCAAACGCGTAAAATAAAATAAGGCTCACATATGCCTACCCGTAGAGTGACATAATTGGGTGAAATACACCCAATCTTACCCGCACAAAAATT
This sequence comes from Sambucus nigra, assembly GCA_949130495.1. Lineage (NCBI taxonomy): Eukaryota > Viridiplantae > Streptophyta > Magnoliopsida > Dipsacales > Adoxaceae > Sambucus > Sambucus nigra. The sequence continues at coordinate 144,878,586 of OX422212.1, forward strand.
CACTATTCCAAAATACAATATATATACACCTACACATATTGCTATCTAAAAATTAGTTATTACGTACCGACACTCTTCTAGCCACGCAATCTATCCTTATCTTACTGAACGTGAGGTACATAGCACCTCCTATAATCGATATTCATTGGTGCTGCGACCACCCCCTGTGCACCTGATGTTGTCGGTACTGCTGGAGCTCCTTAAATGCTAACTGCTAGTAAGACTGGAGGCCTCAGTCCTAGCTGTTCCTGAACTCCTTGTCCTTGCTTCCCTTGTGTGAATTGACCCGATTGGTCCTTGATTTCTTGTCCTTGCTGGCCTTTTTTCTTGAAACACTTAGACACCTTATGCCCTATGTTACCACAGATGAAGCATTCACCTTTAAAAGGTTCAAAATGCCTGGAAGTTTCTTGCTAATCGCCTTGACCATATTGATCCTGATTGGTCCTCTGCCTCTTTCATGATTGATCATTGCAACCCTTATGCCCATTTCCTTGTCCATCAGACTCTTGTCTCTTTTTCAACTTCTTTTGATAATTAGCCTTCTCTTACCATAACAACATTGCAACATCCACCACCTGAGCATAGGTAGTGTACGTCAGGTTCCCCAACTCCATTTGCCTAATCGACCACGATAATCTTTTAATGAAACACTACATCTTCTTTCTCTCAGTATCCACCTCTTCGGGTATAAAAATAGATCAATTGGTGAACTTCGACTCATACTCAAGAATCGAATTCGATCCTTGATCCAAGTCTATAAAATATCTCTTCTTCGCACGTCTAATAGCATATGGAAAATATTTATTATTGAACCTTATCTAAAATTATTCATAACTCAACCGATCTCTCTCCTCTTATTTGGTGGAACTCTCCCACTATTGCAACGCATCTCTTGACAGATTAAATGTTTCTAGCATCTTCTTCTACAAATCTGTGCAGTCCACCATCCTTAACTGCCTTTCCAAATCCCTCCTCCATTGGTCAACAACTGTTGGATCAGATCCCCCTCCAAAGATGGGAGGATTTCCCTTAAGAAAGTTGTTCCTCACCCTATCCCAGGTTGAAGCGGCATAGCCTGTTCTTGTCCTTGCAAAGTTAACCATCTCTGCCTACCAATCTCCAAACCGGTCGCTGTGGCCTCACGAAAGATAGCCTCTAACTCCCCGGCCTCTAAAACAATCAGTCACTGCCTTTCCTAAGCTGTGGGACCAGAAACGGACTCCTCTCTCCTACTCCCAGCTCTCCTTGTCTTCACCATCTGAAAAGATAGGAACAAAAAAACATCAGACTTGAAATAACTAAGAGTATGAATCATAAAAAGGGGAATCAAATATAAGCAATGCAGAAGCTAAAACGGACTCACAACCTACGAGACCTAAGACAATTCTCTGATACCATCTGTCGCACCCCGCGAAATCCGACAGACGGGGTGGCCAGCCACCGCCGCCAGACTATTCCGGGAGTGAACAAAATAAATATCATTCTTAGCATGAGACAGTTATGAGACATAAATAAATCAATCCATAAGATAAATAATTGAATCGATCACAAATGATCATAAACAACTGAGCGATACAAGATCCAACACGTGCTAAAACTCCAATTAAATTCAATCTGCAATAATGATTAAATAAAATATGAATAATAAACCGACTGAATAATCCACCAGAAATCCTCTAAACAACTTTGGAACCAAATGTTCCAATAAAACTCAAATAAAGTCTCATATATAAATATGACTGAAAAAGAAAGTCTAATTAAATAAAGCAATAAAATGAATGAACTCCAGCTGCACCTCCAAACGATAAACTCCAATAATCCTATGCAGCTTCTCCAAAACTTATCCTGAAAACAGTAGTCAACGAACGAGGTCAGAGCCCCAAGCCTGAATACACACTACTCACATCAAATAGAATCCTTAAATCTAGATAGTAGCATTATTCGCAATTAATATCACAATAGAGTATTTTAATTAAACGAGATAATTAAATCACTAACTACCCATAAGAATCCCCATTTAAAAAGCACACCAATATGATTTTAAATTCCCAAGTACACGATGTTAATTTAATTAAATTAACCAAATTTCATTATTGTTCTCACTTTTTATTATGGCGGTCCTCCCGTCCCGGGTGGTAATTTCCACCAAAGTGTCATACTTCCCCTTGTCAATAGCCAGCCGAAATCCGTTTAAACTATCAATTTTCTCGCAATATGATAAGGTTCCAACACACGACACAACATAAATTGCCCAAGCTGACCCGGTTAAATTGTCGATCCCTGACACATTATGTCGCCACCAATTTTAATACCCGTTTATATCTTAGGGATTAAATCTCAATTTTCTCAATTATCAAAATTAATAAATTACCCCACTCTTTTAATCTATGTGATATCCTCAAAATACCCCTTAGTCCCATACCTAAGGGTCCCCAAGTTATCAACACGTCTTACCGTATGTGTAGGATGAATTTTTAACTTAAACCTCGACCTAGTATCATGCCTAGGCTAGCGTAATGACGATAAAGTAACAAAAATCATCCCACCCCAACATAATAAATTCGTAAAAATCTACCCTCATTAGTCCCATACCTAGAAGGCGTAAATCATCAAAAGGCCTACCCACTAGTCCCATACCTAGAAAGCATCCTAAAAGTATACGGAGATCATAAATACCCAACAACCGTAGTCACAATGGCAATTTAATAATACCAATAATTCACAGAAATAATCATAATTAATCAATGCACAAACTACGGATGAAAGTCCAATTCAATTAAATCTTAATTTAATTTTCACATCGTAAAAAATACCCAATTAATCCCATTTAGTTATTTTAAATTAAATACATTGAGATCATAAATACCCAACAACCGTCGTCACAATGGCAATTTAATAATACAAATAATTCACACAAATAATCATAATTAATCAATGCACAAACTACGGATGAAAGTCCAATTCAATTAAATCTTAATTTAATTTTCACATCGTAAAAAATACCCAATTAATCCCATTTAGTTATTTTAAATTAAATACATTGAGATTTCATAATTTATACATCAAAATCAAAATTTCATTATCTCTACACATATTACGTGAGTTATACGCCCCAAATTCATTTAATTCAAAACTAGGGTTATTCTATATGCAAACTACACCAATAAAATCCAAAATCCACTCATGAATCCTATGCAACCAAGGGTTGTGAATGTTATCCATATTAAAAAAATTCATAAAAACAGCGCCAAGTTTTATGTGTCCACTTTCTCTAATTAGATTGCTAATTGATTTTAAGAAAACATTAAATTAAGGTTTAGGCAACACTTAAAATGCATAATACTAAAGGAAAGGAATAGAGTATTCATGCCTATGATTAATTTGATCAAAATATGATTAGAATGATGAACTCTCTAGATTAAACACCAATAAAATCTTCAAAACTTGTTAAAAGTAGGGGCTAGGGGTCGAAGATGAGAGGAAAATGGTTTGAAAAAGCTTTCAGGAGAAAGTTTGAGAGAAAAGTGATTTTAAGAGTTCCATCCCCCTATCAGTTTAGTATATAAAAGTTTTAAGAGTTAAAGAACAATTAGGAATCTAAAACATCCACCGCCTTACTGTCGCTCGAATGAGGACGCTGTCGTTCGAATGACATGCGGCATCGTTTGAACAACATACGCTTCAACATGCAATCTTTTTAATATCCAAGTTTTTAATATGATAAATATTCTTAAAAGCACACCTGTCAGTTAAGCGATAAAAATTCTTATAACCTTTTTATAAAAGACCCGAATTAATTCTCGATTGTAAATTTACTAATAAAACCAAGTTAAATTTTTAAAGGCCATTAAATCCAAGATTTTATTTTTCTCCAAATTAATTAAAGTCACTTAATTAAAACATGGGGTGTTACAGTGCCATTCTTAGAAGGGGAAATATGGAACTTGTTTGATGATGGTTCATCTTGTGAAAATGGGAGTGGTGCCGGCCTAATTGTGTCAGCCCCAGATGGAATAGATATAGAGTACACGTTAAGGTTCAATTTTAAGGCTTCTAATAATGAGTTAGAGTATGAGGCCTTCATAGCCGAAATATCACTCACCAGAGCTCTCAACATCGGCTAACTTTTAGTCCATATAGACTCTCAGCTTGTGATTAATCAGGTCCTGGGGATTTATGAAGCCAAAGACGATAGAATGGCAAGATACCTAGAAAAAGTGAAGAAGATGGTGAAGGATTTTGGTGAGATTAAAGTCAAAAGGGTGCCTCAATTGGATAATAGCCGAGCCAACACTCTGGCAAGGTTAGCCTCGGCAACACGAACAGAGACTAAGAGATTGGTGCCAATAAAAATCCTTTCTCGATCGATAATAGAGGAGGATGACGAGAAACTAAAATTTTGCTTCATTTTAAACATGGGACCATCTTGGATGGAACCCCTTATTCAGTATATCAAATAGGGTAGCTTGTCGGAATATAAGGCTGAAAGAAGGAAGCTAAGATACAAGGCCGCTAAGTTCTCTATCCTAGGGGACGTGTTATACAAGAAGGGGTTTATTTTACCTCTGCTCAGATGTGTCCACCCTGCCGGCCGAGGTGGACTATATTTTTAAGGATGTTCACGAAGGATTTTTCTTAAGACATATTGGGGGTAGATCATTAGCAAAGAGGATCATCACTCAAGGATATTAGTGGCCGACCCTGGCCAAGGAATCGGTTGAATACGTAAAGAAGTGCGATAAATGCCAGTGGTTTGCCATCATCCCTCACCAGCCCCATCAACCTCTAACGTCTATCATTTCACCCTGGCCATTTGTAGTATAGGGGATTGATTTGGTTAGACCTATGCTAAGGGCCATGGTCAACTACAGATATTTGATCGTGGCGATAAACTACTTTTCAAAATGGGTAGAAGACGAGGCTACGAACAAGATCACATAAAAGAATACCTTTCAGTTCATGTGGAAGAACATCATTTGCAGGTACGACTTGCCTAATACGCTAATCTCATGCAATGCTACCCAGTTCAAACAGTTCTTCTTGTCGCCTGGAAAAGTAATGTAAAAAGGTTGGCATCAAACAGTTCTTCTCATTGCCTGGCCGACCCCAGGCCAATGGTCAGACTAAGGTCACTAATAGAACTATTCTTGATGGAATCAAGAAAATGTTGGAAGACGCTAAAGCGAAATGGACTGAAATGGTACACATTGTACTATGGGCTTATCGAATAATGGTGAAAACATCGACAGGGGAAACCACCTTCATATTGGCTTATGGATCAGAAGTTATGGTGCCGACAGAGATTGGTCTCCCCACCCACAGACTTTAGATGTATGACCATGAGGGAAATATCGTAGAGAGAAGACTCGACCTAGATCTGATTGAAGAAAGAAGAGAGGATGCTGAAGTCAGAGTAGCAGCCTATCAGTAGACAACAACCAAGTTTTATAACAAGAGGATAAAACTGATTCTGAGAGAAGTGGGAGACCTTGTGTTGAAGAAGACATGGCAGAAGCCAAACAAGCTTCATGCCAATTGGCATGGTACTTACAGGGTTACTGATGAGGTAGTCCCAGCTACCTATCAGCTGGAGAACCTAGAGGGAGAACCATTCTCCAATCCTTGGAACGCCGACCACTTAAAAAGGTACTACCAATAGATGGTTGTATAGGAGCTTTTTATTATGAATCATTGTAAAAAGAGCTTACTATGAATGAGAAAAATGAAAATGGTTTGTTCCCTCATATGTTATATACTTTGTTTTGAATGGTTTGTTCAAAGTACCCTTAAAAGCTATAAAACATCATTCGTGGTGAGATAGCAACAACCTAACGTTGGTGAAATGATAACCTGGAAAGGGGGCCAACCCCATCCATGGACTTTCAATAACACCAAGAAGGGTCAAGTTAATTATTAAAACATCATTAGTTTGGTGATCTCAGACCTTAAACATCATTAATTCTTTGAATATGAGATGTAACATCATTAGTTTGGTGATCTCTAACCTTAAATATCATTAATTTGGCAAATATGAGATGAAACATCATTAATTTGGTGATCTTAGACCTTAAACATCATTAATTTGGTGAATATGTGATGAAATATCATTAGTTTAGTGATCTCAGACCTTAAACATCATTAATTTGGTGAATATGAGATAAAAACATCACTGGTTTGGTGATCTCAGAACTTAAACATCATTAATGTGGTGAATATGAAATGAAACATCATTAGTTTAGTGATCTCAGGCCTTAAACATCATTAGTTTGATGATCGCATACCTTAAAATCATTAATTTGGTGAATATGAGGTGAAAAACCATTAATTTGGTGAATAATTGGTAAAAAAAGATGACAGTGCATGGACGAGAAGATGCTCAACCCTGCACTCACAAAACGATGAGAGGGGGGTATGGTATAACACCATAATTTGGTGAGTCTGAATTATGAAATTTAGTCTTGACGTTAGTACCACAACACAACATATAATAGAAGAAATAAGCAAACATCCAAACAAACAAACATCCAAGCAAACAAACATTCAAGCGAACAAGCATTCATATTTCAAGAACGGATAAAAACAAAAGAAGTTAAGTGTTCATGTGTTACATCGGATGAAGTGAAATAGGTCACATACGATCGCCCTGACCGAAAAGAAAACATTCAATCCTAAATTTACTGATCGAGTGTAGTGTCAGCATCTCTAAGGGTCTACCCGCCAGTAGCAGAAACATTAATCGCATTAACAACCTCGATCTTCTCAATATCGACATCCAATTCAGTTATGTCCTGACCCTATAAGAGTCAAGGTCGACCTTGGCACCCTCAATAAGAATTTCAATATCGGCAAGAGATGTTTCAAGGAGAGGGTCACTGAATTCAAGACCCATGAAGTCCCCAGAGGTCAGGCTCCCAATTTTTTCCTGCCTTAGAGCAACCCATTGGCAAGCTGCTCTAATGCCCCTCTCCAAATACTCAAAGGCATGATCATTATACTCGTATGAATCCTTGTAGCCATCCACAGTAGTCTGGACTATTGCATTAATCTTAGCCTTTTATCATCAGAGTTCTTCTTTAAAGCTTTGGCATATTCTGCCTTAAGGTTGGTAACCTCATCCTGAGACTTCTTCAGAGAATTCTGGGAATACGCTCCTTCCTCATATTTCGTTCAGTTGTCTCGGCCTATCTTCCCTTTTTTATCAAGGGTATCTTCTTGTTAATCCAATCCCCCAGTCGATAGAGAGAAATAAGACCCTGCAATGAAGGAAGTTAATCAGTATTTGAAGAAAAAGTATGGGAGTACCCTTGGTAATGTTTAACTAAGCTTTAGCAGATATACCTGAACAGTCCTGTAAATAGAAAACTCAATGAGAAGGAAAATATCCATAGCTTTTAAGAAACATCTGCCAGCCTCGGATATTAAAGAGCCGACACCGTCACAAACTTTCCCAAGATTGCCGATGACACTCTCATCGTCTAATTTCAGATGCGACAGATGATCCGCAAGAACTTCATCCATGGAAAGGGAATCGCCTGATCAAACCTACTCTATTTAGGGAGACACGAGGAGATTATTTCTTCCTCTCGGCCTTTCATCTTCTTTGTGGTCTAGGTAGTTTGGCCAGGGCCACCAGTGGTGGTCTTAGTGGTTGTAGTAGTAGAGGGGTTGTCTTCCTTGCCATGCTTGCCGACAAGTTTGCTTAAATTCTTGGCCACCATCTCCCAAAGGTCATCTGACACATTTTCTGGATGGTCTGTAAAAAAAGACAAGGTTAGCATTAAAAAATTGAAAAAATACGACACATCAGCTCAACAAAAGAGGCCAATCGCATATCTCGATTAAGGCGTCAACCCATAAACCTGTCTGAGATAAGTAGTAAGGAGTCATCAGCTGCTCAAATTTCATGAGATGACCTTGATCTCCTTTATCCCTAAGCTTCTCAAAATTTTCAGCAGTATCAGGGTTCAAACTCGAATCAAGCTTTGTTATCGCAGATACTTTGGCCCACCTCAAAGGGGGACCCTAGGCTTAGAAGTACCACAAGCTTCATTGGGACCAAATTCCTAAGCTCCCAAAATAAAGATGTATTGGGGTTTTCAGTCATGATTGGAAGTTTGGGTGACCAACAAGACCTTTTTCGAAGACTTACTGACTACGAGATAATAGTATCCGGGATGAGTTTTGGGGGACAATGCGGTATAACAGGGTATAAATATGTTAACTAGAAGGTCGGTTTGATGAAAAATCTTCCATATAGAGGCAAAGCCGGGAATAACTCTCCAGGCATTAGGAGAAAACTAGGATGGGGCAACTCCTAAGCGGGCTAGAATTGCACGTATGACTGGGTGAATAGCTATTAGAAAGCCAACCTTGAACATCTACTCATAGACACACAACTCGCCCTCTCAGCCGTCATAAACTCTCTCATCCGTAGATGGTTTTCTCATTGAATTGGAGGGCCCAATGCCATATAAATGTCTCCAAGTCAGAAAATTGACCTCGATGATCGAACTCTCGTACGTCTCATCTATGGATAGGTCTAGGTCACTCATTTTGCTATCATTATTTGACTCTTAAACCTAGGGTCGGTTTGGATCACCAATTAAAAGTGTTGCATATAACTCCTCCCTCGTAGCAGTCGATAGAGAAATGACATTAAGAGGGAGAGGGATGGAAATATTAGGCTCATCAATCTCAATAGAAGCATCGGACCGATTTGATGACTCAATGCTCTGAGAAGACGAAGCATGAGAGGAGATCTCATCAGCCTCAGACCCATCATCATGGTGTGAGAATTGGGCCATAGACTCATCAGAAGGGTCAGCACTGTCAGATAGTTCAAAGATGGACATACTTTCATTTTCAGAAGAAATTGACTCAGGTATGGGATCACTTGGTACGGTAGGTGTAGGGAGGACGACATCTAATGGGGTGGAAATATAGGTCTGAGGGGAAAGGACTCGGCCTTCCATCTCCCAGCTTTCTCAAGCTCAATCTTCCTAACGTTTTGAAAATACCATTCCCTATGGTTTGGAAATTCCTTAACTAGTTCGTACAAACGTTTTAATATGAACAAGATGAGGTTATACTTAACTAAATTGTGAAGGGGGATAAACAATTAAAATGGCTGACTTTTGTTGACCAAAATATCAAAGGCTAGAATCTCAACCGTTCTTGATGAAGAACAACTAAGAATAAGCCAAAAAACTCCATCGGAGAAGGTGACTGGAGATCACCTGAAAAGTCTCACCACGGTGGTGGAACACTAAAACCCACTAAAAAACACCTCTGCCACTACTACTAGGTCAGTAGACACGACACAAGGAAACATTTAAACCCTAAAAACTAACGAAGAACCTCGTCGGATAAATCAAAAGGCACCGAAAATGTGAAATCAAAAAATAAAAACCAAGAACAAAAGAAAGCTGCAGAAAAGAGGTTACTTGGAGAAGACGAATTACTCAAAAGAGAGAGGAGGGATAATCAAGCTTAGAAGTCAATGAAAAGAGGTGAAAGGGTTGAAGAATGGCTACGACAATTTTGCAGAAGAAAGGAGAGCGGTAATGTATTTTTCCAAATGAGGAAAGAGAAGAAGTAAAGGTTTATGTCTTAAATACCTCCAAATGATTAAGCACACTTCCCCAAACTCATCATCAACAAGGGCATGAATCCCGAAGCACTTAACCGCCAGATCATGCTTGGGGAAGACGCTGCCTAATCAAGACAAACATATGTCACTCGCGTGACCTCTTTAAAAGACTCAACTGACTCATATCCCCCAGTCACCTCCTTATAAAGATGGCTGAGGGATATGGGTGATTGATATACCCAAATATGCCCTTATCTCCATATGAGACCTCCTGACCCAGACATCCAAGCTTTCATAAGGAGTTCATAGGGTGTTTCCAAGACTCGTTAATAACCAGGGTCGACCTCATCTATAATAACGTCGGCTTTCTAGAGGTTCAATACTTTAGAAGAATTGCTTCTAGAATCAGGGCTCCTCTCATCTACTCATACACCCGATACTAGGGTACGGTCGATCAGTCAACCTCAATTGGCACTCCTCAATAGAGTTTACACTTGGTAGTTTCTCGCATTAAGTCATGCTTTATATCGGCAACATCTTCCTCAGCCAGGTTGAGACTCCTTCAAATGATATTTACTGTACGAGCAGTACAAGGTTCTAGCATGGCAGATCCCACATGGAAAAAACCTTTGTAAAAAGATCATTCCCTCATGTGAGGGAATATTACATCATTATTATATCCATATACCAGGGATAGGTGTCTTTATCTTATTAGGAGTTTCCTCATTCACATGTTGGTTACATGCTTAGGGGGTACATGACACCCCCCAAGACCTATATATACACTTCAGCTTCTCTTTGAGAAGGGATCCAAGATTCATAACCCTAACAAAACTATGTCAAATTGTATACAGAAGAGAGAGAGAGAGAGAGAGATCTTTTGAGTGTTGTATCCATGTCCAATAGTGCTCTTGTTTAGTGCATTTATCACACACTCACACAGTGGATGTAGGCCTAATTGGCTGAACCACTTTAAATCACTGAGTTCATCCTCTTATCCTCAACTCCTTATTTTACATATACATATATACATCTCCATTGTTGTGCTGTGATTGAGTTCAAGCTATTCATCTTTCATCTTGATCTGGTGGTTAGACCACAACATCATCACCAATTATAAATGAATTGTTCAACTCTATTACTTGTAACATCTGACTATCATAAAGGGATAAGTATGAACTCTTAGGGATAGATGTTAACGGGACTTGGGACTCTCTTAATTTTTGTTATAAATGAAAACTCATCCATGTGAATGGGACACGTATGCATGTAATGTCAAGTAATGCTATAACTCTACTAATTTAGATTCTTAATTAATAGAGAATAAACCCTAGTACCCGATGGACGTAGGCAAGTTTTTGAACCACATACATCTTGTGATGTGTGTGTGTGATATTATTATCTTTGCGATAACTTTTATTCTTGGGCTTGTGTGCATTGAATGTAACAACTTGTAGGAATTTACCTCCTACAATTGAAGTCATCTGTGGAAACGATTTCATGTTCTTTGCCACTAGCCAATATTTTCTGATATCTCACTCACCCGATCGGGATAAAAAAATTCATGATGACCATGAGGTTCATCACTAATGAAAATATGGAGACAATGACGATAACCATCTAAATTACGATCGTCACGATGACTCGGAGGGTCGCCACCCTTCCCCCTTGCCTTAGAGGGTCAAAACAGATATGAGTGGGGATTGCTAATCTCCTAGATCACGTTATCATCCCCATAAATAAAGGCTAGATGAAAGGGAAGAAAAATAGGAATTTACCCAGATCTTAAGGCTCATTAACACTTACAAAAATATCCTTCGTGATGAGAGGGCTGCTACTAAATATCAGCAGGAGCCGATAGTGCACTCTTGTAATGTTTAGATAGGTTAGATAAAGAAGCACAAAGGTATAAGAGTAAACATGGACACATGTAACATACTCTTAATCCTCAGGCGAGCAGAGCTCGCGGCCGAGGAAGGAGTATCTAGCACCAAAAGGAATGTTCTCTTCGTGGGGAGTCATGAGGATGGAGACCCTACTCGGATGAGTGGAAAGGAGAAAAAAGATCTCAATGATATGATCAAGAGAAAAATGGACAAACACCCTTCTTATCAAGGAGCACGTACGACTATGGTTCTTGCCTAGATAGCCTTTTTCAGTGAGATAAAATCACATTTTAACCAAAAAAATTGAAGAGTTTAAGCCTCCTAAGAAGTTCGTTGCTCCATAATTCAAGATATATGATGGAAAGATGGATATCATTGACCGTGTCAGGAAATATCATCAGGCTATGATGTTTGGAATAAGAATGAGAGTTGGATATATTGCATATTTTCGCCCATCCATGGGGATGATGTTGAGAAGTGATTCGAGAAGCTTATATACAAGATAATTACATGTTTCAAGGAGCTCGCTAAAGCCTTTACGATAAGGTTCATCACGACTAGAACTCATCCTAAAAGGTTGGACTTAGTTTTGTCAGGATAAAATTCCAAATAGAGTTAATGTATATGTTTTGTTTTATTCCGTGTTTGGACAAAATTCTTTGAGTCATAGGTTAGGACTTGAGCGTGTTTACGTTTCAAGCTTATGATGTTATCTCTTGAAGATGTAGATTCCAAGTGAGAAGATGTACATAATTTGTTGTGTTTAGTACCACATTTTGTCTCCATGGTTCGAGGAGTTCTCAGGTATGAATGTGTAAATATTTTTTTTTAGGGTGTTAGGATTTTATCAGATTGCCTTTGAAATGATTTTTTCCTTTTTAATATTTTTTGGATGAGAAATATTTTTTCACGAGGTCACCAGAATGACTAGGTATGTCTCTCGAACAAGACACCCTATCTCGTTAGAACTTGGCTTTCACTGGAATGATGTTGGAAGTGTTGTTAGAAGTCGGTTCGAATGAGATGAGGTACATCGTTCGAATGATATGTACCTTGTTTGAATGAGCATGAAAAGTTTTAATAATTTTGAGATTTTCCAAATATCTTTCCATCCTTATCTCGTTTCTAAAAAATCTCCTATAAATAGGAGTGTGGAGCAAAGTTTTATTTGAGACAAAAACTTATATTTTTAATTTCCAAACTCTATCAAAATCTGTGTAAAACCCTAGTTTACACCCACATTGTTTAGGATCCAAGTATTCATATTATTATAATTTGAAGATCTAGTTTATGAGCACCATCAATAGTAAATCTAGAATACTAAGTTATTGTGTTAGATCCATCTTTAGGCATGAATTCTAGCAATTTTTATATGGAGCGTCAATAATTTTCTAGACCACCTTTGTTTGATGGGTCTAACTATGCGTACTTAAAATCGCATATGAAATCAACATTTAAATCGGTAGATGAGTGGTATGGCAAGCGGTTGTTAAGATTTGGTCTTCACCGGCATCCTTAGTTGGTGAGTATAAAATTCCCAAGCCCATTGAAACCTCGATTAAGGATGAACATAAACTATCCAATTATAATTCATATGGCCTGAATGATTTATTTTGTGTGATCATACAAGAGGGTTATGTCGTATTTTGACATGGGAAATGTCTAAAGAGATTTAGGTCATACTCCAACTCATTCATGAGGGTACTAGAGCTATTAAGGCTTCCAAGCTACAAAACATCAACAATCGATTTAAAACCATTAGGATGGAGGAGAATAAATCATTTAATAATTTTTATGGTAAATTATCATATATTGTGAACTCGTTGTTTAACTTGGGAGAGGGAACACTTGAAACCCATGTAGTAAAGAAAATATTAAGGTCCTTATCTGAAAGATTTAATTCAAAAGTGACAGTTTTGAATTCCTTGGGTACTTTGGACTCGAAGAAACTTAGAGGTCTTATAGGTGATATTCAAACTTATGATCCTAGCGTGTTTTCCTCCAAAAAGTGGAAGAAAGATAAGAGTGTTGATTTGAAAGCCAAAAAGAAGGAAACACGTGTTTCAGATGATTAATTTGACATCGATTTTGATAATATGTCTATATTTGCAAAGAAGTTTAAGAAAATTCTTAATTTTGAAAAACAATCTAATGATGAAAATAAGTGTTAGAAAAAAACTTTAACAATGCTATAAATTCCTTTAAAATAATAGTGATAATTTTAAGAGGGCTGAGTGAGATAAATTCTTTGGGTATGAGGGTTATGGCCATAGGGTGTCAGAGTGTCCCATTAAATTAAGAAAGGAAGGATAAAAATCTAAGGTGAAGAAGAAGAAGAAGAAGAAGAAAAAGATGACGATGATGAGAAGGAGGAGGAGGAGAGTCAACTTCATGTTGCCTTCTGTGAGTTAGATATGAGAACGATGTAATTGAAAAACATTTAACTTTAAGTTGGAAGCTAGGTGGAAACAATGTGTCATAGGTAATGATGAGAGTATTTTGATTAAGGATCTTAGGGAACGTGAGAAGACTCTCAAGGAAAAACTCGCATTTCTTAAGAGGGAGCGAGATATCCTTCGAGGATTAATAAAGATTTCGAAGAAATATTACCCTGTTTGGGATGAGTCTCGTGGTTTACTTGAGTCTAGGATTATGGATTTAGAGGACAAATTAAAAGACTCGAGTAATGTAAAAATTTATTTGGAGTCTAGGTAAAAAAAATTGGATAAAATTTAAAGCACCATCTGAATAGAAGATAATGATTGTGGTATTAGCTACGATATTCCAAATGCTTACGGTACTAAATTCAAATCCATGCTTTTACAAAAGCCGACCATTACTAGAAACGTTAGGAAAGGTCATCCCAAGGGTAAAATTTCTCGCGTCTAAATGTCCACACATTATGGTAGGAAAAGTCACCTTAAGCATTTTTGCTTTGATCTTAGGAATGGTCATAGGAAGTCTAAGTCTAGAGTCACAGAGGTTTCCAAAACCCAAGAGCTTTATGTCATACCTACGTGGGTTTGAAAATCAGATTTGAAGGCTATATATATTAGACTTGTTGATTCTAGAATGCTAGGAAATTAGATTCAGAGGATTTATATGTTGGACTTAATGATTCTCTAATGCTTGCACGTGATACTTTTCATGATAAATCTAATGGTTTATTGTACTCACATGTTTACATACACTAGACTTCGTACTTCATGTTATATGTGTTTTGTAGTTGTATGTTTTTTGAGTCTTTGTATTTGTTTTTTCATTTATCTAATCTCATTGAGAAAAATACAAAAAAATAACTTTCGTCTTTTGAGTTATTTTGAAAAATTAATTTAAAACTCAGAAAGATTTTTTTATGTAGTTTGGTTTTACACAGTTTGTGTGGCATATCGATGTATTTGAATCCACTGCCTTCCATATTTTATGTGTCTAGAACATTAGATTATAATTTTCAATGCTTAGATAATTCTTTACTATGCTTGCATGGAGTAGTTTGAAAATGGTTTGCTTAATGGATTCACTTTGCATATGTCTCCTCACACATGTTCATGAGATCTTTCGAATTTTAACTTCATATGTTTCATGAGCTATATGAGATGTTATCCTAACAATATTTTTATGATACATATATATTTTATTGAAAGATTTTTTTCATGTAAAAACCATTGCCTGTGAGTTTGATTTTTATTAAAAAAATATGAGTGTTCATAGGAAAGGGCTACAAAAGAAGAAATCTTCCTTGCCTGAAAGGCCACTGTTGGCAAGAGCCAATACAATTTTGAGGCAAAAGAAAAGAAAATATTACCAAGGCTAAAATTTTGTTTCATTGATTTTTCAATTAAATTTGGTAGCTTACAAATATTAATAGTGTAAAAACGATATACCCAAAATTTTGAGGGTGTTATATATTAAAGATCAACGGGTTTGCACAATGAGTTCTAGATAACTAATTTTTGATGCTATTGATTTGATAATCATTAATATTTTTTATGCTAATGTGTAATCTGTTTATTTGTCCATTTATAAGTTCACTTTATATGTCAATATGAGGATAAATCTTTGTTTGATAAAGTTAATATAGTCAACTAGAAATCCTTGGACACTTTTTAGTGATTGGATCATAATTCATTTGTTTCTAGATCACGCCCCTTCACTCCATTTATCACATGTTTGTTTAGACACATTTATGCCATACAAGTGTGGAGACTTTATTGTGTTTTGTATCTTTTGTGGCGTTTATACCTATATATATGTGTGTATGTGTGTCATTGGTATCTTTTGCATATTTATATATATGGCATCGTTTGTTTTCAGTCTTTGCATTTGCATTTAATCCATGTTGTCATGTCCTTTATCTTTAAATAAAATTGGCATGCAATATGATCATATTAGTATCACTTGTTGCTTGTTTGTATTGGTATCCTATACTTAACTTTTAGTACTTAAGTCGGTATCAAAATTTGCATCAAAATTAGTGTTAATTGATCATTGTTTGGATTATTTGTACTTGTGCTATCGAGCTGTGTATGGACTCACATATTGAGGTAGTTCGCGAGTGAACTCTTGTATGACACTAGGTTGAATGAAGAGCGTCAATGATTTTGAGGGTGTCGATTTAGTGTTATAAGTCTTTTGTCATGTTCTTTGTAATTCCATACTTCGTGGATTTTATAGTGGATTTTACGTGGCTAGGTATTCAAAGATTTTTCTTATTGCAGGTTTTCCTTGTTCATCGGGAATTGTGTGATTGGTTATTTTACTTTAGCCTACTATCACCGAAATGCATATTTTAGGATAAAATAAAATTGGCTAAAACTGGTTTATGCAACTTTCATTTACAATTGGTGTTTGGGTTCACTTTGGGTTAAATATGTTTAATTTAATTTGAAAAAAAAATGGCTTTTGTTTAGACCATTCCATATATCCACGCATTAAAATTGGTATCATACTAGAGTCAATTTGTATCTTTGGATATTTAAATCTAGGTGTCTCTTTGTAAAAAAAATGTTTTTAAAATGATTTTACATCAACTTGTTAGAACCATGATGCAACGAAACTTCAAACGATTCAAAATTAGCCTTTGTCGTTTTCTAATTATATATCTTGTATAAAGCTAATCTAAGGAGAACTGGTAATTTATTTGAGCGAGGTCTCAATAAAACTTTAAACGACCCAGATTTTGCCTTCTCTAGTTTCGCATTGGATGTCTCATTAGAAGTTTTTCGAACGAGAACAGGTACTTCATTCGAACAAGATTTAATGAAACTTTTAATGAATCAGTGTATTTTTCATTGGATGATATAATAAAAGTGATTCTTATTTACATTGGTATCTCATTATTCATTTTATATTTAACTTGGGATCATTTTTGCATAAAAATTGATATAATTGATCATTGTTTGGATTATTTTCTCTTTTATTGCCACGTTGTTTTTGTTTCACTTCACAATATTTCATGATATTATTATTTCTTGTCTATTTCCAATTAGTATCACATGTTCGCATATTGTTGATGAGAAATGGTTTGGGGGGAGAAATGGTTTATTATGAATTATTTCTTTATCTATTTCTTAACAAAAAGGGTGAGAAATGGTATATTTATTACACTTTAGTTTTTAGAAGGAGATGTTATCTCAGGGAGAGACTTCGTACCTAGTTGGGGATCATTAGACAAATATAGAGTTTATTCTTATGAAGATTTTATATATTGTTATATTATCTTTGTATTTAAAGGTGTATTTAAGTTTTCAGGTTTGCAACATGCGATAGAGCTTACATGCTTGCAAAGCTACTCAAGTTTATGAGTAGGTTAAGTTGTACTTTTTTCCTTTTTGGAGTTGGGGATTTAGTTTTCGATGACATTGATGACCCATAGGAGTTTTTATTTTTTTATTTTGTCCCGACATAAGAGGGAGATTTGTAAAGACAAATTTTTTCATAGATTAAATTTTTATGTTTTGGCTTATTTCGTGTTTGGACAAAAGTCTTTGAGTTATATGTTAAGACTTGATTGTGTTAACCTTTCAAGCCAAGGAAGTGGTTTCTTGAAGATGTAGAGGCTAAGTTAGAAGATTTACATCATTGTGTCGTGTTTAAAGCCACATTTTGTCTTCATGTACCAAAGATCTCTCAAGTATGAATGCGTAAATATTTTAATCCTTGGAGAATTTATTTTTGTGTATTAGTATTTTATAATATTGGTTTTAAAATAATTTTATCCTTATCAATATTTTTTGGAAGAAAGATATTTTTTTCGCATGGTCGTTTCAACAACTTGGTATATCATTTAAATGAGATACCCAATATTGTTAGAACAGGATTCCAACGAACGAATCGAACAAGCATTTTGGCCTTTATTGGAAGTGTCTTTAGAATCCGGTTAGAACGAGATGAGGTACGTCATTCGAACGATGTGTACCTTGTTCAAACGAGTATGTGAATTTTTGATAATTTCAATATTATCTGAATTGTTTTTCGTCCTTATCTAGTTTTTAGTAAACCTCCTATAAATAGGAGTACGGAGAAGTAGTTTTATTTGAGATAAAAACCTATATTTTGAGTTCTCAAACTCTATTAAAAGTTCTCTAATACCCTAGTTTACATCCAAGTCATGATCTTATTATGCTTTGGAGATCCTATTTGGGCACTATTGGTTTAGTTTCTCTTCATTTTGTTAAAAACTTATTTCACGTGGTGGAATTCGTACTTACTGTTGTTTATACATGGTGGATCCATGGTGTGGTGTTTTAGTGAAAAGGGGATGGATTATGTGTTCAAGATCCGTAGACAGTTATCGATCTGTTCTATGGATACCGAGGCGTGTGTGGACTCACACATTATGGTAGTGCGTGAATGGAATCTTGCGTGACACTAGGAAGAGTTTGAAGGAATGAAGAGCGTCAAGGCTTGCGAGGGCATCGGGTTTGTGTTTTAAGCCTTCTGTCGTTTCCTTTGTAATTCCATACTTATGGATTTTGCATAGCTAGGTCGTCTGAGGTTTTTCCCATTGTGGATTTTCCTTGTAAATCGGGCATTGTGTAATTATTTATTTACTTTATCCTTTTATCACATAAATGCTTGTCTTAGGATAAAATAAATTTGGCTAAAACTGGTTTACACAACTTTCATTTAGAATTGGTGCTTAGCTTTAATTTCGTTTAAGTTGAATATTTAATTTGAAAAAATAAATAATTGGCTTTTATTTAGACCATTTTATATATCTTACACTTTCAACTTCTTATGCTTAAAAAGACCTAAGAGACACTCTGGGACCATGCTCAAAGATATTGGGAAGAATACAATGAGGTGGAGGACTGCACCAAACAAGTTGTGGTGGCATCCTTTAAGATCGGGCTGCTGAGTAGCTTCATTAATCACAACTCTCTCACCAATAGGGAAACTATCACCATTGATGACCTTAGGGTGAGAATAAATAAATATGAAAAAATTAAAGATGATGTGGTCGTAGTTAGCCAAAAGGGTGATCAGCCAAAGCAAGAAAAAACAGATATAAAGAAGGAGAACCCAAGAGAAGAGGGGAAAAACAAAATGGAAAGCAAAAAGGGAACGAGAAGAATGATCCCGAGAAGGTGTTTAAAGCCATAAACATAGTTTTCACTGATCCAATCTATAAGATCTTTTATAATGTCAGAGATCGACAATATTTCAAATTATCTAAAAAGATGCTAGTCAACCCTAAAAATAGGAACATGATGTTGAGATGCTCATACCATAAGGATCACGGTCATAAGATTGAGAGTTTTAACGCCTTGAAATCTCACTTTGTGGAATTGGCCAGGTTGGGCACCTCAATAAGTTTGTTAATATGAAGAAGGATCTGTCACAACACGTGCATGACCAAATGCCAGATAATGTGCTTGACGAAGACTTCGAAAATGAATTTTAAGTAATTCATGGAGTGTCAAACCAAAGTCAGATGAAGGGAAATCCCATTATGACGAAAGTGAAGAAACTTACGACAGTAATGGAAGCATTCTAAATTGACCCGGATAAACCCGTTGTGGGTAAACGTCGGGGACCAAAGGAGGCCGACTACTCCAAACACATCATGTTCATCGAGGAAGATTTTCTTAAAGTGAGGAATCCTCATCACAGAGCCCTGGTAATCACTCTCAGATTAGCCAACTGGGACATAAATAAGTTGTTAGTGGATCAAATGATCTCCTCGGTGGCAATATACCTCAATATGTTTAGCAAGCTCAATTTTTTATCAAAAGATCTATAAGAATCCACCGTGCCTTTGGTCGGCTTTGAAATTAGGATGACTATGTCCCTTAGGAACGTCATTATCTATGTCCAAGAAGGAGGAATCTTTAAGCTCATTGAGTTCCTCGTTGTGGATATGGATTCCCCTTATAATGTCATACTTGGAAGAGGGCGACTGCATACCATGAGGGGAGTTCCTTCCACCTACCACCAGAAGCTAAAGTGAATAATTGAGAAAGTAATAATGGAGAAGTGCATCACCATGTGAGAAGTGAAGAAGGTGGCAGTCTTGCTCGCCACCCTCAATAGGTTTATATCAAGATCTTCAGAAAGATTTCAACGTTTCTTTTTTTATTGAGGAAACAAAGGAAGGAAATATGGAATAAACAAAGTACTCGGCACTAGAGAAAGTGAAGAAGTATTTGAGTAAACTGCCACTATTAATAATTTCTGAAGAATGATGACCCTTGTACCTGGTGGTATCCAATCATGTCATCAGTTCAATTTTGTTTTTCAATGGTAAAGGGAGTCAAGCTCCCATCTATTATGTGAGATAACCCTATTCGATGCAAATATTAGATACCTCCCCTTAGAGAAACTTGCTTACACACTACTAATAGCATCTCACAAGTTTAAACACTACTTTGAGGTACAAACAATCATTATTCTAACCTCCTTACTTCTAAAGGCAGTTCTTTGGAAAGCTGACTTATTTGGATGGTTGCTCAAGTGGTCAATGGAGCTAGGTAGGTTTGATATCTAGTATCAGTCTAGGACACCGATCAAGGGGCAGCATGTTCTAATCGATTTTATCATTGAAATGTCCAGCGACCAGGCATTAGAAGAAATTAGAACTGGGGATGATGAAAATGCCCAACAATCGACTAAAGAATAGGAAAACTAGATCCTTTTGTGTGGATAGATAATCTAATTCCAAAGGGTAAGATTACGGATAATACTATTATTCCCAAAGAATATTATCCTTGAGCAAGCAATACGCTTAGGATTTGAAGCCTCCAATAATAGAGCGGAGTATAAAGTACTGATCGACGGATTGAAGAAGACACTTTCCTTAGGCGCCCATCACCTTAATGTATATTGTGACTTAAGACTAGAATCGAATCAAATATCAGGATACTAAAACACCATGGATCAATGCATGGTTGCATGTTTTGAGGAGGCCCAAGACCTAGTAGCTTAGTTCCAATATGTTTACGTGAAATAGCTCCCAAGAGGGAACAGTAGTCATGCAGATGCCTAGGTCACACTTGTTGTAGTCGTGAAGGGAGACCTTAAGAAAATAATTCAAGTGGAGTATCTCGGTAAACCCATTATCAATTAAGGAAAGTTAGTTGAGCAGGTCATAACCATTAGCAAGAACCCCAGCTGGATGGACCTAATAATGCATTACTTGAAAGTGGATGTTTTGCCTGATGATAAAAAAATGCATAAGATCTAAGAAAAGTTTGCTCACTTCCATTTTTCATTAGATGATAAGCTTTATCGACTCCTTTTCGGGACCATATTTATAGTGTGTCCACCGAGATGATATCGACCAAACCCTTTACGAGTTACATGAGGGTATATATAGAAGCCACGCAAGGGGGGAAATCCTTAGAATCCATGGCTATGAAAGAAGGATATTGGAGGATATATATGCAATGAGACGCGATCACATACATCAGGAAATGAAAAAAACCCAACTATTCTCGTCTCTAGTGCATCAGCCCACAAGCTACCTCAAATTGCTAACAAATCCTTTATTATTTGCGCAGTAAGGAATTGATATCATTGGTCCACTACCCCTTAGGTACAACAGAAGGATGTTTCTTTTGGTAAGGTAAAGATTACTTCTCAAAATGGATTAAAGGGGAACCACTGGCAAACATTTGAGATGTCTACATGACCAGATTCATCTAGAGGAATATGATAACATGCTTTGGCATTAGTTTGTTTATTATGATATAAATTGGTACACAGTTTAAGAGCATCCTATTTTAAAGTTCATGTGATAAGCGAAAGATCAGGCACTACTACTGTTTAATGGCATACCCCCAAAGCAACAGTCAAGCAGAAGCTTCCAACACGATTTTCCTCGATGGGATAAAGAAGAGATTGGAGAAAGAAAAGGGTGCATTGGTCGACTGTCTTCCTAATGTTTTTGGGTGTACTGAACTTCGCCTAGGAGATCGAGGAGGAAAATAACTTTGCCTTAGACTATGGGATTGAAGTCGTCATATCAATGGAAATGGGTCTGTTGACCATAAAGTCCTCCTTGACCGACTAAGATCTCAACCATAAAATGATCAAAGATGATCTTGACCTAGCAGATGAAGAATGATATTTAGCCCTTGTAAGGCTTGCTTCCTATAAGCAATTGTTATTTCAGCAGTACAATAAATGATTCAAGATGAGGGGCTTTCAGGTAGGGGATTGCATACTGAGGAATATTGTAGGCAATGCAAATAAACCCTCAGATCGAAATCTCGAGCCCAATTGGGAAGTTCCATTCAAAATTATCAAATACGACATGTAGGGAGACTAAGACTTAACAATGAAGGGAAGGAAGTTCCTCGAGCATGGAATACAACCAACCTCAAGAATTTTTACTTTTAGTTTAAATTTATTTCAATTTTAGCTTTCTTGCAAATTTTTGTTTGTCAAGATTTAATTTAGATATTTTTTTTTTAAACTTATGCTTATATATTTTTGCATTGTTCTAGGTGGAAAGTAATGAGTATTTAATAAGGAAGGTTGTTAGTCTAATAGATATTATTTGACATATTATTTTTCTACCCAGATGTTTATCTTCTTCAAATACCTTCTTAGGACTAATTGGTTGGTCGACTAATGACTGATCAAGAACTTAATTATTTTGTTGTTTAAGTGATGTATGAGATTTCTCACATGAAATAAAAAGGCCCACGGGGAAGCCCTTGTCACCTAGAACCGACCAGGTCAAAAAAATCCTAGCTAGAATACGACCCCATAAACAGTTCCATACTTGATTTTCTACCTTTAGGCCTAAGGTTCAATGAGATGATATCACCTAAAGGTAAGAACGTGGACCATGTAATAAAAATGAGAGAAAAATGTTAAAATTTCCATTGATAATAAAAAAAATTACTGAAGGAATTTGGATTTGTGACTTATTTACAACAAAAAAGTGATTAAAAATAGGTCACTTGTGTGACTAGGGTGATATAGCCTTGGAAGATTCAACTTCGGTGATCAAACCATCCAATGTAGGGATCTTGACTTTATTAACCATGTTTCCAATTCTTGATTACCCTCTTGTAGGCCCCATGTTGAGTAGGTTTGGAGGTTGGTAGGATTCATCATCCTTATCAAATGCATGGTCGCTTAAATACTACCTTATCAAACGGATCGGGATGAAATTCACTACGATCCATGAAGCATAAATCCTGTAAGGGGGCTTCTACTAAGAGGAGAAACCAAGGTCATACCAATACCACAACTTGGATCATTTATCACTTTCACAATAGCTAAGGCATTGATTAATAGATTTTTGTAGGCAACATTCCCAACATAAGCTAAGGTAATATCATAATTAAGAAGAGCCTCATCGTAGCCATTATTCCACATTTGGCCAGGTTGCTTGTGTAATTAAAATCGGAGATAATTAAATTTCTCAGATAGACCTTTGATGGCTGCCTCCTTATCATGAAAATAATTTTGGGTCTCCTCGAGCTCATTCCTTAGTTGACTGTTTTCCTTTTCAAGAAAGAAGCTCCCTCTTTAGCCTGTTTGTTTGGTATATATTTCTTTGCTCTCCCAAACTCAAGACTCAAATCGTTATTTTCCTTCTCAAGGATAATTTCAACATCTCTCATCTCTAGGAGGTCAACTTCCAAGATGTAAGTTTTTGGCATGCATAGACTCAATGTTGGCCAATTTTCAATAAATCCGCACTTTTAGCTAGCTGGGGAACATCCTTGCCAAATTTAGCCTTCGGGTTGGCTAACACTTTGATATGACTGGCCTGGTTGACACAAAACATGTCTTGATAATTGACATTGGTTGCCATAACTTAATGGAAAAGTTGGTGTGGGATTAAATAGGCCTCCTTCGCTCGCAAACATGCTTCAGAACCCAAGATATGGTTGAGGTCGCTATCATCATCATCATCATCAACGTTATCATAACTGGAAGCGAGGAGTCTTAAATTCCTTTCCTCAAAGTCGTGATGTACAACGATGAGTGCTACACATCTTGCATCAAACTAAAAAGTGCAGGGACAAGTTGTCAGTTACTCAGCCCAATAAAGGAATTTTTTAAAAAACATTGCAAGATAAATGAATATTAAGATTGGAAATTTTTTTAGATCTTATTGACAAAAGTTAAGGGAAGAATCTCTACATTATAGACTGGAGGAAGATAGAAATAAATACAATACATCCTAAAAATGATCTAAGTGGATCTTATAGTGGCTTTCTCTCTTACCTTTGCCTTAACAACAACTTTAGCAGTAACAACATCTTCCATTTGCTCGGTCCCATCCTTAGCCTTCTCAGTATTCTGAGAGGCACTGACCTGCTTGAGAAAGATGATAGCGTTGAGGATATCTTTCTCTTTCTCGGCATCTTGGTAATCATTGACTTGTTTTTACTGATCGATACCAATATTAGACACCTCAACACCAATATTAGCCACCTCAACACTAATAAACTGGTTGATAAACAACTCCTCGTCATTATCATCACCATCGTTATCATCATTTGGAGGAGGGGGATTGCATCTTTACCCTTGAATAACTTAGAGTCCTCTAAAATTCTAGCCTTAATAAGGGCGTCCTTCCAACCACTCTTAAATAATACCTTCGTGAGGTTGAATCTACGATTGAGCTCAGGTTAAGGTATTATCCTAGTCGCGGGTGAACACATCAGACATGGCCTACACCCCCTCGGCTATGACATTCTCAGCTCTTCTTTGCCTCTTTCACTTTAGTCTTAGTGTTATTGACCTCAACCTTGGCCTTTTCTTCCTTGGCTTTTTCTATAGAAATGACCAGGTCAGAAGATTCTCAGATTTTTTTTATTGAGGTCGGCATTGGAAGTCTCCAAACTCTAGACTTTTTAGTCAAGCTTCTCTACCTGGGAGATCACATCTTCGTCGATTGTCCGAGTAGTTGCCAAGGCTTTAGTCGCCTCATCCAAAGACGTCTCTACATCATAAAAGGATTTTCTCATGGAGACATCACTCTCCAACAACGAATTATAGTCAACTAGAAACTGCAAAGAATAGAGAAAAGAAAAGTTAAGAGTGCCTAATCATGATGTGAAGAAGAACCCACATCTAAAACACAAACTTAAAAGGGAGAGAGTATGGTTTGAGTGTTTTTCTAGCTGATCACGAGTCAAACTTGCAACCATTATCGTGTTAGTTGGAAGGAAAGTCGACCTAATCAAGTCACGTACTAAGTCGAGGCACCAAAAAATAGAATCGATAATAACTTTGACCTTGTCCATATAAGTATTCCCCACAACAACGGGAGGGGGGAAAAGGAACCTTACCCTTATTAGTTTTCTTAGAAGAGACCTCCAACATCTTAGTTGGGGAATCTCCAATCGCTAAAGGTTTGGTACCCCCTAACCAACTTCATCCTTCCTACTCGCAAACTATTATTTCTTTCTTGTTAGGCGAGCAGTGGGAGATCTGGGACTATGATTGGTAGATATTATATCCATAATTTTTCTCTTGGGGGTGATTGCACCAAGAGAAACTTAAATTTCAAGGATTGACAAAAGGTTTAACGATTCAAAGGAGATTATTGTCTCCTCGCCCATGTTTTCAGGAGTAGATGCCTCGAAATCGTTCAAATCAACAGGGATAGACGAAGTTTGGTCTGCTGGCCTTGCGATAAATGAGGTGGTCGACCTTGTGTATCCAAGGAAAAAATCAGTCAACCTAGTATTACCACTGTCCCCAAGCCTATGATTTATCGACGAGACCTTCTGAAGATCAACGAAGTTTATGTCCCTATCACGGGGAAGCTTCCTCTTTCCTTTGGCTGT
This sequence comes from Sambucus nigra, assembly GCA_949130495.1. Lineage (NCBI taxonomy): Eukaryota > Viridiplantae > Streptophyta > Magnoliopsida > Dipsacales > Adoxaceae > Sambucus > Sambucus nigra. The sequence continues at coordinate 144,904,325 of OX422212.1, forward strand.
TAAGACACAAAGAGGAAATAATTACGACGGGGCAGATATAAAGAATACTGAGCAAAATCACAAGAGTATCCTAACATAACCCTTTCCTTTTGTAAGGGAACCTCATCCCTTCATATTTTGTGCCTTCGAGAAGAGGGACATGTTGCTATTTCTTCACAATCACACCATGATCCCAATACTCCTTATTGTAATCGGCTAGATTTATTAACAAGGCTCAATTATCCATACTTATTTATAGGCAGTAAATCTTTTCGTTGATCGATACCCATCGATAAAAATACATGATATCATTGATTCTAAGATCGGTCACATACATATTTTTAAAGCGGTGAACCCCATTAAATGTGCTCTAAGTATTTGGAGCAACCCAGATCGGAACCACGTCAAAATGTTGAAACAATTCAAGAAAAATTTTGTTCGGGTGAAGGTCACCCCACATTCAACAATGAAGATTAAGGGTAGACAATAGCCCTTATCAAGCTTATAGAGCTCACAAGTACCATCAACGAAATCTATAGTAACCCGTCTAGGAATATAATCGAGGTTGAATTTACCTTTGGTGTTTTATTAATTACATACACCATTATTGAGAAGTGAAGGAAAACACGAAAAAAAACTAAATAAAGAGATTCAGAAATGCAGAAAAATAAGAGAGTTGAAGATATAATGCTTATAACGAAATGGATAAAGTGAGAAATCTTCTCCAACTGCTTGGGTTTTGAAATGAAGAGAAAATAGAGGGGATGGCCTTTTGTGGTGAAAAGCAGGCTCATGGTTTCCCAAAGTGACCATTACATGCACTGCAACCAAAACGATAGTTTGCGTCTACCGAATTAGTGGTTGCATCACCCTAAGGCTAAGTCATAATGCCAAATTACGAGCATTCCCCTAAGGAACTCAACGGTGAAGACCGTTCAATTCTTGGGGAAATAACAATATTCCCCTCCCATCAATTTACAAAAATCTCAAATAACTGTCGACCTCTGACCAAGAGAAGAATCTTGTTATCCTTGAAGAACAATAGGACTTGTCCAACATGAACGACCGAGCAGGGCACAAAGCCCAGCGACCTCAATGAGCCCCTGAACTTTGGGGCAATTGTAAGGTCAACTATTTTACTAGCACGTGCTCGGCTACATGCGCCTATAAATAGTGGAGTCTTCCGGTTAGAGAAAGACTATTCAACTCTATCACTTGTAATGGATGAATATGGTTAATGGATGAGTCCGAACTCTTAAGGATAACTATTAATGGGGTTTATGACTCTCCTAAAATGTTTTATAAATTTAAACTCACCCCATGTGAATGGAGCATACATGCATGTAATGTCGAGAAATACTACAATTCTACGAACCTAGGTTCTTAATTAATATAGAACAAACCCTAGCACCCTATGGATGTAGGCAAGTTACCAAACTGCGTGCATCTTGTGTTGTTTATGTGATATCATTCTCTTTGCAATTACTATTATTATTGAACTTTTGTGCACTGAATATAACAACCTGTAGGAATTCACCACCTATAATAGTGATATTTGAAATGTCACAAGTTGTTTTTTCATATACCTTAAGCATTATGATTATTATTTAGGAGAGACTTTGAACTCTAAAATTCACATGAACTCTTTTGTAATAACAAATAACCACAATGAAATTAACTATAGCAAACCAAGTTATGTCATAATCCTAGATGAACTTTTATTCCATGAAACATGAAAAAATAAAGTGATCGGGATCAATGAATGAATTGAATATGAGCTAAACTAAAGGTAAAAAAAATAGAGACACTTTTTCAATACATGAAAGATGTTTAGATTTTTATCATTTTTTATTTTACAATGTAAAATTTGATAAAACTGTTACAATTGACTCAACTTCTTTAGTTCAATTTCCATCCCTTTCCTTTTCTTTACCCCTCCCCGCAACACGGAAAAAACCACGTTAAATCCTCACACTCAAATAGTGTTTCAAGTTTCCCACATGAAGTACATGCATCCCCAAGGTCAGTTTTCTATTACCAAGCTCGTCAACCACAGTCAAATGCTTGCAAACATCCACATTGAATTTCACATCCCCTTGTGCTTGTGGTATCAAAAATACCTTCTCAAAACCCAACAAATGCTTTTGAGGTGAATTGTGCAAAGAGGGAGGGGTCCAAAACAAGAAGACCGTGTGGCTTCCACTCATATCCCCCATGTTTTGGACCCTCATATTAACATTAAAAGCTAAATTGTTGCAGCTTTGCTGCTGGGCAACATTAAGTGACTTACATGTCGACGAGTAACAAGCATGGTCTTCTTCTAGGGGGATCGAGACAAACTTAGGGGCATGAACTAGGTGATGGCTGAAGTGGGAATAACTTAGTCCATCTCCAAATTCAAATATAGTTTCACCAGTGTAGAACCTGTAGGTACGACCAGGGTAGCCATTGACGGGATCCGGTCTCATGTTCATGTTTGTCATGTTGACCTTCTCTGTGTATGATTGTGGATACCATGTCATAGGTAGTCTTCCACCTGCAACAAAGAGGAAACTATGAGAGCCTGCGCCTTTCATTTATAAAAATCATAATGTTCCCAATTTTTTTTTAAAAAAAACTCTACGTGGAGATAATTTTCAGCTAGAGTCATATTTACTTAACAGAATTAAGATGAGTTATTCACTTCAGAATAAAACACATCATTTCAAATCTCCCAAATGAGTGAAGTGTCCCTAACAAAATGTCAACCCCTCCTAAAACTTGTTACCGTATCTCATTCAGATAACATTTTAAACTAATAAAGTTAGTATAAAGGATTTTATTTTCCACCAAATATACAATAATTGTACTATTTAATTTTTCATTACACTTGAGCATTTATGACCTTTTTATCATTTGGAACAAGAACTACTAATTTCTAAATAAAAAAAGTCATATCATTCTTTATAGTAGAAAAATATAATAATATATTTTGAGTGATGTTACGTACACAAAATGATGTGACATTGCAATGGCCTATTGTAATTTATCCAACACCTAATTACACTACCAAATCTGTTTGTGAAAACATAACATTTTACTTGCATTTTTAAGTACAAGCCAATGCTATGTTTGGATCGCAAACAATTGAAGTAGAGGTTTTTTGTTCTAGCCTATTTTTAATTAATCTTCTCTATTTGTACCCAGGATATGCACAGACTTTGTTACAGAATGAGTTGGATAGCTTTTCTTGATAAAAGAAAGGTAAAAGTTTGACTCTCCCAAGGATGAAAAATCAAGCCAAACTGGTGTTGGAAAAATTGAACATAAATGCTTTCCAGAATTTTTTGAACAAAAATTTGAGCAACTTTGAGCTCAAATTTAAATAAGACCCATACCACGATATTTGTGGGACCATATACGAATACGTTCTCCTTCGCAAAGAGATTAACGTGACATATTCACATGTCCAATCCCATTAAGTTATGAATAATAAATATGTCTCCAAAGTGACTCATAAAGCAATGAAAGTTAATGAATTTGGTGGGTATAAACCTTGTTCCACATAGGAAAAATAGTGGGAATTTGAAGAGTTAATCAAATCCCAGATGTGCACCGAGGCTTGGATGCCTTTGAAGGGGAAATGACCTACACTATGCAAATGTTGCGCTTATGCTTTCTGGGCTTTAATTAATTGATTAACTGGTTGTCAGTTTTTTTACCAACAATTAAAACGAAATTTACTGTTGACAGTTTTTTCCAAAAGTCACTTACTTTTGCTATGAATACGAACTCTCCCTCCACTTTATGGTTAATGAAAAAATCTCCCTCTATATTTTTTCTCCAACCCGAAAATGTTCTTCCAGTGCCAAAAATTTATTTCCTCTATTTCTGCATTCATTACAATTCCATATAACTATTTCGGTTGAGTAGAAAATATAGACTTGTGTTTACTAGAATTAATCATTGTTGTGCTACTTGATTAATTCGAAAAATTCGTTTTATCTTGGGAGGCAATTATTCAACAATCTTGAAGCACATTGGAAGGAATAAATTTGTCTTAAGGAGACTGCTGTACAGGGTTCGAATTATTTTCTATTTTATTAATATATTTTGTAATCTCCGTCTATTACAAGTAAGTTCCTGAATTTAATTTTATTCTTGCAATTTCTGTAATTTTTGTAATTACTGAATTTAATAATTCTGTTTTAATTTCGAATTTATAATATCAGTTAATAACAATCTTAAGGGAAATTTATTTATTTATTGTTTTATAAATTCATACAGAAATATTATTTTAATATAGAAATTATAATTTTGTACCAGTTTACTTTTATCATTGTAAATTCGAATTGTAATTATTCTTGTAAAAATTCTGTTTTGTACAGATTTTTATAAATTTATATTGACTTCAATTAATCTTCATAATTAATTTTATACATAATATTTTTCTTAATTTAGACTAGTGTTTACTGTTTGTTTGTTTTTGTGTTATATATTTCATAATAGTGTTTAGAATTCTAACAAGAATTCATTTAGTATTAATTATAATTTGAGAAAATTGGTATAACAGAATTTGGTATTCTGTTTTGAGAAATTCATTACAAATGAATATTATTATTGATTAAAATTATGTTTTTGTAACAGAAATGGAATCACAAAGTACAAACACAGTCCCACCGACCGTGAATGTGGCTCATGCTACTATTGCTTCCCCCGTAAACATATCACATGGGGAGAAACCGAAAAAATTTAACGGGGTCAATTTCAAATGCTAGCAAGGACACATATACTTTTATCTCACTGCCTTCCAATTGGCAAGGTTTGTGTATGATGATTGCCCCCCTTTGCAAGAAGGAGATGAAACTGAAAAGGTTATTGCCATTGAAGCATTGAAACATTCTGACTTTCTGTGTCGAAACTATATCCTGACATACATGGACAAGACGTTGTACCAATTGTACAGCACTATGACAACCGTTAAGGAATTGTGGAATTCTTTGGAGAAGAAGTACAAAATTGAAGATGCGGGTATGAAGAAAGTCATCATGCGCCATTTTCTAGACATAAAAATGATTGGCTCTAAGTTAGTTATTGCACAAGTTCAAGAACTTCAAGTTATTCTTCACGACATTCATGCTGAAGGAATGTCGATCGTTGACACTTTCTAAGTGGTGACGATAATTGAAAAGTTACCTCCATCTTGGAACCTATTCAAAAATTATCTCAAGCACAAACGCAGGGAGATGAATGTCAAAGAATTGGTAGTACGCCTGCGGATTGAAGAAGATAACTTTGAATCTCAAAAGAAAAGTGGGAAGAATATCATGGAGTCCAAGGTTCATGTAGTTGAAGGTCCCAAATCCAAACATAAGCGTGATGGGGAAGGCACATCTAAGAAAAGAAAGAAGTTCAAAGGAAAATGCTACAATTGCGGAAAGCTAGGACACCGCTCAAGCGAGTGTCACAAACCAAAGAACGCCAAAAAGACCAATGCTCAAGCAAATGTGGCGGAGGGTGAGAACATTTTCGATGGTATCGCAAATATAAATCTTTTTGTTATTGTCTCTGAATGCAATCTGGTAGGAAACACCAAGGAATGGTGGGTAGACACTAGGCTACACGCCATACTTGTGCAAACAAATGGATATTTACTACTTATAAGGCTTTGGAAAATGAGGATACCCTTTTCGAGGGGAACTCTTCGAGTTCTAAAGTTGTGGGACAAGGAAAGATCATTCTGAAGATGACTTCCGCAAATGAGCTACTCTTAACAATGTGCTGCACGTGCTTGACATCCGTAAAAATCTGATTTTCTGATCGCTTTTAAGTAAGAATGGATTTAAACTTGTATTTGTTTCTGATAAATTTGTGTTGTCCAAAAATGATGTCCATATGGAAAAGGGTTACCTGTCTGAAGGGATCTTTAAAATGAATGTAATGACATTGATGCCAAAGGCAACGCCAATGAATGAAATTGCTAGTTTTACGTACTTGATTGAGTCATCTGATATTTGGCATGCTAGGACATGTTAATTTTGACAACTTGCGTATATTAATTAACTTGTAATTTTTGCCAAAATTTGATATTAATAATCATCATAAATGTGATATTTGTGTGGAATCAAAATTAGCTAGATTACCTTTTCATTATGTTGAAAGGATCACCGAACCATTAGATTTAATACACACGGATATTTATGATTTAAAATTTATACAAACTAGAGGATGAAAAAAGTACTTTATTACTTTTATTGACGATTGTACAAAATATTGATATGTACATTTGTTACACAATAAAGATTATTGATGTATTTAAACAATATAAAAATGAAGTTAAAAATCAATTAAGTAAAAAGATAAAGGCTATAAGAAGTAATAGGGGAGGTGAATACGAATATCCTTTTGAGGAATTTTGTTTCGAACATGGAATTATTCATCAAACCAGCGCTCTTTATTCTCCTTAATCAAATGGTATTGTTGATTGCAAAAATTGAACATTGAAGGAGATGATGCAATCTATTTTGATAAGTTTAGGAGCTTCCCAGAACTTGTGGAGGAAGCCTTATTATTCGTTAATTATATTCTTAACAAGTCCCACACATGAAAACTCACAAGACGCTTTATGAGTTATAGAAAGGTCGAAGACCTTGCTATAAATATTTACTACTATAGGGGTGCTTAGCCAAGGTGATGGTTCATAAACCTAAAAAGGTAAAAATAGGACCAAAGATCGTTGACTGTGCATTCATCGGTGATGCTATAAATAGTAGTTCATATCATTTCTTAGTTTGAAAATATGAGGTTCCGGATATTCATGTAAATACGGTTATTTTATTGAAGGATGCTTCATTTTTTGAAAATGAATTTCCATATAACGTGATCCGAGAATCTGGTCCTTCTAGAAGGACAAATCAAGCTACTAAAATGATACTCATCAACTTATTGAATCAATAGATGATGAACCAAGGCATAGTAAAATGGCAAGGACCTCGACTTCCTTCGGTCCGAATTTTTTAACATATTTGCTAGAAAATGAACCTCAATCATACAAAGAAGCGATATCCTCACCCGATACTTCTAACTGAAAATAAGTAATTAATAGCGATATTGAATCCATTTTGCAAAATCATACATGGGAACTAATGGATCTTCCACCAGGTTCGAAACCGTTAGGTTACAAATGGATCTTCAAAAAGAAATTGAAGGCCGATGGATCAATTGATAAATATAAAGCAAGATTTGTAGGTAAAGGCTATAGGCAAAAGGAAGGGTTGGATTACTTCGACACGTACTCACTGGTAACAAGAATTACGTCCATTCGAATGTTAATAGCAATAACTGTCATTAATGGACTTCAAATACATCAAATGGATGTAAAAATCGCTTTATTAAACGGTGAATTAGATGAGAGAATTTATATGGAGCAACCTGAAGGGTTCAAGGCTCCTGGACAAGAAGGAAAAGTGTGTAAGCTTGTGAAATCACTATACGGATTAAAACAAGCACCTAAGCAATGGCATGAAAATTTTGATAATGTAATGTTATCAAATTATTTCAAAATTAATGAGTGAGATAAATGTGTTTACTTTAAAAGCATTCAAATTGAAAATGTCATTGTATGCCTCGATGTTGATGATATGCTAATCATGGGTAGTAACCTAGAAATTGTCAAAACTACAAAACATATGTTAAGTAGTCTATTTGAAATAACAGATTTAGGTATTGCCGATGTTATATTAGGAATTAACATTTTTAAAATATCAGATGGACTTATATTATCTCAATCTCATTAGTTGGAGAAAGTACTTGAAAAATTCAAGAAGTATGATATCAGTCCTACTAAGACACCAGTAGATGTAAATTTACATCTGGCAAGAAATAATGGTGAAAGCATATCTCAACTAGAATATTCTCATATTATCAACAGTTTAATATATATCATGAACTGTACACGACCGGACATAACATACTCTATAAGTAAGCTAAGTCAATTTATGAGTAATTCAGGGAGAGATCACTCGAAGGATATATTAAGAGTTTTGGGTTATTTAAAATATACTCAAAATTATGCACTGCACTATTCAAGATATCCGATTGTACTTGAAGGACATTACGGTGCAAACTGGATATCAGATACAAAGGACTCTAAGTTTACAAGTGGGTATGTGTTTACCCTTAGAAGTGTAGCCATATCTTTGAAATCCTCAAAACAAACGTGCATTGCTAGATCGACAATGGAATCTGAACTCATTGCACTAGACAAAGCAAGAGAATAAGCTAAATGGCTTCGATATTTCTTAGAGGATGTTCCAAATTAGTCAAAACCTGTGCTCGCGATATGTATACATTGTGATATTCAATCAACGACTGAACGGGGCACATAATCACATGTATAATGAAAAGTCACAACATATTCGTCGTAGACATAATACTGTTAGACAACTTCTCTCAAATGGAATTATCTCAATTGATTACGTAAAGTCAAAAGATAATATAACGAATTCACTAATGATAGGTTTAAACCGAGATCGAGTTGAAAGATCATCGAGAGGAATGGGTCTAAAGCCTATAAATAAATAAGAATCAATATAGTGGCAAGCCAACCTAACTACCTGGCGATCCCAAGATCTAGGTTCAATGGACAAACTGAACTGCATTGTATTCAGTGAGCACTGGAGGATATTTAATCATATCCATTCCAAAGATGAGACAGTGCACATGTGCCGCGAAATTAGGATAAGTTATGCTTTTAATGACATCCATATCTTAGTATGTCTAAGTGGAGTATTCCAGGATACTCTTTATGGAAGTCACCTACGTGAGTAAAAAGGGGATCACTTCTATGAGAATAATGAAAAGAAAATTCTCTAAAATACTTCCGCAATCAAGTTGTGTTCATGGCCAAAATGAACACAAACGTGAGAACCAATAGTACTGAGGAATTATTATGTGAATGCTATTATCTAGGTTTACAGAAACGGTTAGCAGTTCAAAGACATGAAGTCTACTGATTAACTAAGTATATCCGATGGTATATCACTAAGGAAAGTTCAAAGCCACTAGGCTACTTCTCCCGATGCAATAAATCTTCAATTTTGCTCAACCTGTGTTTGCATCTGCATTTGTTTTGCTTCTATTTATAGCGATGTATCATTCATGTGGGGGATTGTTGGAAAAATTGGACATAAATGTTGTCCAAAATTTTCTGAATAGAAGTTTAAGCAACTTTGAGCTCAAATTTAGATGGGACTCGCACCACGATATTTGTAGGACCATATAAGAATGTATTCTCCTTCGCAAGGAGATTAACGTGGTATATTCACATGTGCAATTCCATTAAGTTATGAATGATAAATATATCTCAAAAGTGACTCATAAAGCAATGAAAGTTAATGAATTTGGTGGGTATAAACCTTATTCCATATAGGAAAAATAGTGGGAATTTGAAGAGTTAACAAAACCCCAGATGTGCACTAAAGCTTGGATGTCTTTGGGGTATCCCAACTCTTTGAAGGGGAGATGTCCTACACTATGCAAGTGTCGGGCTTGGGCCAAAATCTCACACACGCCCTTCCGTCTGGCTTGGCTTAGTTCGGCTCGATAAATCCCTTTCTTTTTTAGGCAAAATTTAATTAACTTTCTGGGCTTTAATTAATTATAAAAATGAATTAATTAACCGGTATTCAGTTTTTTGCCAACAATCAACAGTTAAAACGAAATTAACTATTTGACAGTTTTTTCCAAAAGTCATTTGCTTTTGCCATAAATACGAACTCTCCCTCCAGGTTTTGGTTAATTAAAAAATCTCCCTCTATATTATTTCTCCAACCTGAAAATGTTGTTTCAGTGCCAGAAAATTATTTTCTCCAAATCTGCATTCATTACAATTGCATATAATTGTTTCAGTTGAGTAGAAAAGACAGACTTGTGTTTGCCTGAATTAATCATTGTTATGCTACTTGATTTATTCGGAAAATCTGTTCTATCTTGGAAGGCAATTATTCAACAAACTTGAAACACATTGGAGAGAATAAATTTGCCTTAAGGAGACTGTTCTACAGGGCACGGATTTATTTTCTATTCGTTAATATATTCTGCAATTTCGTCCGTTGCAAGTAAGTTTTTTAATTTAATTTTATTCATGCAGTTTCTGTAATTACTAATTTCTGTAATTATTGAATTTAATAATTATGTTTTAATTTCGAATTTATAATATCAGTTAATAATGACTGGCAAATTATGTGTCATAAACTTTTTGTTTCAATATTTTGCTAATAATTTTTGTTATACATTTTTTTATTTGACATTTTTCCTTTCGCTTCACAGCATAATTTTTTTTGGTACTTAAGACATAACCAATCTTATCACTTTACAAGTGGAGCTTAATGGTAGAGTTGTCAATTTGCATGTTTAAATTGACACGACACAATAAACACTATTTAGATACAGACATGAAATGAAGTGAAATCGTGTTTTTTGTTTATCTAGTAAAAACATGCCTAAAATGATAAATAATATTTTTACATCAAATTAATCATGAAAAGACACAATAACATGACTAACACACGTCATAATTTAACAACACGATCCGACTTTGTGCTGGAGAAACTCGACATGAACACAACATATCGTGTTAAATTTGGGTTGTGTTATCGTCTCGCGTATATTTTTTTCAACAAATATTTGGCCATGCTTAAGATGTTTAACATTTCAGTGCTGTCTAAAACTATCAAATTATACAACGGCAAAAAAAAAAACCCATCGTCTTGATTTTTTTCAAATGCACTTCAATTTTTTTTATTACAATGAGATAGTTTGAAATTGTCTCACAAAATTATGACACTTTATTTTCGATGTTCAATTTTTTTTTTCTAAATGTAAGCATATAAGGAAAATGTATTAAACCATTTAATTGGAAGTTATGAAGTTATGAAGGAAGTTTTTAATAGAATTTTGGAGTTGTTGCTTCACTTGATCATATTTTTACCTCATTTATCATTGAAGGTTATTTTCGACAAATTTCGTTACATGTGAATTTATTTTTCACTGAATAAAAAGTTTTCCTTATTATAATTTCATGAACATTTTTTGCACATATTTTTAGTTTATATTCCGCAATGCGGAATTCGCAGGCTGAGTATTATTATACACTTGTTAACACCCAAACTATAACCGGTCAATTTAGATTGTGGTAGAATTCTGAACACAGATTTCCCCCTTAGGCTCTCTGCTTGTTTGACTAGTTACAACTAAATTGTTTATTTGCCTGTTGGAGAGAGTAATAGTAGACTTACTTGGATTGTAATATCCAAATATCACATCCGCTATTGCAGCTCCACCAGCTTCTCCAGGATAACCCACCCATAGGATGCTTGTTATTTTGGGGTTATCTTTAGCGAACTGTACATCCATGCCTCCACCAGACATTATAACAAGAACCACTGGTCCCTTAGATACATTTGCAACCGCTGTTATGAGGAGAGATTGTTGCCCTGGTAGACTTATATCAATCCTGTCTCGACTCTCTGCTTCGATCGACTGATCAGCACCCATTATTAGAACTATAGCATCTGCTGTGGCTGCTATTTTTGTAGCTTCATCTACTTGGGGTGCGCCACACGCCACATTGTCACAACCGGCCTCATACACGGTTGCTGCTGATGCTGTTAGGCCTTGCAAAGGAGTTGTGTACTTGCAAGGATACCCTGAAAATCAACATAATTCAAAATGGTTGAAATACAATACTAACTACTTAAACTTGGTGCTAAAGTTTATTCATTTACATTTTAATTAATGAAAAGCTTACATTTTACCAAATGCAATATGGTTGTTAAAAGTATTTTTTTTTATATAGAATGATAATACTTTACCCCTTAATTTTGAACATTGCTTGTATTGTAATTCCCCCTTCAATCTTGACCAATATAAAATTCAACGTGGCCTTAATTTCTCTATTAACATTATTAGTATTATAAAATTTACATATATTGTTTAAATGATCATGTTATAATATATTTTTACCAAATTAATAAATAAATCCACCAATAAAATATTTTCTAAAACGACCAACAGTTTAGGATTCATTTGTAAAATCTTACAAATTTTCCTTCAAGCCCCTCTGGCGAGGATCACTTGTAAAATAATAAGATTTTTCCAACTATTCCAAAATTGTGATTCCTTTTGAAATACTTTTAGAAGTTGAACATCAGTTTGAAAATCTTTTAAAGGTGACTTCTTTTTTATGAAAAATCCTGGCACAAGGGGAATATGACACTTTGTATAAAATTTAAAGATCGACCATCGACATAGGTCTGTCAACGGGTCGAAGTCGGATCGATTTTAGGGAGATCCAGATCCATTTTATCGGGTCTTCATCGGGTTCGGCTCTTCATGGGACTTGCAATATTGGATTCAGATCCGGATTCGAAACAGGTCTTCGGGCCCAGGTTCGGGGCCGAGTCTGGCCTGATATATACATTTATTTTATATTTAGTTTTATTTTATCTCCCTTCTTTATTTTTTAATCTTAGATTAAAATATTTTGTATTGTATTGTAGTACGTGGTTAGTATAAATAAAATATAAATTACTTATATTTATTATATACATAAATATATACTTTTATATATAATACTTAAATGTTATATTGATAAGGTATATTTATAAATATATATAAATTTATAGTATATGTATATATATTTAAAAAATAATAATGTATAAGTCGGGTCGAGTCTTTGGGTCCGAATTTTGTATAGGATCCAGACTCTACCCGTTTAATAAATGAATTTTCGGGTCACAAGTCCAAAAAAATATGCTTCGACCCTATTATAAGTCTTCGGTTCGGATCGGGTTCGGATCTAGACCCTACCCATTGAGAGGCTACATCCACACAAAGGTTAATATAGGAAAAGGGAATGTTTATCCCCACACCCCAAAAACCATTCACCTGACTCTTTCTAATAATTAAACACTAAATTACCAAAAGATCCTCAATAAATATATGATTTGAGCAAATATAATATTTTGTTAAAAAATTTATTACTTTAAAAAAAAAATGTAATATTTATAAAAAAAAAAACATAAATTTTGAATATAAAAAATACTAATATTCTAGAAAATTGAAATTTTATTATTCTTAAAATATAAATCATAAAATTCGGTTTTTTATTTTTAAAAAAGGGTTATTTTGAGTTTTTCCCCCGCTTTTGTGACCAATTTTGCAATACACCCCCACTTTTTTAAAAATTTGGAATACACTCCCGTTGTGTTAACTTTTCATCCAAACCGTTAGTACTATTTACATTTTGTGTTTTCCCCCCACTTTTTTGACCAGTTTTGCAAAAGACCCCCATTTTAAAAAAAAATTGATAAGAGTCCAAAAAATAAAAAAAATATTGGAAAAAATAAATAAAAATTGGGAAAAACACAATTAATTGGGAAAAACTATTAAAATATTTTTTAAATGATTAAAAATTTGTTAAAACCATTATATTTTTTTTAGTTTTAAAAAATAGTTTCTTATAAAAAATGTTTTTTTTTTAAATCAAAAATTGTTTTTTCTTTGTAGAAGAATCTATTTTTTATACCGGGTTAACCGTTTTATAAAAATGAAAAACTGTTTGTTAAACTAATAAATAAAGTATAGTTTTTTTTTTAATAACACCAATTTGATTTTTAGTTAAAAAGAGTCTAATAGTATAAACTTGTTTGTAATAAAAATAATTTTTTTTATATAAAAATAGTTTTCCAGGGAAAACATCTTTTTATAAAAAAAAACAGTTCTTTTTATAGACAAAATAGATTTTTTTACGGGATCTTCCTATTTTAAGTCCTATTTACATGGGACATTTCTCAATAGGTCCCATCGCAACATTTTTTCCTTAATAGGTCCTATTTGTACATAGAGTGAATATTCACTGTATGCTTACAAATAGGACCTATTTGAACAAAAATCTTTTTTCATAGTTACCGATGAAGCAAAAAAAACTGTTATGACCTATTGAACTACATACTTAATAAACGAGACTAATTGATAAAAAAACAATTTTATTAATAAAAAGGTATAAAAATAGTTTTTAAAACTATTTTTATACCTTTTTTATTAAAAGAAATGTAATGGTTTTGACGGTTTTTTAATTATTTAAAAAATATTTTAAATTTTAACGATATATATACCTTTTTTATTAAAAGAAATGTAATGGTTTTGACGGTTTTTTAATTATTTAAAAAATATTTTAAATTTTAACGATATATATATATATATATATATATATATATATGGAAAACAATTAAAACATTTTTTTAATTGTAGTACAATTTGTTGAACTCACACACATTGTTTTATACTATTTTTGACTTTTTTATATAAAAAATGTATGTTTGGTATAAAATCAAACTTTATTTATATTTAATTTTTAACTGTTTTCTATAAATAAGCATTGGGTACAGTTTATTAATGTGAAATTATAATTAAAAAAAACATTTTTGAACATAAAGATGGCTACTAATGTGAAATTATAAATAAAAAAATTATTTTTTTAACATAAAGATGGCTATTAATGTGAAATTATAATAAAAAAAAATTCGATTTGTTTAAAAATGGGGGCCTTTCGCAAAACTGGGTATAAAAGTGGGGGAAAAACACAAAATGTAAATAGTACTAATGGTTTGAATGGAAAGTTAACAGAATGGGGTATATTGCAAATTTTTAAAAAAGTGGAGGTGTATTGCAAAACTGGTCACAAAAATGGGGGGAAACTCAAAATAAACCTTAAAAATATTATGTTATTTATAAAAAAACTTTTTTTTAATTAAAATAGACGTTAATGAAAAAACTATTTGGTTATTTATTTTACAAAAATGGACGTTCTTTTTATCAAAAAAAAAAGTTTATGCTAATTATATTAAACAAAAAATCTGAAACATTATTTTTTATTAATAAAAATTGGAGTAAAATTTTATTATAAACTAAATGTTTTTTAAACTTTGTTTTTTACAAATTTTTATAAAACATAGCTTTTTAAAAAATCTGTATTTTTGGGTAAAAAATTAAATTTCGACTTTAATAAATTACTAATTTTTATTTTAGTATTTAAAAAACTATATTTTCTTTTGTAAAAATCTATACTTTTGTTTACTGTTGGGTAAGTTGTGTCTTGTGAGAGTACCCATTTAAAACACTCTGCTTAGGCTTCAAACTTTTATTTATTCTTTTCTTCCTTTTTCATTTATTTACTCTATAGTTTTTTACAAAAGAAAAATATAGTTTTTTACAGAAGATTGTAGTTACACAACAGAAACAAAAATACAGTTTTTTATAAATTCAAAAATAAAAAATAGTAATTTATTAAAGTCAAAATTTAGTTTTTTACCAAAAAAATACATTTTTTTTAAAAAGCTATGTTTTATAAAAATTTGTAAAAACCAAAGTTTTAAAAAAATATAGTTTATAATAAAATTTTACTCCAGTTTTTTATTAACAAAAAATAATGGTTCAGATTTTTTGTTTAATATAATTAATGTCAACTTTTTTTTTTATAAAAAGAACATCCATTTTTTTAAATAAATAACGAAACTGTTTTTTTAATAACGTCCATTTTAATAAAAAAAAGTTTTAATAAATAACATAATGTTTTTTTAAATAAAAAATTGAATTTTATGATTTTATATTTTCAGAATATTAAAATTTTTATTTTTCAAAATATTAGGATTTTTTATATTCAAAATATTACGTTTCAAAATATTACGTTTTTTTTCAAAGTAATAAATTTTGATCATTTAGTGTTTAATTATTTGAAAGTGTGTGGGGGAAGACTTTTGGGGTGTGGGGATAGACGTTCCCTAATAAAATTATATAAATGCATCCACACAATCTTTAATCTCACCTATATTTTAAGAAACTTTCTAATCACCCTATTATTTTTTATCAAATACATGGACTTCATCCATTAAGTGGGGTATATATTTATTGAAAATAAGATTGGAGGAAAACATATGCACCAATCAACTTAGTAATACAAATTAGACGCAAGAATATGAGAGAAAAAAAAGGTGGAATTTTTTTCAAGTGTATTTTAATATAAATATAGGCTGATTGATAAATATTTTATTAAATGGGTTGAAATTAGAAAACTTGATGGTACAAAAGTTCCCTTAAAATACCTTCATAGTTGCCAATCATTGTTTTTGTGACATTGGCATTGGGCCCAATTACCGCTAAGGAGTTGAGAGAAGTGGGGGAGAGTGGAAGCGATCCATCAGTGTTCTTAAGCAGCACAATTCCTTGCCTAGCGGCTTCCCGGGCCAGCTCCTGGTTGGCTGTGGTGCACACATCTTTTGGGCCCAAGGCCCCATACATCTGCTTGCTTGGATCCCCGTCGAAAAACCCAAGCCGCATCTGTGTGGCGAAATTGTTAGATATAGCCCTGTCGATGTCCGATTCTTTCACTAGCCCACTTTTCACTGCTGCTTCAGTGTGTTGCCCTAGAAATGACCCACAGTCGAGATCCAAACCTGTTGAATTCAATATTCTGATTATTGCGTGTTGACTCAAATTTAAACAGGTCCTTCCCTAATATAGCAAATCATCCCTCAAATTTGATAAATTCGTTTCAAGCCTCCAATAAAACAAAATCAGCAAGTGATGAACAAACATTGAACCAAAATTTTTAATTACTAATACCCCCCCCCCCCCCCCCCCCCTAATAACCATATATTACGTGAGAATTATATTTTTTACAAAAAATTTATGAAAATGACTTAATTATGCATAATGAAATTGATTTAACTTTCATTCATTCATTTTTTTAAAATTGATTTTCATAAATTCATACAGAAATTAATAAAGCTTATTTTAGCATTTCTGTAATAGTGTTTTAATTTTTTTTGAAATATAGGAGGTTCAACTAGAGTT
This sequence comes from Sambucus nigra, assembly GCA_949130495.1. Taxonomy (NCBI): domain Eukaryota; kingdom Viridiplantae; phylum Streptophyta; class Magnoliopsida; order Dipsacales; family Adoxaceae; genus Sambucus; species Sambucus nigra. Next base: position 144,921,197 of record OX422212.1, read on the forward strand.
ATCCAAAAATAAAATGTCAACTCTATTCTCTTTGATTCAAAGATATATTGATTTGGATATAATTCTCCAACCAATTTCTTGTACATTAGGTATACAAGTGATACCAAATCCAGACTTTCCCGTAACCTAATTTTTGTTTTTGTCAAAGGCATAAGAATATCTTGCTCTAGCTACCTAACTAATTTCAGACTTGAAAATGTAGTCACCTGCCAATATAGCCAATGCTGCAGTCTCCTCTGGTGTTTTAGTATAGTGCTGGGATTTGAACATTACATCCAATGAATCACAATCAGAACTTATGTACCTGCACCACTCAATTCATGTGTAAATATAACTTTGGAGGTTATAAATTCAATGAATGCAATAACTAAAGGCAGTTCCATTCGTCTGTGTTAAAAAAATACATTTGGCAAATTGAAATATTTTTTGATATTTCTAATTTAAAAACATTTCACTTTTATTCAAATAAAAGTTATTTTTTTGGAATCAAACAATTCTCAATAAATTAATTATAAGGGATTATGGTTACCCATTTAATTTCCATTCGCCTCTAATCACTCCTGCCAAAAGGTCTGGATCAGCACAAGTTGGCTTCCCATTAACTTGGTTGTAAGAACACATTACACTTGCAACATTCCCATCAATAACGCAGCTCTCGAATGGGGGTTGAAATGTATCATCCATATCTTGCTTTGTTACCTAACTCGACACCCACAAAGCTTTTTCACAAAATTGAAAAACAAATTATAACTATTTTTTTAAAGTAGACTTAGAAAGTTCGTTATGAAATAAAGTACCACGGCATTGAAATGGTATCGATCAATCCCTTTCCAGTTATCGACATCATAAGCCGTGTAATGTTTGCAACAAGCACCAACTTTGAGCCGATCTTTATCGCCATCATCTCTTTCTTGTAAACCCCTAACATATGCTGATCCATATTTACTCGAAAGTAAAGGGTCCTCTCCTGGAGTTTCTTGACCTCTTCCCCATCTTGGGTCCCGAAAAATGTTTACATTTGGCGACCAAAATGTCAATCCGGTTAAACCAACATTGTACATTGCTCTTGCTTCAGTTGAGACCACCTGTAGCCATTGAAGTAATTTTTTCTGTCTTTATCAATGTATTAATTAAAATTTGTACATTAGCTTAAAATCACAATCTTAGTTTAATACATTTAATTGAGATTGTTGTCCTATCAGTATCATGCAATGAGCAAGTAAACAAGCAGTTGAGTGCTTTCCCTTTACAGCTGTTTCTATCAAGATAATATTTACGTACAACAATACAAATATAGCATCTCAAATTGACTGTTGGCGCGGGTTTGGGGGCCCGCAGGGTTTTTAAACAGGGATGGGGGTGGGGTGAATGGGGGCAGGGCGGATTCGGGTTTGTTGCGGGGTAAACGGCTTCGGGGTTGGATTTGGTCAAACCCACCCCATTGCCATCCATATATATACTCAATACTTGAATGAACAACTAAAAAAGTACAAGTGCCACTGCTCCATCTTTGGAAGTTGATTATTCTTAAATTATAAATTTTGCAACAAATAATTAATTTTTAATGCTGTAAGAAATCAGAAATCCTCAAAAATAATTAATAAACTCTCTTTCTCTCTCTGCTGTATTATTTTAGTATCCCTCATGCATTTTTGATATATTTGAAGCTTTTTGGTCTACTTTTTGCAAAGTGAACAATTAGATTTTACCAACTATTAATTAGCAGTCATAATCAGATAATGGAATAGCTTTAGGTTCAAGTTTCTAGTTTATCATTTTAAAAACAGAGTAAATACCTTATAATAATTTGAAAACCGAAAGCTATGGTTCATCCTGCTTTCTAGAAAGCAACCATATATAACTCAGTCCTTCATCATAAACATTACCCAAACCAAAAGCTTCTCCAATATGTTTACAATTTGCAGCGATCTATCACAACCCATAGAACAGACAGTTCTTAAAATACATTAACCATAAAACTAGTTATAACCCATTGTGCCGTATTGAAGCAAACAAAAAAAATCTACACACAAAAACACACACACATACATACATAATCTGTATGTGTGTATATATATATAATATAATATAATGCTTTTGTACATACCGGTCCGCATTTTAAGAGTGCGAACCGAATGTGTGTCAGCTGACGAGGAGTCCATAAATTATCGACTAAATTATAGGCATGCATTCTCTCTCTTTTCTGCGCTTACCGCAAGGTGACACATGTTCGATCCGCACTCCTAAAATGTAAATGTTTGTTTTCGTGGAATCGATTGGGAAGAAGACGCCTTTGATTTTAATGAGTACAGGACAGAATGTCTATTGAAATTCTCATTATGATAACAATGATATAAATCTAAAAACATTAATAACACAAGTTATCAAAATCCAATTCCAAATTTTACGTTGAAAACACTAAAACCATCGACATTTTGATCTAAAATAAAAAACTAATTAATTAAAAAGATATCTGCATCTCATCTGTCACCAATTTCAAAAACCACTATTACCATAATAACATAATTTTTTTGGCCTCTTTTACAAAATGCAGTTCCGAATGAGAATAAATGAAGCATAATCATACATGTGTAGTTGTGTGTGTATTTATATATAGAGAGAGATAAAGAGAGTTCAATTAAGCCAAGGAAGCTGAATACCTTTCCAATAGATTCAAAGAGAGAAACATTGAAGGAAGCCGCTGTGAGAATGACCTGAGGGAAGCTAGTAGCTCCAGGAACAAGACTCGTAAAACGGGCACCCCCGCCCACGTAAGACACTCCATGCAAAGCCTCCGACCACCACCCATACTTTGGTATCCCAAGCCTACTCACTGCTCCTGCATCATTGCCCAAGAACCCAATTTTCTCCTGCAACGTTAGCCTCTTCACCAGATCATCCACCCTTGTCTTCACATCCGCGGACGAATCACAGAATGTAAAATTGGTCAAAGCGGGGTTATTAGCGACGTCGCAAGCAAAAACAGGCGACGTTTGGGCCGATACCCGGTTTGAGCTAAAGAATAAATGGTGAAAGATGACAGCAGTGACCCAAAAAATTACCTTGGGGGGTAGTCTGTTTTTAGAGGGCATTGTATTATTGTGACGTTCCTGCTATTAAATTACAATGTGGATGGGTGTCCGATTAGCGTGTGGTTTGTTTGGTTTTATAGTGAGAATATGGCAAGGAGTAGTTTTTATAGCAGCCCGTGACGAATGGATACTTTCATTGTCCATTAATTGCGAGTTGTTTACAACTTGCAGAAAGAAAATCTACCACTCCTCTCTACGTAGAATTTGAAAAGCTATACGAGTCAGTAGTGAACGACATTTTTTTCCCTCTTCTTACCGAGATTTCATATTAACTTTTAGGTTGTTCGGAGATTTACACACCTTAATTGTATTAATGTCTTGATTATCCAAGGTCTCGTTTGATGCGCCGTATAAGGGGTTCAGATAGGATAGGATAAAAGTCGGATTGAATATGATAAGGATGAGTCGCTTATTCCAATACTACGTTTGAAACACTTCCGGATAAGAAGACGTGATGAGATATAATAATACAATCCCGTGTTTGAAATGCTCCAGATAGAATAAGTTTGTTTCCAATTTTTCAAGAATACCCTTATTTTGTATTTAATATTTTTAAAAATACAAAAATATAATGTTATAACTTATTTTAACTCAATACCATATTTTTTAATACCTCCATAATGAATCAAACTAAAATTTAAAATTGAAAAATCAATATAGCAACTTGACTATATTGCATGCAACAAGAAATAAACCCATTAAAACTTCATCAATACCAGCATATAGTCATCCAAATTGGTCTTAAAGTCGAAATAAGAAATTATTAAAATTAATCCATCGAAAACATAGGTCTGCAAATCAAAGCGTTATTAATTTAAATTTCTAAAAACCCTCCTCAAGTAGTTCGGCAACAAACTTCATACGATCTTCGTTTGACATCGAAAGAAATATGTCCACATAATCCGTTCGCTCGGCAATTTTTCTGGCTAGATAAACGTGATCCCTTGCATTTAGAGTGGTCATAGTTTCCTGTCATTTCCTATTTTATCTTCACCAAACTTTTCACTAAGTGCTTCAACATTTTTGTTCGAATTTTCTACAAATGAGGTAAAAGTTGTTGCCATATCTTGCATGCCCACACTCCAAGTATCGCCTTTTATTTTCCTCTTTCTCTGACTTGGGTTAGGAACACTGGAGGAAGGTTGCACAACATGTGTTGGAGTATCACCATTTAAGTCAATACTCTCCTCGTCCAGACCATCTATATCATCCATGGCCTCAACAGGAGACTCAGCTGCAGCACCAGTAGCGGGATCCTTCCCAAACACGTATCCCAATGGACCATACAACGGAAATGACTTGTTTCTTAGTCCCTTTGCATCAGGCTCTCTCTGTAATAAATAAATAAATAAATAAAATTAAGTTAAGTCCAAATAGTGAAAAGTATTATTATTCAATGAAGAGATAAATAATAAAGTTAATTAATTTACCTGCAAGTACCCTTCTCATTGATCATCTCTATCAACCTCAACACATTTCAAAGTTTCATTCCATCCAAAGCCACTACGACCCAACATGTTAGTTACTAAATTAAAGTGTTTCTTCAAAATTCTCATCTTTGTATCTTTATATGGGTTTGCTTTAATACCACACCCGAGCATCTTTTCTTCAAATCTTTTCTCCACTTTCAACGCTATTCCATGCTTAAATCCATTGTCACGACTGTACCCATGTCTCACAAGCTCCTCGAGTATTGTCACGAGATATTCTTCCTCAGTCCTAGTCCATACGCATCGATCTCTAACTTTTCCCTTACCCTTATTTTGAACGGGAAGGCTACCTTCCATACCTGACATAGAAATATATGTTCTTATTTCATAACAATAAATTAATGACAAGAGAACACAAATATTAACAACATTATACAAACAAAAAATAATTGCAATAAATAAAAAGAATTATTTACATAACACGAAAAACATCAATCTCATATATAAAAATGTCTCATCAAGTTCTCCATGCGTTAAACATATATTCAGCTAAATTATCCCTCCATTCAGACCATTGGTTGGATGTTTCAACTTGGCTAATTATATCATCCAATGGAAAACTACTCCCCTCAACCCATTCATCTTCTTCATCTTCTTCTTATTCTTCAAAGGCATGTTCCATTGGATCTACTGGCATTTCTTCTCTTATGTGATTGTGAATAAGACAGCACGCTGAAATTATACGACATTGAGTTTTGATAGGGTAATACGTTTGACTTCGAAGAGAAGCCCACCGCATCTTAAGGATCCCAAAACATCGCTGTTAACACAAAAATTCTCCATCTACGAGGACCAATCAGAAAAGGACACATGTCATCCTACGTGGCAATATTCGACACCCGAGGAGAGTTGGTCGGCATCCGAGGAGAGTTGGTCGGCACCCGAGGAGTATTAGTCGGCGCCCGAGGAGAGTTGGTCAGTACCCGAGGAAAATTAGTTGGCACCCGATGAGTATTAGTCAGCACTCGAGGAGAGTTGGTCGGCACCCGAGGAGAGTTAGTCGGCACCCGAGGAGAGTTGGTCGGCATACCAACCAGGAAGATCAAGGGATAACTATGCATTTAATGTGCATTAATGAAGATGACAGCGCATTTAATGAGCCGTAATGTACATTTATACTGTATTAATAGATGGCAACACATATCATACCAAGCAATTCAACAATTAGATTCGTTGAATGTAGACATAAATGTCTACATACAATGAATCTCTTTATCTACCATCACTATAAATACATGTATTCCCTTAGCCAAAAGGAGGAGATCCGGGGGAACCTAGAAACACCATACATAAGATACACATCCTTTCTCTCTCTACACCTTATGGTGCTATTGTAAACCCCTGGGAATAAAATAACAGTGGACGTAGGATTTATTCATAGCCGAACCACTTTAAAATTCTTTGTCTCTCATGTGCTTGATTGGATTGTTTTTATCTATTTATCTGTGATCATAAAAATGAAATTCGGTCCAGTTTTTTGCATCAACAGATTGACGCCGTCTATGGGAACGTGTTACAAGCATTGTTCTCCATCAAAAGCTAAGTTTTTTATTTTCTCTATGTATAATGAATTATATATTATACATACATCTTTTGATTCAATCATGATTTTTATGTTTATATACATAAATTAATTGTCCAATTTTTATCTGCAAAATATTGCATATCATGATTTTAAAATCATAACTGTTAGATTAATTCTTATTTAGAAATCTGAAAAATAATTGATTTCATAAATCATAACTTTTTGCTTGATTCTCAAGTTTCAATTTTATATCATGGAATAAATATTTTAAATGATTACATATACCAATATATATATGACGGTGGTAAGATTTTATAATTTTCATTATAAATTTTGTAAGATCTTTGATGTCTATTCAAATTCCCATCATATTTTTAAATGGGAAAAGTTAAAATCAAGAACAATTTCTCTCTCTCGATAATCACAATTCTGACCCAGATCTGCTTTAAAAGTTCTCATCAATTTGATTCATAAAAAAATAATAATATATATATGTTTATATTCAGTGTTAGACAATTTTTCATCATGGGCGTTAAGCATCTATGAATCTTCATGAAAATGTTCTGGGCAAACACGTTTATGTAATGAGTTACATCAAGGAAAAAGATTTGACATATGTTGATTCACATATTTCACATCTTCTACAAGGGAGTAAAAATCCAAAATCATTCTTTTTCCTCTTGGATATTGATCATATTTTCTCTTAGATCTGATGATTTCTATTGGTTATCTCTTAGATCTAAGAATTTTGATTTGTTACGATTTATTAATTCTGATAAAGATTGATTTATTGGTTCGATGATGGATTTTTGGTAATAACTTCGATCATTCACCATATTTTTATCTCTCCAAATAGGGAATAGGAAGGGATCAATATAAAAAATAATTTTCTCTCACCTGAAAAATCATTACCCACCTCTTGTAAAAGAGGATCAGTAAAACAATCACGACCATATCAAGACTCTGGGCACAAGTTTGATATGTTGGCCCTTTGTTCATCACATCACATGGTTTCTTTGTCGAAATCACATGATCTAGTGGATTAAATAATTATTCATTTAATTAATATTCTTAATGCTTAAATTTTACATCGAATGTTATTTTTCTGATCTAAGGATTCGAGATATTCTGGTCAGCCATCCATATTGTTCGTCGGCATCATCTTGGGCCATCTTTTATTAAAGGGAAGCTTAACCAGACCATTTTTTTGTCGGAGATAAGATGTGAAGATCCATCAGCAACGTTGAAATAATTTTATCCAACTACGAGGTATCTTATTGTTGGTCAGAGACTCATATTGTAGCTCGATGGAACCAATTGCAGGTCGACGATCATCTACTTCTTGATCGGCGACATCTCAGTCTTGTTCGGAGGGTTCAATTTACTGGTCGGCAACTATCCAACCATCCACTTCTTGGTCAGCGACATCTGATGTTGTTCGGTGACCATCCAACTACTGGTCTGCAATATCAATGCACCATTTTTGTTGATCGGCGGAATCTCTCTGCTGGTCGGGAACCATTTGCTTCTTGGTCGTCATCATGTATTCTGCAACTTGAGACGTCCATCCCCCAAAAATATGTTTAAAACCAACTTATTTTTGGTCTTTTACTTAAAATTAAAATGCTTAGCATTTTTTATAAAAATCTGCCCACATGACACATTTGGCATAGAATATATTATTTCATATTTTGAAATTTTTATGCTGATACACATTATATATTATTTGGCTGAATAATTATTCTCATGACAATAATTATTTGATCTAGTCTCGACAGGTGCTCGGGCGGCTTATTAAAATTTCATAGGGACGAGATTCAATCCCGACGAAAGCTCAGCCACAATCTTAAACCTCTGGAAACTATTATTGCTCGACATCAGGCAATTTTGCCTCGACATATCACCCAACATATATTATTTCATTTTTTGAAATTAATACTTTTATTTCTCAACCATATACATATCATATATTGATTGGATTGCTTTCATATATTTCACCCCCAACGGATAGTTGGTCGGGGTAATTCTTATTTATATGCAGGCCCAACAAAGTTCTCGGCCATATTCTTATGTTCTGGAAAATATTATTCTTATTCGGCATTATGCAATTGTGCCTTGACTAGATACTTATTCAGCTTTGAGGAGAATTACAACATTCGTTGTATTTCACCCCCAACGGATAGTTGGTCGGATAATTCTTATTTATATTCAGGCCTGACAACGTTCTCGGCCATATTCTTATGTTCTGGAAGATCTTATTCTTGTTCAGCATTATATAATTCTACCTCGACAGATCAACGAGGCACTTTATTACTCTTTATATCTATTTGGATGCATATTCTATTCTTATTTCAGCATGGAGCTCGACAAATATTTATAATCATATATTCAGCTCCAAGGAGGTCTTCAATATTTATATTATCTTATTCCCAAAAATCTGTTGGTCAGCTGCAAGGATGTCTCCAGCATATATTATCTTATTCCCAACAATCTGTTGGTCAGCTCCAAGGATGTCTCCAGTATTTATTATATCTTATTCCCAACAATCTGTTGGTCAGCTCAGAGGAGGTCTCCAGCAGTTATTATATCTTATTCCCAACAATCCGTTGGTCAGCTCCGAGGAGGTCTCCAACATTTATATTATCTTATTGCCAACAATCTGTTGGTCAGCTCCGAGGAAGTCTCTATCATTTATTATCAAAAATATATTCCTAAAAATGACAACTTATGTTGGTTAGGAAGTAAATGTATTCCTACGGGAAGTAAAACTATTCCTAAAAATGCCAACTTATGTTGGTTAGGAAATGTATTCCTAAAAATTCCAACTTATGTTGGTTAGGAAGTAAATGTATTCTTACGGGAAGTAAAACTATGTATTCCTAAAAATGCCAACTTATGTTGGTTAGGAAGTAAATGTATTCCTACGGGAAGTAAAACTATTCCTAAAAATGCCAACTTATGTTGGTTAGGAAATGTATTCCTAAAAATGCCAACTTATGTTGGTTAGGAAGTAAATGTATTCCTACGGGAAGTAAAACTATGTATTCCTCAAAATGCCAACTTATGTTGGTTAGGAAGTAAATGTATTCCTACGGGAAGTAAAACTATGTATTCCTAAAAATGACAACTTATGTTGGTTAGGAAGTAAATGTATTCCTACGGGAAGTAAAACTATACATTCCTAAAAATGCCAACTTATGTTGGTTAGGAAGTAAATCTATTCCCAAAAATGTCAACTCAGGTTGGTCGGAAATAAGAAGCTGTCAACTACAGTTGGTCGGAAACATTTTATGAGTATGTGAAAGTGATCAAGCAAAAAGCATTCAAAGTTCACATTCCACACTTGGGGGCTTCTATTACAGATATATTTTTTCATTTGGTGGCACATTCTTATAACATTATGCAGTCGAGCATAAAATTCAACTCCACAAACTTACATAGTCGGGGCTCCGGCTAATAATCATTCAGAAGTTGTTTTTCTTGCTCGAGAATTAGTTCAGGAGGCTATTGAAGTTCAGGAGGTATATTGAAGTTCAGGAGGAATATTGAAGTTTAGGAGGTATATTGAAGTTCATGAGGCATATTCAGGAGTTATTATGCACATACTATTAAAGTTCAGAAGTCAAATTCAGCATCTACAGCACTGAGATCTTTACTACTACTGTCCTGACCAACATTGAAGAAGAAGTTGTATGAAAATGTTTCGAAGTCCACCACTAGCTTGGTACTAATCAGATTGAAGAGTTGGGTTCAAAAGCTAGTAGGATCATAAATCAAAAGAATCAAGCACGTGAAGTTAGCACTCAGTTGCTCGACACAGGAGGCAGTTGGTCGGCTAGCAAACCAATCAACATACTTGAAGATTATGACAAGCTACAAGTTGCATACTATGGCATGGCTGCATCCAAATTCCCAGGGGTGATACATAGCACACGGAGTTCCTCAAAAGAAATATTAGCAACCATCGATCAGCCTGCATCATATGTCGTCCAGGAGATAGTGCACTTTATGTTGAACAAATCAAGAAGGTAGATCAAGAATTTCACGAGCACCGAGCAACACTGCGAATAAATACTCCATCCTTTCAAGTAAACCATCAAGCATGGAGCATTGGGGGCTTCTATTAACGTAAAAATTCTCCATCTACGAGGACCAATCAGAAAAGGACACATGTCATCCTACGTGGAAATATTCGACACCCGAGGAGAGTTGGTCGGCATCCGAGGAGAGTTAGTCGGCACTCGAGGAGTATTAGTCGACGCTCGAGGAGAGTTGGTCAGTACCCGAGGAAAATTAGTTGGCACCCGAGGAGTATTAGTCAGCACCCGAGGAGAGTTGGTCGGCATCCGAGGATAGTTAGTCGGCACCCGAGGAGAGTTGGTCGACATACCAATCAGGAAGATCAAGGGATAACTATGCATTTAATGTGCATTAATGAAGATGAGAGCGCATTTAATGAGCCTTAATGTACATTTATACTGTATTCATAGATGACAACACATAGCATACCAAGCAATTCAACAATTAGATTCGTTGAATGTAGACATAAATGTCTACATACAATGAATCTCTTTATCTCCCATCACTATAAATACATGTATTTCCTTAGCCAAAAGGAGGAGATCCGGGGGAACCTAGAAACATCATCCACAAGATACACATCCTTTCTCTCTCTACACCTTATGGTACTATTGTAAATCCCTGGGAATAAAATAACAGTGGACGTAGGCTTTATTCATAGCCGAACCACTTTAAAAATCTTTGTCTCTCATGTGCTTGATTGGATTATTTTTATCTATTTATCTGTGATCATAAAAATGGGATTCGGTCCAGTTTTTTGCATCAACAATTGTTCTATGCAATTTTTAGCTTCTGAATGCTTTTTATTAAAGTACTCTTGAGGGGTAGCTGGTGCTAATGTACCCTTCCTGTATTCAAACAAATGGTATCGTGTTGCTCTATATGGGGCTAGAAATCCTTCACCATTTGTATACCTAGCATCGACAAGATAATAGTAACCTGCAATAGCAAACAACCACCTTAATATCATATACACGAAATTATTATTGTGGACAAATACCCAGGAAAAAAATGACTCACCGGTGGTACTATAAGTCCATTTATCCTAGAAATGGCATCTCGTAAAACCTTAGAGTCTGCAGCTGAACCTTCCTATCCTGGCAACACATATATAAACTTCATATCACGTCCACAGTCTCCTAAGAAATTAGTGGCAATATCGCCTTTCCTATTTCGATATCTAGATTTATTAACTTCTGGGACGTTCACGCGAATAAATGTTCTATCTAGTGTACCTAAGTATCCTTAAACAAATAAAATTATTAAAATCAGTATCCATTAAAATTTAATATTGTAGCACAATATGGTCGTATTGAATAATATATATGTACCTTAAACCATTTTCACATTTCTTCAATACAATCTTCTGGTACTAGTTCAGGTGCTCTAAGTAATAGACCTTGTAATGGCACCACCGAATTTAAAACTTCATTGAAATACCTACTAACTGTCTTTCCTGACCTTCGATATTAAAATTTTATCACACGATTCTTCGTGTGATGGGAAAGTATATTTAGTAACATGGCCACCCTTTCTTCTATTATGAAATTTCCAGTTTCTTTCAATTGGTCAGTCGTATGAAAAAGGTCACATAAAATACCAAAAGCTCGCCTATCCATTCTAAGTTAATCTATACATGCCACATGACTCTCACGCATAAGGCGGTTCATATGCTCTACTCATGTCTCATACCAAACAAATGTTCTGTTCTTTAACATATATTTTTGGTGGTGCCTATTTGCACTACCATACATAATCATAACAAACATATACCCAACAATGAACAAATTGACCAACTCTTGGAACATCATATGTACGATGACCTCATCTTCGTTAATTTCCATATCTAACAATTTTAAAAAAATTGTATGAGCACCATTTTAATTACAACAAGTATATTATATGTTAAGCATAAGCATTGAACACTCCTATAGCATATAAAAAATTACAATACGGGTAAAATTAATACTAACAACTTTTAAAACAAGCTTTAAAAAAATCATTATTTTTTGAACTATTTTTTGAACTATTTTTTAAATATTTTTTTTGTTTTTTTTAAAGGTGTTTTTTTTTAAAAAAAAAAGGACGGGTTATTATGGACTGAGTTTTATCACGGGGGAAAATTTGTTGTCGTGCCCTCGGCACGGGCATCCACTAGTATATATATATATGCACAACAGGTATATACAACAGGTAGCTATATATTATATACCTGTGTATATATCGTGTAGAAGGTGTTATATATACACAGGTATATATAGGTACAACAAGTGTATATATAGGTATATATATATGGCATAGCATACATTATACATGTATATATATATGGCATATCATACGGTATATATGTGTATATATATATGTGTGTGTGTGTGTGTTACGGTGTATATAAGCATGTATATATGTAATTCTCAGAAGAAAAAAAAGTTCAACAGGTGTATATGCATATATCAGCAGACATATATCAACAGGTATATATCAGTAGGTATATATGCTATGGCATATACCTGCTGCATATATATGTAGTTCTCAGAAAAAAGAAAAACATTCAAACCTGATGAATGAAAAGGTGATGAAGGAAACAGGTGATGAAGGAGATGAATGCTAAGAAACGTACGTACATAGGTATATTTATAAAGATGAGACTCCAAATTATTTTGGACTCTCTAACTTAATAAGGTCACTTTAGTAATTTTATTTCTATGTTTGACACCGGATAATTTTATACCACCTTGGAGGTGGTTTTTTTTATCCCATTCCTTATGGGATAAGGAGCTCACTTAGGATAACTTATTCCATCTCATATCCTATCCTAAACTATACCAAACATTTGATAGGATATTTTAATTCAATACGACCCTCTTATACGGCGCATCAAACGGGGCCCAAGTGTTTGGAAACGTCGATGCGTAACATGTATAGGGAGGAGGCAGATTTGTGGTCAGAGTAATGAGAATAGTGCTAACTAAGATATAATAATGCTCGCGAATTAGTCCGCATTTTAAGAGTGAGAACCGGATATGTGTCATTTGGCAGTGAGCCTAGAAATTATCAGCTAAATTATTGGAACATTTCTTTTCTTTTCTGGGTCACCGCCAGGTGACACATATCCGGTACGCACTATTAAAATGCGGACTATTTCGCACAAAAACAGTACTCAACTAAGATATCATATATTGTACTTGAGTTTAAGATTGATGCAATTGTGAGGTGATTTAAAACGGTTCTCTTTAGTAAGACGCTAATTTCTAGTTTTACATTTAATTGTAGGGTAAATTGTGATAGATCCCTTGAACTATTATCCAATTGCAAATGTTCTCTTGACTCAATAGGAAATAACTATTACAGTTAAGGAAAAGATGTTGCTGCAAAATCAATAATGAGGAATATGTTATCCTACTATTTATATAAATTCAAAGGAACGTAATAAAACGAAATTATAGAAATTACAGAAAATAAGAAATACTTACTTGGCACTGAAGAAATTGAATAATAGAAAATGAATAAATAATTCGAGACTTATGAATACCACAATATCCTTAAGACAATTTAATTCCCTCTGTAGTGAATTAAGGTCTGAATTATTATCTCCTAAGATAGAACGAATTTTTTGAATCAATTAAGGAAGCACTGCAATGAATTGATTCAGATGAGCTCAATGCTGTGTTATTTTCTCAAACCATGAACCCATGAACAAACATGAAAAATATTTATAGAATAATACAGGAACTAAGAATAATTTTTTTGGAATTCATGGGACTGAACGTAGGAAAATTTTTGCTATTAGAATTGAACAGGGTTATTCAACTTATAGTTTGTTAGTTGACTGTTCAAACAGTCAACAGTTTCAAACGGTTGTAACTATTGGGCACAACCAACAATTCAAACGGGTTTAACTATGGGTTAAAACTCGACCCATAAGTTTAGTTTAATTGGTCCAACATGAAAGGAATTTTTACAAGCCCAAGCCCAACACATGCATAGTGTAGGTCATCTCCCCTTCAACGAGTTGAGACATTCCAAAGACATCCAAACTTTAGTGAACATTTGTAGTTTTATTAACTCTTCATATTACCACTATTCAACGAGTGTGGGACAAGAGCAATACATACCCAAATTTATTAAACTTCATTACTTAATGGGTCACTTTGAGCTCCAATTTTTCATTCATTACTTAATGATTTTGGACAAACAAATATACTACGTTATACTCCTTACGGAGGATAACGTATTTGTGTGTTATCCCGACTGATATGCCCAAAGTGTACCGGAAAATCCAGAGATCTCAACCTCGGCCTTATGAAAGCCAAGGTAATAGAAGTTCAAAGAATACCCATCAGCAACATCGTACTACTGAGGTCGGCAACATCCGACGCCCCCATGACTATAAATCTCGTCTCGGCTTGTAATAAGCCGAGATCATCTAGAACCTTGAAGCACAGTTCTTGTCAGGTCGTCCATAACCGACATCGCTCTTACCATAACCTCGGCTAGTCATCTGTCGAGGTCAACAAGGACTCATGGGTTAACCTCCCTTCAACATCATCATCGGCCCCAGCTGACGTTGCAATGGCCATATGAGGATCAGCAGCTCTGCAGGATCGGCTCTAATTGTCAGTATCAACATCGGCCCTAGACGACGTTATATATATCTATCCTCGGCTAGGCATCCCAGCCAAGGTCATCATATAATTTCCAGCTAAAGCAGGGGTCATACCTCACCAACCTCGTACTCACTCAGGCCGAGGTTGGGACCAAGCAAAGATGACCGAGCTTCTACGCGTACATGTATGACTTGAAGCACGTGGACAAATCTGTTATAACTGAATCATTCCCTCCACGTGAGGGAATATTGAGGTAATCATTACTTAGTTAAAGATTAGCCAGGTGTCATCCTTTCATTGTCTAGATCTCCATGCACATGCTCATTGTATGCTTGGAGGGTACATTACACCCCCCAAACACTATATATAGAGGTCATCCTCTACCTTGCAAAAGGATCCAAAATTACAACCCTAGAAACTCTGTCATTTTTCATAGTAGAGAGAGAAAGCTTGAGAGATTGTATCCATGGCCATTAGTGCCTTCATTCAGTGATATTACTCACACACACTCACAGTGGACATAGGCCAGATTGGCTGAACCACTTATATTCAAGTGTTCATCCTCTTCTCCTCACCTCCTTCTACATATATACATACATATATTCTCTTGTGTTGCCATTATTATCACTTGCATGAGCTTGTCAACACCTTAGCTGGTGGTGATGTTTCCAGCATCATCATTTTGGCGCCTTCTATGGGAACGAGAAGCAAACCTCTTCCTCTTTTTCTACTTAACCTCACCGGAGACTCTGGTGGTGAACCAGGACTCACCCCTTGCGTGGAGTTATTTCACCATTAAAAGGGGTCCTTTAAGGTATTAAGCTCATCTACTTCACAAGCTCTTTAATTTTAACATATGGCACCGGAATTGCCACCACCTCCTCCACCACCTGGTGCTGGAGGACCTAGTTCCATCCAGGCACCACCGCAGTCCGAAATGGCTGAGGTGGCGGCAGCCTTGAGGTCCTTGGCTGCAACGCAACAAGTGATAAAGGAGCAATTTACACAACTCAGTCAAAATATGATGAGGCCACCTGGGGTCTCACCGGAGATGATTACTCCAGCGGTTGCTCAACCCCATCCTGAGGCCAGGGGACCACCCTAAGCACCGCGAAAAGACCAACCTACACCTCAACGGATGAGGGATGTTGCTGACCCTAGGCGTTCGCATTTGGGGAGGGAAGGACACCCTTGCCCTGAGGATAGGTATGATGATATGGAGGCAGAAGACGCTCCAGAAGATTGTTGGGAGCCGTATTAGGTTTCAGATAACACAGTGCATCCTATCCAGCAGAGTCGAGGTTACAGAGGCAAAAGAGGTGAAGGTGACCAACAAAGAGGATCATCTTTTGATCGATTGAGCAGAGGGTCAGCCTTTGAAAGGCTCAACCCAGTAAATGACCTGAGGCAGAGGTTATCTAGGTCACGAAGTGTCGCTGTCTCTCAAAGGGGAGATGGGGAACATCGGCCTCATCCTGGCCAACCTCATCATGGTCGATCCCATCAGAGCTGAGGCATGGAATAAGAGGAGGTCAACAACTGATGTTGTGCTGCGGTTGGGGAACCCTCAGTCCACCCTTTGGAGGTGGCTGGGGACAACCTCGGCTAGGACGACATTGCAAGGCCATGGAATGAGTCCATCCAATGTCTTGAGGAGAAGATAGGAGACCTCACCAAAAGCTAAGACCCATTGCAAAGAGGGTTCTGAGAGGGTTCTCCGTTTATGGCTAAGACAATGAGCTTCCCAACCCCTGCCTAGTTCAAGCCACCTATGGTGTCTCCCAAATATGATGGTAGTACCAACCCTATGCATCACATTGAGATGTACCAGTCTACGGAGGATATTTATTCAATCCCAAATGAGATAAAGTGTCGAGCCTTCTTCGGGACTTTAACAGGAGCTTCACACATCTGGTTTACCTCTTTTTCGAAGAACTCAATTGAGAACTTTAAGGGCTTGGCTCAATGGTTCATTCACAATTTTTGTTTTGGGGTAAGACCTCAAAAGAAAACCACTCATCTGTTGTACGTCAAGCAGGGAAGGAATGAGAGTCTAAGAGACTACATTGCTAGACAAAGAGAAATTGGAGGTTGAATATTATGAAGAGAATATAGCCATGACAGCCCTCATTGGAGGACTTCAGAAGGGGAAGTTATTATGGAAACTTACGGAAGACCCTCCCAAGTCTATGGCAGAGTTGTTGGAAACTGCAGGAAAGGTCATGAACGCTGAAGAGGCCATGCCCGCGAAGTATGAGGATGAGAATGGAAGTGGCAGCGGGAAATTCCAAAGAAAAAAATGGAAACAAGAGGTCAACCGACGACAAGTTCGCACGGTATACTCCTCTAACTGTGAGCTGCGAACACATCCTCAATGAGATCAAGAATGATCGGTCCCTGAGATGGCCAGAGAAGATGAAGGCTCCTCCGCATAAGAGGAATAAGAACTTGTGGTGCGAGTTCCACCAAGACCATGGCCATGTGACAGACAAGTGCTTCGCCTTAAAGGATGAGATCGAGAAGATGTTGAAATCCAAAAAGTTGAGGAAGTATGTCGATAGTAAGGTTCCTAAAAGGGGAAGAGATAACTCTAAAA
Source organism: Sambucus nigra (assembly GCA_949130495.1). Taxonomy (NCBI): domain Eukaryota; kingdom Viridiplantae; phylum Streptophyta; class Magnoliopsida; order Dipsacales; family Adoxaceae; genus Sambucus; species Sambucus nigra. The sequence goes on from OX422212.1 coordinate 144,938,584, forward strand.
AGAATAAGGGCGACGAATGTCGAGATGACACACCAGTAAGAAGAGAAGATGACTTAGATGACGATGATGAGGGCGATTCAGACCTCCCACTGAAAGACAACAATGCCCCCATGAAGAGGGTTGGTATGATCTCCTTCGGTGTTAGCACCATATGCGGAGAACTCGCAAGGGGTGGCTCTGAAGTAGCGGACCGTAAAGCTCATGTAGTAGAGGATAAGTCTGCGGCCAAAGTAGAGGTTGTAAATATGGCATATTCAGAGGCTAAGCAGAAGAGAAAGAAGGTGGATATGGACACTCTTATAGTTGGGTTCTCCCGACTTGACTTCAAGGGTATCTTAGCTCCACATGACGACCCCTTGGTAACTACAATAAGAGTGCATGGATGTGAGGTGTAGAGAATTCTCATAGATGGAGAAAGTTCAACAGATGTGATGTTCTGGCCCTATTTCAAAAGCCTAGGTCTCAGCAGAGCTAGGCTGGTACCCTATCATCATCCGTTAATGGGCTTCAGCGGCGAAAAGGTCCATCCGTTGGGCATGTATGAGATGGATGTGCGAATGGGAGACGAGTGGCCTAAGAGGTTGAGCCTAAAGATCAATTTTTTCATTATGGACGAAAACGTCTTCTCGGACTATAACCTCATTATAGGATGAGTAGCCCTTAAGGAGTTTGAAGTTATGTCATCAACAGTCCACCAAATGCTAAAATTCCCGACCCCCTATAGGGTAGGGGAATTAAAGGGGGACCAGACCTCGGCGCGGGAATGCTACTTTAACTCAGCTGAAGAGAGAGAGTCCCATAAGAGGGCCACAACCACATATATCATTAATACACTTGACCCTAAGGATGAAACGAAGTTGAAGAAAGGAGAGGTCGCGGAAGAGGTATAATCCATCACCCTCAATGAGGATGAATCGGAAAAATCTTCCAAGTCGGCAAGGCCTTAAAAGTAGAGATTAAGGAAGAGCTGATAAATTTCTTGAGGAAAAGGTAGAGTGTCTTCGCTTGGAGCCACGCGGACATGCCTGGCATCGACCCGGAGGTTATGTGCCATAAACTCAATGTGGCAGAAGGTGATAAACTAATCAAACAAAGATGAAGAGTTTACTCTAGGGAGAAGTATGATGTCATCAGAGAAGAGGTCAAAAAGTTAGAAGAGGCAGAATTTATCAGGGAGGTCATATACTCGGAGTGGTTATCAAACGCCATTATTGTGCCCAAAGCCAATGGAAAATAGAGGATGTGTGTAGATTTCACCGACCTGAACAAGTCTTTCCCAAAAGATAGTTATCCCTTACCTCGAATTGATCAGATGGTAGATGCCACGGCAGGGCATGAGCTCCTGAGCACCGACAAGGGGACATATTGCTATAAGGTTATGCCCTTAGGCTTGAAAAATGTAGGGGAAACGTATCAACGTCTTGTGAATAAGATGTTTGAAAATTAAATTACCAAGACTATGGAGGTGTATGTAGACGATATGTTGACGAAGAGCTTGAAGGCCTACACTCACGTGGCAGACCTAGAAAAGACCTTCGATACCATGAACTTGTACGGAATGAAACTCAATCCCGTGAAGTGTGTCTTCAGGGTAGGAGCTAGAAAATTTCTTGGATTCATTGTCAATCAGAGGGGAATAGAGGAGAACTCTGAGAAGATCAAGGCTTTGCTTGACATGAAGACACCAAGAAGTATCAAAGACATTTAGAGGCTCACTGGAAGAGTAGCTGCACTCAATATATTTGTTCCCAGAGCGACGGACAAGTGTCTTCCATTTATTAAGGTGCTTAGAAAGGCCTTCGAATGGGACAAAGAGTGTGATGAGGCTTTAAATCAGCTCAAGTCTTACCTCGGATCTCCCTTGCTCTTATCTCGACCCATCATGGGAGAGAAGTTGTATATTTATCTAGCAGTCTCAGAAGTAGCAATAAGTGCAGCTATAGTAGGGGAAGACATTGGGGTCCAAAGGCCTGCATACTTCAATAGTAAGGCCCTTCAAGGGTCTGAACAGAACTATCCTCAGATGGAGACGTTGGCCTACGCATTGATACATGCTTCCAAGAAGATGAAACCCTATTTTCAAGCACACTCTATGGTCATCCTCACTAACTCCCCACTAAGGAAGGTCCTCCACAAGCCTAAGAAGTTAGGCAGATTGATGACCTGGGCCATTGAGTTGGGAGAGTATGAAATTACTTATCAACCCAGGGTGGCCATTAAAGGGAAAGCACTTGTAGATTTTGTTACTGAGTTCACTTGGGAAGAGACTGAGGTAGAGAATAATCCAGTGATCGCAGAGGGATCAAATAGTAATGTCTTCTGAGACCCTGAAGAGGTTGTGTCCAACAGAGCCAAAAATGGAATAGCTGAGAAAGAGGAAGACAGGTACCTCTTTAAGAAAGGAACCCTGTCAGAGGGGAGTTTCTCTTCAAATGAAGACGTTTGAAACCTCTTCGTTGATGGGTCTTCTTGCAAAAGTGGAAGCGGTGCAGGGCTGATACTCTCAGCTCCGGATAGTACCAACATTGAATATGCATTAAGGTTCAACTTCAAAACATCAAATAATGAGTCAGAATATGAGGCCATGATAGCAGGCCTCTCCTTGGCAAAGACCCTTAGGGTTGGACGACTCCTACTTCATAGTGACTTAAGGTTAGTTGTCAACCAAGTGTTTAGAGTTTATGAGGCCAAGGATGAAAGGATGGTCAGATACCTGAAGAGGGTAAGAATGATGCTAGAATATTTCAAAGAGGTAAAGATGAAGAGGATACCTTGATAAAATAATAGCCACACCAATGCACTATCAAGGTTAGCTTCAGCAATAAGGACAGACATGAGGAGGACAATACCAGTCGAGATCCTGCTCAAACCAACCATCGAGGAAGAAGAGGTCACCAGCTCTTACCTCAACTTGAACCTAGGAGACTCATGGATGGACCCACTCATCAGATATATCAGAGAGGGAGAGTTGACAAAATCAAAGCTAAAAAGGAGGAAACTGAGGTATAGAGCTGCAAAGTTCTCAATAGTAGGAGATGCCCTATATAAGAAAGGATTCCTGGTACCTCTCCATAGACGTGTTCATCCCACAGAGGTCCCTCGTGTCCTATAGGAGGTACACAAGGGTGCTTGCTCCAGTCACATAGGAGGAAGACCTTTGGCCAAGAGGATTATCACACAAGGATACTGGTGGACAACCTTGGCCAAGGATGCTGCAGCCTACATGAAGAGGTGCGACAAATGCCAAAGATTCTCCATTGTCCCCCATTGACCTCATCAGCCTATGATGTTAATTATTTCCCCTTGTCCATTCGCAGTATGGGGGATTGACTTGGTGGGTCCTTTACCAAGGGCTATAAATAATTATCGATTTCTGATAGTAGCGATTGACTACTTCTCCAAGTGGGTGGAGGCCGAGACGATGATCACGATCACAGAGCAGAAGACCTTCCAATTTATCTGGAAGAGTATCATGCAGACATGGCCTCCCTAACACCCTCATCTCAGATAACGGAACCCAGTTCAAAAATTCTTCCTTGGAAAAATATTACGAGAGAGTTAGGATCAAGTAATTTTTCTCTTCTCCTGGACGACCTCAGGCAAACGATCAGACCAAAGTCACGAACAGAACAATCCTTGATGGGATTAAGAAGAGGTTAGAAGAAGCTAAGGGGAGATGGACCGAGGAGGTTTATGCTGTGTTATGGGCCTACAGAACAATGGTTAGGATACCAACGGGGGAGACCCCATTTATGTTAGCACATGGCTCAGAAGCCGTCATACCAACGGAAGTAGGACTCCCCACTCACAGAGTTCAGACCTATGACCCCGAGAAGAATGGGGAGGAGATAAGACTTGACCTAGATTTAATTGAGGAGAGAAGGAAAGACGTCGAGATCAGACGGTCAGCTTACCAGTAGAGAATAACAAAGTTCTATAATCAAAGGGTGAAATCAAGACCCATAGCCGTTGGAGACCTAGTGCTGAAGAAGACATTGCAGAAGGCAAACAAGCTTCACCCAAATTGATTTTCCACAGACGGTGCCAAAATTATGATGTTGAAAATAGTACCACTAGCTAAGGTGTTGACAAGCTCATATAAGTGATAATAATGTCAACACATGAGAATATATGTATGTATATATGTAGAAGGAGGTGAGGAGAAGAGGATAAACACTTGAACCAATCTGGCCTACGTCCACTGTGAGTGTATGTGAGTAATATCACTGAATGAAGGAACTAATGGCCATGGATACAATCTCTCAAGATTTCTCTCTCTACTGTGTAAAATAATAGAGTTTCTGCTAGGGTTGTAATTACAACCCAAGGTTTTCCAGCCTATAGGTCCCGGGTACAACCTCCTCGATCACTATGTAAGGGTCATGCCAATTTGGGTGAAGCTTATTTGCCTTCTACAACTTCTTCTTCAGCAGTAGGTCTCCTACGGCTATGGGTTTTGATTTCATCCTTTGATTATAGAACTTTATTATTCTTTGCTGGTAAGCTGCCTGTCTGATCTCGGCGTCTTCCCTTCTCTCCTTAATCAAATCTAGGTCAAGTCTTCTCTCCTCCCCATTCTTCTCAGGGTCATAGGTCTAAACTCTGTGAGTGGTTGGTATGACTGCTTCTGAGCCATGTGCTAAAATAAATGGGGTCTCCCCCATTGGTGTCCTAGCCGTTGTTCTGTAGGCCCATAACACAGCATAAACCTCCTCGGTCCATCTCCCCTTAGATTCTCCTCACCTCCTTCTACATATATACATACAAATATTCTCCCGTATTGCCATTAGTATCACTTGCATAAGCTTCTCAACACCTTAGCTGGTGGTGCTGTTTCCAACATCATCACCGACGAAATTAAAATGTGGATTCCACAATAAAATGAGCTTAAAGTATCTCATTTGGGCTTTTTTCAAAACACATTTCCAATAATCTCCCACATGAATAAAATTTGGCTATATACAACATGCTAATGAAAATACAGACAATGGTTTGAGTAAAAACTGAAAATTTATTATATCAGGAGAAGTAGCCTAATGGCCTTGAACTTTCCTTATTGATATACTATCACATTTACTTGGTCAATTAGTGAACTATACGTTCTTTAACCGTCAACCATTTCTGTAAAGCTAGACAACAGTATTTGTAGACACCCCATTCTAATACCCCCTAAACCTCTCCTTAGGTCCCTAGCACCTCCCTTCATCACTATAAACCTGGTACTGATCTAAAGTTATTAGTCGCTCCCAGGCTCCGATTGACCAAAAGTCAAACTCCTCAACTCGAATGAGACTGAATGAATCTTCAAAGGGCACTGAAACCCCTTTCCAACGGTCCATCCTGTGTGCGATTCTGACTTACGGTACGGACGAACGATCCATTTCCCCCCGAAACTTGATTAAGAGGTCACCGGACGCTCCCAGACTTCGTTTGACCAAATTTAACTCTTTAGCTCGATCGAGAGTGAATTAATCTTTGAAAGGAATTGAAATCCCTTTCCAATGGTCCATCCCGTGCGCAATTCTGACTTACGGTACGGACGAACGATCTGTTTTACTCCGAAAGGTCACCGAGATCTTCCAAGCCTCGGTTGACCAAAGTTAACTCTCCAAACTGAGTCAAGCTCTTTGGAATGTCAAAGTACATATCCTCACCTTTCCAACGGTCTGCTCCATATACGATTCTGACTTACCATGCGGACGAACGATTCGTTTGCGTCTGCGATTCCCCGTCCAAAGGATCGACGAACGCTTTCAAGCCACATTTGACCCAAAGTCATCTCCCGAACCCGAGAGCAGTTCAAATACTTTCAAAGGTATCTAAAGTAAATTTCCAATGGTTTACCCCATGCGTGATTTGGATCAACGGTTTGCGCTCTACGACCGATTTTTCGAAGGAACCTGAAAGAGGCTGCCAAATGGCAGGCTCCAAACCCTGCCTATCGGCAGTGTGCCTAAACACATATGTCGATTGGTAGGACCAGGGCTATGCCGATTGTCAATACGCTGGGCCTATAAAAAGGAGGGCTTGACCTCATTTCAGAGGAAGATTAGAGATCTATCACTCTCAGCAAGCTCAAAAACCCCTCTCGAAGTCAGCGTGATTTCCACATCCAAATCCCTTTCCAACCTTAACCTTTCATCAACTTTTTCATCAAACTTGGTGAATTAAGTATCCTCAATCATCACCCAAGTGCAAGGGCTTCTCTCCAACATCCAATATCAAGCTCAAGATCTTCAAGAAGGTCCAACTTTCTGCACTCTCTCCTTAAATTCTCCTAAATTCGCATTAATTTGTTTTGTTACTTAGTATTTTTATTCTCTCATCTCACATATCATAATTTACTTTTTATCTAGTATTATTGCACATCTCTTATTTTCATATAAATAAAACCCATAAAATGAGAAAAAGAGGATTTTCTCATAAATTCCAAACGGGAATTCTCACACTTTTTTCACAACTAAAACACTTTTTTACACACACACATATATATATAAGAGAAGTCCCCAATTGGGTTTATAGGATAAATCCCACCCCTCATTTTTCATACGAACTACGTGGACTTTGATGCCTCTATAAGCTACGCAGGCGTCTTGGGGTAAAACCCAAGACTCGAGTCATTTTCCTACTTTTCGTCTTATTTTCTTTTTTATATATTATTTAAAACTTAACTCTCTTATATTATATATATTTACATATACGTATATTTGTGCTTAGTGGCGTATTATTCCATATGTGTTATCGTTCTGTTATAACGATCAACACTAGGATAATCGCGTAAATCCTATTTTTCTAATATTACTTTTAAGAACATTCCTACGGATGACTCGCTTTATCTCTGTCATGGTACAAGTTGATGATTCCTATCTCCGCTACATATACACATGCACACATATCACGAGAAAATAAAGGAAAATAACAATAGCCCATAAGAGACCGTAAGGGAAGAATGGTTGCCTAACACCTTCCCATTTCGTAACTTAGCCTTCAGACCCTTTTTGAAATTTTTTGGTTTCATATGTATCAGTATGTCTTTGGATGCTGTCCTTTGGGATGGCTCCCTTTTTCTTTTGTCTGTTTTGAGTAAAATAGACTGGCGACTCTATCTCTCTACATTTTCATCTCATCACCGATGTCGGCCGAAGCTCTCCCGAGTGGGATGCGTGGGACCAAGATCCTCCTGAGACGAAGGGGAGACCCCCCCTCTTCTTCGCCTCTCCCTCCATGAGGATCGGAAGGGGATGGCCATAGTGGCGACTCTGTTGGGGAATGCTTCATTTTGATGGCTATACTCTATTTACATGTGTGTTTTATTTTCTTATATATCCCCCCATTTGCATGTCCCCCTTTACTATTTATGTGTACCTAATGCTTATGCTTCCATTCACACACTTGTAAAAATTCTCCATGTACACTTCACACAACATGCACCTAGGATCACATATATCCCCATGTTACACGCATCACCCATACTTGGTATACCATTGGTACTCATACTTTGCTCCCTGATGGGCATGATCAAGAAAGATACTTTCATAAGATACTAATAAGATAATCATGCATGATTCACACAATATCACCAAAGAGCATTATGATTGACCAAATTTTGTCCAGTAACTGGAGGGTCACTTCGTGATGGGTGCTGGTCCGGCAGGGCGTAGTTAGCCTAAGGTATATGACTCTCACCTTCCATTGTCCAAGTACCTTTGACGTATATCGAACGGTTCCCCCGCATCGTAGCACTTGGCCAAAGTCATGACGGGAGGTATATCGCAGGGAACTCAGTCACGTACACCGAGTATATCAAATTCTCTCTCACACGTACTGCCCCCTCGAGGTATATAGTGATGTAATTCACGTATACTCAGGTATATTAAATTACTTGTCCACACGTACCGATTACCCTAAAAAGCAAGACGTATATTGTAGAAGCCACGCTAAAGGGGGGAACCCTTTTCGATTCACCAACTGCATACCTGCATATAGGTGTCAAGCCTAGGACACACATGTTAGATTGTCGGTTTTAACCCAAAACTCTGCTAAAATTCTGGGTCGGCCTTCCACCCAAATTTTCGTGCATTTTTAAAATGGGACCCTGCCTATGAGCCTGGTTACAAGTCCAGTCATATCTTTGCATCTGTTACAAACCCAACTTTTCCAGTCTCGGGTCCCATACGGCATTTCATTTTGCAATTAGGAGAATTTTATACAAGTGAGAACATAATAATAATAATAATCATGCTGAGACCCGTCTCCAAAGCATTCTTCCCTTCTTTATCAAAACTCCAAAAATATTTCTCCCTTCTTCATCAAAAATATTTCTCTTTTCTTTATCAAAAATCCAAAAATATTTTGTCTTTCAATCTCAAAAAGAAAAAAAAAATTTAAAATATTTTCCTTCTTCCTTTTAAAAAAATAAATCCCGTTTTACGCCTTCTCAGCTCGATCGCACGTCCTTGGCCTAGCTCCTTATTGGCTTCGATCCTCAGTTAAATCATCCTAGAGCTCCGTCCGTTCCCCTACTACTTCTTTCGAGTTCGGTATCCATCCGCTTTCCATGGAGAACACAGATCAAGTGCCAGTTGCGCATCTAGATTTGACGACAGTTTTAGCTCAGCTCGTGTCCAAGATTAACAACCTTCAGATTGAGGTCTGAGAGATGCAACGAAATTAGGTTTCTGTTCCTCAAGAGCCAGAGGCCTTATTCCCTTGTGTTATGGGTCCACCCGAGCTTATCTGGGTTCCCGAAGAGTATCAACACGCTCTACGTGTCCCTCCTGTTAATGGGTCATCGTCTGCCCAGCTTCCTATGCCAAACCTTGCCCAGCCTGGGGCTAACTTGCCTGTGATCGTTGATCCGAAAGAGGAAGAATTGAACAAGGTCAAAAAAGATCTCAAGATTCTAACTAAGAAGTTCGACCAAGTTAGAATCTCTAAAAATTCCATGAACTAAACCCACATGTATCGTTATCCAAAGGCGAGGTTACCCGAGAAGTTCAAGATGCCGAATATCGAGAAATTCAGAGGAAGTGGACCACCGACTGTTCATCTTCACAGTTATCACCATTACATGACTCTCATAGGGGCTTCTAAAGAAGTTATGTCCTAATTATTTCAGCAAACTTTGAAGGATAGCGCTCTCCGATGGTTTTTGTCTCTCGAGGAGTCTAGAATCCGTAGATGGGAGGATGTAGCCTGTGAATTCATATCATAGTACAAATATAACGAAGAGCTTGAGGTCACCCGTCGTGATTTAGTGCTGCTCAAATAGAACTCTGGGGAATCAGTCAGTAACTTCATAGCCTGATGGAGGGAAAAGGTAACCACCATGATCAATCGTCCATCCACGAAAGAACAAGTCAACATAGTGAAGAAGAACTTCTTACCCTATGTTAGAGCAACCATGGGAGGACAATACTATCCCCACTTCCGAGCTCTCGGATAAGCAGGATTAGAAATCAAGGAAGGTCTTGCTAAAACAGATGTTGAACCAAAGAAAGTGTTCGGACAGTTCACCCCCAGAAAATATGACAAACCTACCAGTACTGTAGTCTCAACCATCAACAACATCTCTCAACCAACAACTTCGTGGGCACCAAAAAGTCGGCCTGTCCAAGTCCTAAAGGAATACACCGAGCTCCATGATCCCCTCTCCAAAGTTTATCAAACCCTATTAAGTCGAAACCTCGTCAAGGCCTTATATCCCCGTCTGTTGCCCAATCCACTTCCAAGAAACTTCAAGGCAGATGCCCATTGCGCCTTTCACCAAACCGCTAGTCATACCACCGACCAATGCTTTCACCTTCGAAACATAATCCAAGGTCTAATTGTAAGCACATAAATTTCCAATTGATTCCCTATATTATTTTGACTTAATTCCATGAACAAAACTTGTTTGTAATATGTCATAAGGGGGTTTTTATTTATGTCACGATCCCACTTGGTCTGTGACGTATTGAAGAAAATTGAAGATGTTGCGGCAAAGCTTTAAAGATTTAATCATGCCAAAGTTTAATTGGTGCAAGTTTACTCGTCTTCAAAGTTAATTGCATTCCAAGATCACTTATGTATGAATGCGTATAATTAATGGTGCTCGAAATTGTTTTTATAAAAGACAAGGATGTATTTTTATAAAAAAACATATTTTAAAATGTTTTTAAAAGTGTTTTAAGTGTTTACACTACGTTTTATTATGATATACTCGAAATAGAGTTTGACTTATTTGAATCTCCTTTAAAAGAGACGTTTTGAACGAAAAGTCAAAAAGTTAAACTGCCACGTTAGGTCGTTCAAACGACTTAGGGATCTCTCTCGAACGAGATGCCTATGTCACGCGAACGACATGTCATTGTCGTTCGAATGACATGTATTTTGAGGCGGTGCTAAATTGTTATTTAAAGCATATTTTTATTAGAGTTTCGTTAGTGTGCATTCTGGAAAACAGTATACGAACCAGAAACTTATTTGCACATGTTTTTTAAGGTTTACAAAGCATAAACACATCCTTAGAGTTTACAAAGATCCGAGTTATCATTCTTATATGTTTAAGTGATCTTGCGGCACCAAGAAGTTTGTTCTATCATTGAACATCAGGGTTTTGCGGTAAAGAAAAGAGAAGGACTTCTTGTTCGATATCGTAGACGAATCAAAGCCAATCGGTGGACACCGAGACATACGTGGATGCGTGTGTTGTGGACATGTATCGTGGAAGACGGAATTTCTGTGTGGGTACTATTGAAGAACGATTGAAGATCAAAAGGAGCGTCAAGACCCGTGGGGATCGAGTCATTGAGTAAGGCTAATATGTCTTTGTAAAACCATTATTTATAGTGATTGTCTGGCTTGGGCCGTCCGAGGTTGTTTTCCCGTTTTGGGCTTTTTCCTCGTACATTCGGCGTTGTGATTATTCTTTACTTTATTTTACTTACTTTAATCATTAGCTGCATGTTTAGGATTAATCAAGATAAAATTGGTTTAAAGTAAGAATTGACTTTTTCACAACTTGGTTTGGTGCATAAGTAAAAGTTGGATAATTTTTGGTGAAAATTTGGTTTTGTTTAAAACACACATATTGGGCACTCTTCACTAATTGATCGGGGTACCATTGCCCCACCATCCAATCCTAAGCCAAACACTACTCACAACCCACTCCCAAATCATACCAATGTTATCTTCCTAGAAATGAACCCAATTTGATCCCTCAACTCAAATCACACTTATACAAACTTGCCTATATTTCCTCCTACATCCTATTAGCCTCACTGATCAGACACTGTCACTCCTTACCAGAGCATGCATCGCTGTTCGTACCCGTTCTAAAAATGAAGGTATGGAATTATCAAAAGTGTTAAACCAAATCCTAGAGTTCGGGCTAAAATTTCCCTCACGGATGATCATTGATTACCAGAGGTTCAGTACGTTATTTTTGGAAGCACGGAAATGGGCCTGAAAGTCAGACAGTTGGGTGGTACCAACCGATGAAGTCAACCTGGATGATGTCGTCCAGATTATGGCAGAATTATTCAGGAAAACTAACGACATTTGCAGTATGACCGAGTTACTTGATACTCTAAAATTACAAGGGAGGTTGGTCCCTTCACCATTACATATCCCCACAAAATGGGAAGACCTGTATGAAGAAGCCATTAAAGTTGTGGAATGCATTAACTTTACATGGAAAGACAAAATTGTTGCCACCGGATGGGGGGGGGGGGGGGGGGGGAGAATTCAAAGATTCGAATGAAGAACAAGCTTTCGAGAAAATTGGCCCGATAGCCGACATGTGAGGGATGATATCATTTGAGGAGATCTTGGGAGAAATAAACAAAGTGGTAGAACAACCCGAGATTGACGAAGAAACAAGGTTCATATTCTTCCCTTCTTCAGTAAATCACATGACCTGATCAGGGAGGCATTACCATATCCCAAGCTCACTACTAACCCATGACAAAGGGAAGGGCGCTGAAAATCTTCCTATGCCATAAATGACCCTCGAGGAGAGCAAGATCCTCCATCAACTAAAGAAAACTCAAGTTAACATCACTCTATAGGGGCTTTTCATATCTTCCCAGCTGCACATAAATGCTTTGATCAAGTTGCTCACTGGACCCATAGTTCATCCGTCTACTACACCAGAAGAAGCGGTAAATTTAGTCAGATCCTTGACCTCTACCCAAATGCTATCCTTTTTCGAAGAACAAATCCCCAGAATTGGGCCAAACCACAATCATGCACTCAAAATCTCCGTCGAAGTTATGGGGAAAATTGTACCACTATCTCTTATCGATAATGGATCCGCCTTGAATGTCTACCCATTAAAAACCTTCAAATGCTTAGGACTGAAGGAAAATGAACTCGCTCCAACTTCTGCTACTATACGTGCCTACGATAATACCCTTCGGGAGGTGATGGGATCCATAAAACTTATAATAGGGGTTGGCCCTATAAACCCTGTAGTCGAATTCCAAGTTATTGACATCCCAGCTTGTTTCAACCTGTTGCTCGAACGACCTTGGCTCCATAGTATCAAGGGTGTGTCTTCCTCACTCCATCATAGATTAAAGTTCCTCGCCGAAGGACGAGTCATCACCATTTTGGGTGATGACGATAATGTCGAGGGTTCAAGTACTAGCAGTCCAATCCTTGAGATATGACACGGGTCAAACGATATGCTCCTATTAAGATTCCAAGTTAAGCCACTTCTACTCTCGGTGGGGGATGATTTCAAAGAAAGAGTTTGTTCAGAATACGACCCTCATGGAAATGTCAATGTGATTTAGATGTTCAGAAACATGCACTTCATGCCCGGACTGGGGCTAGGGCAAAGACATCAAGGTATACTTGAGACCATTAAACTGAAGAAAGCTTTCCCCTTGTGGTTTAGGGTATCAACCATCAGAACAAGAGCTCAGAATGATCCGTTAGTCTCGACTAAAGAGAAGATTAAACTGCATCCAGACTATCTCAGGTGACTCCTTGAATGGACGATTCATCAAAGAGGGTGAAGACTTCCCCTTTTATGAATTTTTGGAACCATGGTATGACCATACAGAGAAGAAGATGAAACCCGAAATGGAGGTCTTTTTCCAAGACAGCTATCCATGGGCCGAAAGTTCCCAACACCATGTACAACCGCTCATCAAAGATACCGAAGAGACTGAGGAAAGTGACTATGAGGACTCGTTCAACTTGCAGACACTAGGGCTGACACTCTACATGGTTCATTCAAGTGCTACATCACTAGATCCATCCCACTTGATTAAAGCTGCTGATACACCTCTCCTCAACTGGCATGCTACGCCGTTTCTACCTATTGGAATCCCACCTAACCCCAATGTTTACCCCATTTCTTCTTCTGTTATCTATCCTTTCTCAAATGTAATCGAGACCTCCTTTGATGAGGTTATCAATGCTATTTTTCCTATTAATGAAATACACAAAAATTTTGAGTATCTTGTTGTGCCTTACATTAATTGTCTAGATTCTAATCAAACTTTTGATGATGATGATTTTTCAAATGAACAATTCTTAACTGATCTAAATAAGGTTAATAATAAATAACATAATCGCGTTCAAGTTAATGAAGAAGAGATTATTATTATTAACCTCGATTCTAGTAGACAACTGCGCGATATTAGGATAGGGGCTACCCTTGATGAGCATGAGCACGCACAGCTAGAAGAGTTATTGAAGGAATTCATAGATGTATCCGCATGGTCCTATGGCGATAAGCCCGGCATTGATCCTGAAATTGCTCAGAATGAGATCCCTACTCTTCTAGATTACAAGCCGATTAAACAAAAGATGATAAAGCTCCGCACCGAATGGTCGCTCAAAGTAAATGAAGAGGTGGTCAAATAATTGAACGTGGGCTTCATTCGCGTGATAGAATATCCCACATGGCTAGCCAACATAGTGCCTGTGCCGAAATCAGGAGGGAAAGTTCGAATGTGTGCAGACTACCGGGAGTTAAACAAAGCCTCTCCAAAGGATGATTACCCACTACCTAATATCGACAGGATTGTGGACAACACAACCAATCATGCTCTCAAGTCATTCATCGATGGGTTTGTCGGTTACAACCAAATCAAAATGCACCCATATCATCAAGAAAAAATCACGTTCATCACCCCATGGGGAACCTTTTGCTACACTATTATGCCATTTGGTCTCAAGAATGTTGTGGCTACCTACCAGAGGGATGCCACAACCATCCTACACGATCTGATTCAGAAATAAGTCGAGGTCTATGTGGATGATATGATCATCAAATATATAACTAAATAAGGTTATGTTCAAGCTCTCCGAAAGTTATTCGAACGACTACAACAATATCAAATGAGTCTCAATCCACAAAAATGTGTCTTCGGCGTTACAAAGGGAAAACTCTTGGGATTCATGGTCAGTGAAAAAGGGATAGAAGAAGATCCTGCCAGGCTAAAAGCCATACTTGAGATGCCACCTCCCCGAACAGAGAAAGAAGTTCATGGTTTTCTTGGGAAATTACAGTACATCAGTCGATTCATCAGCCAGCTCACCTCCATCTGTGAATCGATTTTTAAACTCCTCTGAAAGGATTCAACCAAAGTTGGGAACGAGGCCTGCCAAGAAGCTTTTGATCGAATCAAACGATATCCGACTCAACCTTAGATACTCATGCACCACAGCCTGGTCTCCCCTTGGTCCTATACCTAACCATAACCGACACTGCAGCTGGGGCTTTGTTAGCTCAATACCTTGAAGATTCCCACAAAGAAAGAGCCATCTATTACACCAGTCATAAAATGGTCGGGTATGAAGTCAACTACACTGCTTTGGAAAAAGAAAGCGTTGCATTTGTTTGGGTCACCCAAAAGTTGCGACATTACATGATCGCCTTCCCTATTAAACTTGTATCCCAAATGGACCCCATCAAGTACCTTCTTGAGAATCCCACCTTATCCAGCCAAATGGCCCGGTGGTTGATGCTCATAGCCGAGTTCGATATCATGTATGTCACGCCGAAAGCCATAAAAAGAAGATACATCTCTAACTACCTCACTGATTACCCCATGGAAGAAGTCGATGACTAGATCTACGAATTCTCATATGAAAACATCCTCTACACCGCTCACGATGACCTCCGATGGAAAATGATCTTTGGCAGTGCTGCCAACAAAAAGGGATATGGCATTGGGATACTTCTGATCGCCCTAGATGACTCCCACACTCCCATCACCATCAAATTGGATTTCCCCTGCATCAATAATATGACTAAATATGAGGCATGTACGGTAGGCCTCAAAGTTACCCTCAATAAAGGAATTCAATGCCTAGATGTCTACGGGGATTCTGCCCTCATCATTGATCAAGTGCTCAGAAAATAAAAAGTCAAGGATGAGAAACCCCAACCCTTCTATGCCCACTTAGAAGAACTAGCCTCTCAATTCTAAGATATCACCTTCCACTATCTACCTCAAGTTAAAAATAACCTAACCGATGCCCTTGCTACCCTAGCCTCCATGGTCGACATGCCCGAAGGAATAATAATGACCCCCTTTCTGGTCCAAAAGCAAGACAAACCAACCCACTACTACCACATTGAGCTCATCACCCAAGAAGATCCTGAGCTAGCTAATTATTGGTATTATGATGTCCGACACCTCCTCAATCATGATAAGTATCCCGAGGGTTCCAACAAGAAAGATCGAGAAACCCTCTAAAGACTGGCCGCCCAGTGCATCATCTGTCACAAAGCACTATTTAAGAGAAACTTCGATGGAACCCATCTACACTGCATCACAGGGGCTGACATTGAAGAGGTAATGTAGAGAATCCACAATGGGGAATGCGGACCCCACATTAATGGTCACATGCTTGCCAAGAAGATCATCCAAAAAGGCTACTACTGGACCACCATAATCTAAGATTGCACCGCCTATGTCCGGAGATGCCTTAAATTCCAACAGTTCTCCAACCTTCAACACCTGCCTCCACGTGAATTGTACAACATGACTTCTCCCTGGCCACTCTCCACCTGGGGCATCGACATTATAGGGAAGGTTATACCCAAGGCCTCTAACGGGCATGAGTTCATCCTAGTTGCCATTGATTACTTCACCAAATGGGTTGAAGATGAGTCATACGCGGTCCTTAATGCCAAGAAAGTGGCCAAATTCATTAAGAAAAACATCATTTGCTGATATGGGGTCCCGCACAAGCTAGTGTCAGATAGTGGGTTTCATTTTGAGGCAGAAGTCACAGAAGTGGTCAAAGAGTATGGGATTCAAAGACACAAATCTTCTCCCTACAAACCTCAAACCAACGGTGTAGTCGAAGCCGCCAATAAGAACCTCAAAGCCATCTTCAGTAAGACGACCGAAAGTTGTTGAGATTGGGCCGACCGAATCCCATACGCCCTCTGGGGCTACCGAACCTCAATTTGAACCTCTACTGGGGTTACCCCTTACTCTTTAGTCTATGATATGGAAGCAGTCCTACCCGTGGATCTAGAAATACCCTCATTACCCATCATGATTGAAAGCAAGGTCAGTGAGGAGGACTGGCATAAAAGTCGCATCGACGAGCTATTACTCTTGGATGAAAGGAGACTGAAGGCATTGTATCACATACAAGGGTACCATTACCGCATAAACGCGTTCATTCAATAAGAGAGTCAAGGATCGCGATGTTCGAGAAGGGGATTTAGCCTTCAAAGAAATAATAGAGCCCATCGGGGACCCAAAGGGAAATTCAAGCCCAATTGGAGCGACCCATACATTGTCAAAAAGATTTTGTCCGACGGTGCCGCCATGCTCACCGACTTAGATGAAGAAGAGATGGCTCGTTCAGTCAATATGGATCATCTCAAGAAATTTTATCCCTAATCCGAAATCTCGGTGCACTACGACTCTTCTCATCTCCCTTCTATTCTTAAAAAAAAATCCCTTCATTTCCCTCTACCCATAACTATGTGGGCCTGATCCTCTACAAAAAATCATTCCCAAAAAAATTAAAATTTTTTAAAAACTCCCAGAGGTACGTAGGCAGCTCATACATCTTACATGAGCACGACCCTTTATTTCTCACAAAACATTATTCTTTTCTTATCTTCAAGAACGACAGTCCATTCTAACATATATTTGAACAAAAGGATTATGCATGCCTTAGTGATCGGTATAGATAATTCAAAATACAAAATTCATCAAAAGGCACAACTAGATGATCAAAAACTTGTTTATTTCACTAATAAGAAACTACAGTGCAATTACACAAGAAAAGGAACAGATGACTCCCTTCCCCTACCTTCCTAAAAAGCCAAATAAAAAACCAAACTTATTTACCGGTACAAAATAAACTCCCCCTAAGAGTCCTACCCACAGCTACCAGAGAATCCCACTCCATCATCCTCATCTACATATTAGGGTCCCCAAGCTTCCCCTGCCTGAATGGAGTGCCGCAGACACTCTATGGACCAATAAGCTCGAACCAGCCTTGAAAAAACTACAACATCTCCCTTCATGGTATCAGATAAAATAAGCCACCTGTGTCTAGTCTCCACTGCCAACATTTGGCTAACTACGCTTCTCCACAACCACTTCATATAATCCCCAGGGATGTACTAAACTCTCCCAGTAGACTGAGAGGGACGGGTCGACGGACGTCGACTCTCCCAAAAAGAGCTAAGCCGTATGCGCAGACGCTTTGTCAAATATTCTACTAGAAAGAAGCCCAGTGTCCGAGGTGGCACGATCTGCTCCCAGCCAAATTGGCATAGAAGTCACCAAGGGAAATAAAAAGAGGTCTGTTTGAGACCAACCAGCTGGACATACGAGTATTCTCCCAGTTTCAGAATTGGCAGTAGCTATCCCCACCAAGGTACTGACTAGTACAGATTTAGAGCCCCATGCTCCACAACCAGTTCTCCCAGCTCTCAATATCCAGGCCAACATTGATGAAATGGCGCGAAAATATGTTGGGTACAGCCGAGAAAGAATATTCCTGAGGTGTCACCAGGCGGCATCTTTCAGACAACCACATACACAACATCACAGGGCCACCCCTAAGAAAGTCAGAACGACCTTCTCGCCAGGCATCTAAGCTATTCAAAGTCTCTGCCAGTATCATCACCACATGATTGTGATGGTAGGACATCCATGAAGTAATATCTATAAGTTGTGGGTCCACCAGCAGCTCCCCGATCACTAGCTGTAATTTTGAAACCAAGCCCAGAACGAAAGCTCTGGCATATCCATCATCACCAACCTCCTGCAAATGCACAGGCCGCAACACCGTCGGAAGAGAAATCATACCTCCAGCCACTAGTGATCTAGCTGCCTAGGATGAAACACAAAAAAACCCGGCTAATAACTCTCGGGGAGAACGAGAAAACTCAGGCAGAGCCGCAGCAACGCCGAAATTTATCCCCAACATGGTAGAAAATTCCTCGTAGGTCGGACATACTTCTTCCAAGCCAAAGCGAAATACATGGTCTTCAGGGTACTAGAATTGTACTGCCGCCATCAGCATGTTCGACTCTATGGGCCGATTATGCCATAAAGAAACTCGACGCATGTTGTAAGCATCGTAGTTGACGTTATAGGAGTACATCGCCTCCAAAGTATCGAGGTAGTTGGTAAACTCAACACTACCAGGGAGAGCCATCTCATGGAACAAGAAAGTATGAATGTGAAGGTGTGAGGAAAACACTCCACTCTTACCCCTCTTTTATACTTGAAAACCCAGACAAAAGACATAACCCCTACAAAAATCAGAGGAAATCCTGCCCTACAAGGTACAAAAGGCTAAAGAGGGTACCAATCAAATCTTTGAATTGATGGGACTGGACTGACCTGCCGATAGGCAGGACAAGGTGCTTTCCGATCGGCAACCCCCTACTTTAGGAAATTTTCCTTTTCCTTTTTTGTCAAAATTCAGAAAACTCAAAATAAATTGATATTCTCAAAAGAATTTCAAAAAATCCATCTTTTCATCTTTATATAAATTCTCATTCTAAATAAAACTTTCCTTCAAAACCCAGAAATATTTCTTTTTATGGTCACACCAATAAAATAAAAAGCGCGTGTGCATGCATTCATTCATTCATCATTAACATAAGATAATCAAAAAACTTCATTGCATTGCATAGATATGTTTTTGTGTTACATCATTTTTGCAGGAAAAGCAAAAAACAAACGGGACTCAACCCGAACCCACATTTTCCCTCTCTCTCACCTAATCTTCACCTCTCTCTCCTAAGAACTTCCACCCCTGCGATGTGCTCTCTTTCCCCTGTGGCGAGATGACGTACCACCACTACCCGAATCAAATTCCTCACTGGATAAGGCAGACGACACCAAATAAGAAGGAACAGGAACCGCATCTCGAATATGGGCAGTCGCCGAAGATATCCAGTCCCTAATATCCCTTAGCCAAGTGGTGGACACCCAAACGTGCTGCAAGAAAAGGAAAAATCAGTATCAGGCAGAAAAGATTAAAAGAAACCAAAGGAAAAGAACATAAAAGATATACATCAGGACGAAGAACCTCCTTTGTCAAGCCCAACTCCTCTGGTTCCATCGCATGAGGATAATGTAGCATAGGCACCATCCCCCCATCCGCCCTCCGGATATTGTATGAAGGGGTATGCAGCCGCACAAAGGGGACCTTCGAATTCCCCATTGCCGCAGATGTCGAAGGAGGAAGGAAGGGAAGTGCATCATTTATACTGGGCGCCATCAGCCAGCTTGTCAAAAAGTCTATATAATTATATGGCACAGTCGTGTTAGTGTACAATAGGTAGCACTCGCCAATCATCGCTGCGATCCTCGCATCCTCTGAAAGCAGCCGCTCCCGCCTCATAGATATAGGGGGCCTCGCAGGTGGCACCACTACCTCCTCCTCACCAATCTGTCGGACTACCCTCTCCCTGAGATACCAAGAGTGTCCAAACTCGTGCGCCATCAAACCCTCATCTACGCATTTACTCTAGTCAACCCCATGTCCTGAACGGTCGTCCCCCAAGGGTAAAAGGTCACCTGAAAAATCCCCAAAAAATATAAGGAAATATAGAATCAGATCACCCAAAGGTTTTAGACTGAAGAAGAAATAATTCTTACCCTATCACTAGTCAGGCCATTCAAGACCTGATGCACCATCTCCAGAGAGAGAGACCTCCTTGACTGCCGATTGGCCTTGCGCCACCGATAAAATCGATAAAAATCCCCAACAGTCTCATCCTTCAAAGCAATCAACTGGGTATTACACCCGATTACCTCATAGAACCATGTCTGCCAAGGATAAAAATTAACAATTAAAAAGAGATGCATAAGTAAAACGCGAATGCATGAAAGGAAAATGCGAATGCATGAAAGAAAAATGATCAAATTAAAAGAATACCTCAAGAAGATACATAGCTCCAGTGAGAGTCTGCCGGTAGCAACGACTAAATACATCCAAGGAAAAATAAAGGGTCGCCAAAGTCAGGCTCCCCCAATCATAGAGAGGGATGTTCGAAAACATCCTCAGATATGGTAAAAACCACAAGTGGACAACGTCACCACTCGATGTCACTAGAAATCCCCCCAATACCACTAAAATGAACAACCGGGCCATCTGTCTCACCTGTAGCCCGTCCTCCACATCAATCACCCTGCTCAATAAAACATCCTTCAATAGCGACAAACGGATGGAGTCCCCAGACACTATCCTCCCCACATCACCAAGCGCCACGCGCACCGCCTCCGGCCTCACCCGCAAAGAGCGATCCAGCTCTATCTTCTCCCCATCGTAATCTAGCTCCAGCAGCTGCTGCACAACTATGGGAGTCACAGTCATCTCCCCAAAGCCAAAATGAAAGGTGTGGGTAGTGTCCCACCACCTCTCCCCCAGAGCACATAAGACCGCTATCAAACGAGGCGTCTCATCTAGCATAAACGCCAACCTCCCAAAGTCTATTGAGGATACCACCCAACGCACCACAGGTGGAAGATGCTCCCAAACATCCTTAAACCCCGTCGTCCCGCGGGCACGCATATTCGATAGAGAAACATCAGACTGTCAAAAAGAAAAAATCCTTGTCAAAATCCAAGAAAAAAGGAAAATCACTAAGAAAGAATGCCAAAAGTCAATTTTCTTACATAACCGTTGGGGCTCACAACCCTCGAAGAGCGATGACGCGATGGCTCCCGCAATAAGGTCCGCTCATCCACAATCGGCTCGAATGCGTCAAAAGAGTTCTCGCTCCCCAAAGCAAGAGGCGCCTTGGCTCTCCACTCCACATTTGCCCAGTCGTCAACAGCCAACCACTCCCTGTGTACTGCAGTGCTCACAAAAGCAGTCATTTTTTAGATTGCAGAATGCTAAGATAATTCACAGAAGAAAATTACAGAAAGAGAGAAGGCAAGAAGCTGTGAAAAATGAGGGGAATTCGCCCCCTTTATATAGGATGCCAAGGGTCATGCCGATCGGAACTGCACCCCACCTACCGATCGTCACTGACCCTTCCTTCTCGAGGAAACACAAAAGTCCATGCCACTACCGAATGTCACCCTCCACACCATGCCGACCGGAACCCCCCTTAAATTTTCATACAGAAATTCCTAAAAAATACCAAAAAACCCTGAAAAATCCTCAGAAAATTCCAAAAAATCCCGGAAAGGATTTAAAACATTTTCACCAAGAAAGTTTTGCACTCCCCCAAGCGAAATCCCTATTTCCCCAACGGAACTCTCAAAAGACAAGTGAATCTCCTCCCGGTAACATCCCCGGAGGACCTCTAAGGTATCCCAAATTTCCTCGAAGGTCTCAAACTTCCTCAAGAAATACGTCCAAACCCTGGACCACCTAATCACTTCCCCAGCATCAAATTGGCCATTCCCCCGGTAAAGTCTCCAAAAGACACGAGGATTTCCCCAGCAATCACCTCCCCATCTCAAATCAAAATCACGAGGTAATTTTACCGCCAGAGTTCCCCAAGAACATCTCATCCTTTAGCCCGCAAAATTGGCTTCGATCCACAGAATTTGTCATCCCAAACTTAAGCCCATAGAATTGACTTCGACCCGCAGAATTGGTCATCTCAACTTAAGCCCGCGAAATTAGCTTTGACCTGCAAAATTGGTCATCTCAACTTAAGCCCATAGAATTGGCTTCGATCCCCAGAATTGGTCATCTCAAACTTAAGCCCGCATAATTGGCTTCGACCCGCAGAATTGGCCATATCACCCTTAAGACCGCATAATTAGTTTCGACCCCCAGAATCGATCACCCTCATCCCTAAGCCTGTAGAATTGGCTTTGACCCACAGAATTGGTCATTTCATCCTTAAGCCCGCAAAATTGGCTTTGAACCGCAGAATCGGTCACCCTCATCCCTAAGCCCTCAGAATTGGCTTTGACCCGCAGAATTGGTCATCTCATCCTTAAGCCCGTAGAATTGGCTTTGACCCTCAGAATCGGTCGCCCTCATCCCTATGCCCTCAGAATTGGCTTCGACCCGCAGAATTGGTCTTCGACCCATAGAATTAACCACCATCATCTTTAAGCCCTCAGAATTGGCTTCAACTCGCAGAATCGATCAACCTCATCCTTAGGTCCTTAGAATCGACATCGACCCTCTGGTTATCCTCTTTCAAAGGCATCATGTAGTGTCTATTCGATGACCATCGTTTGTTCCAAACTCAACCATCGAGGGTCTCTATAGATACCCCATTCTAATACACCCTAAACCTCTCCTTAGGTCCCTAGAACCTCCCTTCATCACTATAAACCTAAGTCATACCCTAGGTACTGATCTAAAGGCCATCAAGCACTCCAAGGCTCCGATTGACCAAAAGTCAAACTCGTTAGATAGAACGAGTCTGAATGAATATTCAAAGGGAACTAAAACCCTTTTCCAACGGTCCATCCCGTGGGTGTGACTTTGACTTACCGTACGGACGAATGATCCATTTTCCCTCGAAACTTGATCAGGAGGTCACCGAATGCTCCCAGACTCCATTTGACCAAAGTCAACTCTTTAGCTCAACTGAGACTGAATGAATCTTCAAAGGCTAGTGAAACCCCTTTCCAACGGTCCATCCCGTGTGCAATTCTAACTTACAGTATGGATGAACAATCCATTTTACTCTGAAAGGTCACCAAGCACTTACAGGACTCGATTGACCAAAGTCAACTCCCCTACCTGAGTTAAGCTCTTTGAAATGTATAAGTACATCTCCTCACCTTTCCAACAGTCCACCCCATGCACGATTATGGCTTACCATGCGGACGAATGATCCGTTGCGTCCGATGATCCCTCGTCTAAAGGACCGACGAACGCTTTCGAGCCATATTTGACCCAAAGTCAACTCTCAGAACCGAGATCAGTTCAAATACTTTCAAAGGTATCTAAAGTAACTTTCCAATGGTTCACCCCATGCGCGATTCGGATCAACGGGTTGCGCTCTACGACCGATTTTTCGAAGGAACATGAAAGAGACTGCCAAACGGCAGGCTCCAAACCCTGCCTATCGGCAGTGTGCCTAAACACATATGTCGATTGGCAGGACCAGGGCTATGACGATCGTCAATGCTCCGGGCTTATAAAAAGGAGGGTCTGACCTCATTTCAGAGGAAGATCAGAGATCCATCACTCTCAGCAAGCTCAGAAAACCCCTCTCGAAGTCAGCGTGAGTTCCACATCCAAATCCCTTTCCAACCTTCACCTTTCAACACCTTTTTCATCAAACTTGGTGAATTAAGTACCCTTCATTATCACCCAAGTGCAAGGGCTGCTCTCCAACATCCAAGATCAAGCTCAAGATCTTCAAGAAAGTCCAACTTTCTCCACTCTCTCCTTAAATTCTCCTAAATCTG
Source organism: Sambucus nigra (assembly GCA_949130495.1). NCBI lineage: Eukaryota > Viridiplantae > Streptophyta > Magnoliopsida > Dipsacales > Adoxaceae > Sambucus > Sambucus nigra. Next base: position 144,962,418 of record OX422212.1, read on the forward strand.
CATTAATTTGTTTTGCTACTTAGTATTTTTATTCTCTCATCTCACATATCTTAATTTACTTTTTATCTAGTATTATTTCACATCTGTTATTTTCATATAAATAAAACCCAAAAAATAAGAAAAAGAGGATTTGCTCATAAATTCTAAATGGGAATTCTCACTCTTTAATCACACTTTTCTCACAACTAAAATCCTTTTTTACACACACACACATATAAGACAAGTCCCAGATTGGGTTTATGGAATAAATCCCACCCCTCGTTTTGCATACGAACTACGTGAACTTTGATGCCTCTCTAGGTTACGTAGGTGTCTCGGGGTAAAACCCAAGACTCGAGTCCTTTTCCTACCTTTCTCTGTTATTTTCTTTTTTTATGTATTCTTTAAAACTTAACTATGTTAGATTCTATATATTTACATATACGTATATTTGTGCTTAGTGGCATATTATTCCATATGTGTTATCATTCCGTTATAACGATCAACACTTGGATAATCGCGTAAATCCTATTTTTCTAATATTACTTTTAAGAACATTCCTACGGATGACTCGCTTTATCTCTTTCATGATACAAGCTGATGATTCCTATCTCCTCTACATATACACATGCACACATATCACGGGGAAATAAAGGAAAATAGTAATAACCCATGAGAGACCATAAGGTCGGAATGGGTGCCTAACACCTTCCCATTTCGTAACATAGCCTTCGGACCCTTTTCGAATCATTTTGGTTTCGTATGTATGAGTAGGTCTTTGGATGCTGTCCTTCGGGATGGCTCCATTTTTTCTTTTGTTTGTTTTGAGTAAAATAGACTGGCGACTCTATCTCTCTACATTTTCACCTCATCATCGACGCCGATTGAAGCGCTCTCAAGTGCGATGCACATGACCAAGATCCTCCCGAGACGAAGGGGAGACCCCCCCTCTTCTTCGCCTCTCTCGCTGCAAGGATGGGAAAGGGATGGCCACAATATTCACACAATAATTCTTCAACACAGTTGGTTCTCACGTCTGAGTTCATTTTGGCCATGAACACCCATTGGTTCTGTGAGTATTTTAGAGAATTTGCCTTTCATTATTCTCATAGAAGTGGCCCCCTTCTTACTCACGTAGGTGATATCCATAAGGAGTATCATGCAATACCCCACTTAGACGTACTAAGATATGGATTTCATTAAAAGTGTAAGTTTTCCTAACTTCGCAGCAGATGTGCACTGTCTCCTATTTGGAATGTATATGATTAAATATCCCTTAGTACGTACCAAATATAATGTAGTTTGATTTTCCCATTGAACCTAGATCTTGGGATCTCCAGTCAACTAGTTTGGGTTGCCACTATATTGATTCTTGTTTATTTTTTAGGCTTTAAACCCATTCCTCGATGATCTTTTAATTTTCTATCAATTTAAACCTTTGCTAAGTGGATCTGTTATATTATCTTTTGACTTTACATAATCAATTGAAATAATTTCATTTGAGAGAAGTTGTCTAAATGTATTATGTCTATGTTGAATATGTTGTGACTTTTCTCTATACATGTGATTCCATGCCCGTCCAATCGTTGATTGACTATCACAATGTATACATATCGCGTGCACATGTTTTGACCAATTTGGAACATCCTCTAAGAAGTTTCGAAGCCATTCAGCTTCTTCTCCATCTTTATCTAGAGTAATAATTCAAATTTCATTGTTAATCTAGCAATACACGTTTATTTTGAGGATTTTTAAAAGACGGCTACACCTCTAAGGGTAAATACATACCCACTTATTGACTTAGAGTCTTTTGTATCGGATATCCAGTTTGCCTCGCAATGACCTTTGAGTACAGATGGATATCTCGAATAATGAAATCTATAATTTTGAGTGTATTTTACATAACCTAAAACTCTCAAAATTACTTTTTAGTGGTCTCTCCCTGGATTATTGTATATCAACTTAGCTTACTTATCGAGTATGTTATTTCCGATCAAGTATAGTATATGATGTACATTAAACTGTCGATAATACGAGAATACTCTAATTGAGATATGTTATCACCATTATTTATTATTAGATGTAAATTTACATTTACTGGTGTCTTAGTAGGACTGATATTATATTTCTTGAATTTTTCAAGTATTTTCTCTATGTAATGAGATTGTGATAATATAAGTCCACCAAATGTTCTAGAAATTTTAATTCCTAATATAACATTGGTGACACCTAGGTCTTTCATGTTGAAACGATTATTTAACATACATTTAGTATTTTTGACAATGTCAGTGTTACTACCCATGATTAGCATATTATCCATATAGAGGCATACAATGACATATCCATTTTGAGTACTTTTGCAATAAATATATTTATCACACTCATTAATTTTGAAACCATTTGATAACATAGTATTATCAAAATTTTCATGATATTGCTTTGGTGCTTGTTTTAATCCATAAAGTGATTTTACAAGCCTACATACTTTCCTTTCTTATTCGATAGCTATGAACTCTTCAGGTTGCTCCATATATATTTCCTCATCTAATTCACCATTCGAGAAAGCTGTTTCCACATCCATTTGATGTATTTCAAGTCCTTTTATTGCGGCTATTGCTATCAACATTCGAATGAATGTGATTCTCGTCACTCGTGAGTATGTATCGAAGTAATCTAAACCTTGTTTTTGTATGTATCCTTTAGCAATAAGTCTTTCTTTATGCTATCAATTGATCCATCATATTTCATCTTCTTTTTGAAGATTCATTTGTAAACTAAAGGTTTTGAACCTGCTGGTAAATCCACGAGTTTCCAATTATGATTTTGCATTATGGATTAAATTTCACTATTAATTATTTATTTCCAATTTGAAGCATCAAGTGAAGATATAGCTTCTTTCTACGTTTGAGGATCATTTTCTAACAAGTATGTTAGAAAATTAGGACCAAAGATAGTAGACTTTTTTGTCCCTTCGCTACGTCTTGGTTCATCTATTAAAGATTCTTGATCTTTGGATTGGTGACTACCAGTAGATGTAGCATCATGTGTCCTTTTAATAAGAATAGATTCTCGGGTCATGTTATACGAAAATTCATTTTCAAAAAATGAAGTGATACGTCATGAATATTATACACTATCGCCCATTTTACTTATGAATTCTGGTACAATTGTGTCTGCTAATTCTCGTGTTTATGCTCATATATTGTATAACCTTAGGTTTTGTTATATATATATATATATATATATATATATATATGTGTGTGTGTGTGTGTGTTGCAAAGTTTATTTGAGTTTTTATAGGTATTGGAATGCTTAACGGTGCAATTGGTGCTATTCCGGAAGTTCTAAATGCATTACGCAACTTTAGGGGCATTTTAATCATTTCACGTTCTATCCAAGCATCTATTGTTTTCTTTTGCTTTGTTATTTGTTTACTTGTTTTGTAACCTATATTTAATTGCTTTTATTTATTTTCTTTCATTCAATTTGTGCCATTTAACATGCTTTGTAGGTAACTTAATCTAGGTTGAGATTATTAAACTCACATGGGTTAATTAGTTGCTATGCTATGGTATGATGGGTCTAGGGTAGTTTTAATGAGTTAATTATTCCTTATGTCACACTTAAGAGATTTAACGAGGTATATCACGTATGCTTTGTATGTACAACCTTTCATGTGTAATTCCACAAATATTCGTTAACACCGAACTCAAATTCAGCTTTTATGAGAATTTAGAGGGTGACAACTCTAGGTTTAATTAATTGTCCAAATGTTTTAAATCTTGCTAGTGCTTTTATATTCATGTAACCATTTATGTTATTTATCCCATGTGAGGGAGATGATTCTCAACCTATAGCTTTACTCATTTTGTTAATCTATGTTTAAATACTTGCCTAGTTTAATGATTTTCTCACATATCATCTTTTACACTTTTATTTGCGAAGTATTAAATTAATAGAATTCTAACAACTAGTGTCTGTGGATTCGATACTTGGACTGGATGTTATACTCCCGTAAACATTGTAGTCAATAGTGTAGGTTTTATATTGAGACGGTGAAATGAATTCAATGACCATCATTATTAACTCGGACGCGCGGGTTTTACCCCTGATCAAAATTTCGCCATTACCGGGGACTAGTTTTTGCTAGAATTTTATTGACTTGACATTTCCTACTATTTTTTCTTTCAATTTGTTTTTTTTTTGTTTTAACGAGTTTTGTAGTACTTCTACATTTGAGCACCAAGAAACACTTGAATCTATTTGGCACACATCACTTTGGGGAATTTTCCATCTCGAGCCTTTTTTGGGGTAAACATATTTTATTCTAATGTTTTCGGTAATCGTGATGATAATTCTCAAAATCCCCCTAAACTTATGACTTTTGGTCAGTACTCTCAAACCCAGAAACTTGAAATATCTAAAATGACTTTTGGTGAGTATTACAAAAGTTAAGAGTTCGTTTGTAAGAATTTTGAGAATGATTGTTTTGATAGTGGGTCACAAAATCCTTATAATAATAATGTTGAAAATAATTGCAATAGCTTTCAAAATTCTTATAATAATTATTTTGATAGTAGTTTCGAGGAGGATTTTCAAGATTCTCATTTGCAAGAATTCTCGCCTCCACTTATGACATTGCATGAGGGTTTGCATATTCTTGACAATGAGAAACTTGAGAACCGTTATCTGGAAGAAAATCATTGTTGGGAGCATGACCTAGATTTATTATTTGAATCCAACAATGATTTTTCTTCTGATACTTTTGAAGTGGAAGAATATTTTGAACCAAATGAGGAATATTTTTTTACTTTGGAACAACCCGTTCTTCACTTGGCCCATGGCATAGTAGAGAATGAAAATGGAGAAGAAATGGATTTAGTATCCATTTGCAATGAAATGGTTTCTTCTCTGGAAATTAATGATGAGGTTGAGACTTATGTTTCACCTTAAATAATTTTAGAAGTGCATTTTATTGAAAGTGAATCATTCTCCTTTAGAATTAAATCTTCTAGCGATGATGAGTTATCTCTTGAGTTTGAATTTATTTCCTCCCCATCTTTATTCTACCCTATCAAACTGAAACAACTACCTAATGAATCGATTCAAAACTTTAAAACATTTAACCCTTTCATCGACGAGGATTACTTGCTTGAGTAGCTTTCCATGAAGGCAAATTTTCCTCCTTGTGCGCCTCCTCCCTTTCCAATTGAAAAACCCTTAGGAGGAAATTTTATTTTTATTGGATCCCATGTGTTTTCGTCACCCATTTTTTCCAAATCCCCCACCATCCCCCCAAAAAACTTAATTGATTGATAGTGGTTCCTTTCTTTTGCCTTACCCATACCTTCCATTCTTTGAACGCAATTTCTATTTTTTGGAAGGTATGCATAAAAATGAGGAGACACCAATTACCCCTTAAAGTCAAATCGTATTTTGGGTGGACCCTCAAAAATTTTAACTTCTAATGTATAGTTAGTTAGAAGTTCAAATTTAGGTTCTACATAGTTAATTATTATTTTTATTTTTTTCTGTACAACTTTTAGTGTAATTAGCTATGTTTTTCTTTATTTTGTGTATGCTTGGTTCTGACAATTTTTGTGGGTTCAACGAACTTGAATTTATGGAGAGTGTGCGTCCCGGACATGCAGTTGTTAAAAAGCTAAAACAAAAAAAATTAACTCACAAAAATATTTTCTCTATTTTGCACACACCCATACTCACCTTTTTACATATATTTTTTCTTATTGTGTGTGTGCCACTTATTGTAAATTGTATCATCACATTAGTATTTTTATTTTATATATATATATTTCAGTTTTTTTATACATAATTTTTAGTTAGTTTAATTTTAATTTTTTTCTCCCCATTTTTTCCCATTACAACCATGTGGTTGTTAACATAAACTTAAAAAAGGGATGCAAGTCTTAGTAGGCCACCAAAAAAATGCAAGCAGGTCTTAAAACGTGAAAGCAAGTCCTATTAAGTAGCAGGTTTTTGCTTAAAAAGAAAGGTAGGAAATTTTTATAGGCTAAGACTAGCAGGTCTTGGTAAAAAACAAGTAACCAAGTCTTGGCTCAACACAAAGCAGAGCAATCCATGGCTTAAAAAACAAATATTAGCAAGTCTCGATTAAGGAAAAAAATAGGTCTGCATTTTTTCCCCATCTCCACGGTAAAAACCGTAACCGCGGTCGATCGGCCCTCCAAGATTGGTCGGCTGGTTCTAGGTTCCCAAACCCACTGGATGTGGTTCGAGGATTTTTTAGAAGATACGGTCGATTGGGCTCCCACCCAAGGTCGATCGGGGGCAGCAGGTATAGGCCAACTCTGTTTTCATAAACGATCTACACTTATCATTAATCCCCCACACTCTCCTTTACCCTACCCACCCCAATTACGTGCCCTGTTTTTTTCCCCACCTAAATTCACTCGATTTCAACCGATTTCTACACAATAAGGTATAAATTCATCCTTATTATGATGTCTATATGATAATTATCAAAATTCTAAGGTTTTATGCATTTTTTTGACAATTTGTGAGTTTGTTATTGGGTGTGTCTCAATTGTTGTTCCAACTTGTTTTATGCTTGATTGCTGATTTATATCCATTCATGAACACAAATTATTGTTGCATTCTTGTGTTCTTTCATGAATCGGGCTTGTGTTGGTTCAAATGAAACTCACACACCCTTATATTACATTGTACAAACCAAGTGTTTGCTAAAATGCCTAAACCATTTTTTTTCGACATGTTTAGCATACACTAACGTATTTTGCACTCGTTGTCATACCCCAAACTTTTTGTCACAATGTGATATGTTTTCACCCGGTTTTATATACTTGCACACACCATTTTAACTTGTTCACCGAATAATTTTAATTGTGCGTTACAAATTTTTTTTGTCTTGCCTAATTATTGTTTTATAGGTTGAAATGGTTGCAATCAAAAAGTATATGATTCGAGAAAGTATGTGTCATCCCGAGGATTCGAAGGGTTCCGTTGTGAAAGAGAAAAAGTGTGGTTTCATGCCTATTTTCAAACTCAACAGAGGTCGTTAGCCTACCATTGTGCGTGGAACTTTGATCATGTGCCGGATGTGGGGGGTAAAGATATGCGTCGGGATCCTCTGGTGGTCCCGATCTCTGAGTATTGTTGTAATGGGAAATTCTTATTTTTATTTATTTTTCTTCCTTTCTTCCTTTCTAATTTTAGTATATTAAATTTTTAGTATTGTATTGTATTAAGTTGTTTTGTGAAATTATGAAATGGGAAATGATAATGTAGTTGTTGGTTTTTTTATTGATTTTGATGCATTTGTACCTCCATTTATATAAAATCAAACATTCACCATCAATTTATCTAGTATTTTCACTTCAGCCCCTCTATATTGTTGTGACTTACGACATGATTTCTTTTAACTTAATATTTGTGTAAATATTTTTATTTTTCTTCGGCTTGCATAGGGATCATGTTGACTACCTCGAGGATCGCTCCAAATCAGGGTGATTTACTTCTATCCTTCTCTTTTTTATAGTGTCTTTAATTACATTGAGGGCAATGTGCGATTCAAGTTAGGAGGTATGATTAGTATTCCCGGTTTCTATTTTATCACCGTGTGCCATGTTCATATTTATTAATTGGATTTAAAAATAATTAAAAATCAAAAATTATTTTCTTTATTTCTTTTCTCTTTCTTGGGCCTTCGACCTTAATTTCCTATGATAAATTCAATAATTTCCATATCCAATTGCTAATTCAATGATGCATTTTCTATTTCTTTCATGTTATTGAACTTTAGTCCTCAAATTATTGAGAATAAATGCATGAATTGAACCTTGAAAACCCAGTAGCACTTGAGTATATTTTATAAATGATTTGGTAGGACAATTATAAGTTGGTATCTTTTTGTTGCTTTGTGTACACTAAAACCGAGCGAGCTTTGTTCTTTTCTTCATTTGTGAGTGTTTTTACACTACTCTTTCGTCCTTGAAAACGTTGATTTCGTCGGTAATCTCACTATTCTTTCATTTGATTGTTCATTATTTGAGTTCATTTATGAAATGTGGTACTTGAGCATGATTTTTAAAGTTGTTTTGACTTGAGAATTGCGTAAACTTTAGAAAATTATCATAGTCCATCTTTGTGATATCACCCATATTGACTTGGACCTCGCCCTATATATTCCCTAGTCAACCCCTTTGAGCCTAAATATAACCTTTCATTTAATTTCCCCAAAATCCCATAACCAAATCCCAATTGGAGTGATACAACATAAACATTACCTTTCATACCTTTGCGTGGAATGTTAATTAGGATTGAATGATGTTGGTGTTGCGTGGTTGCAATTAAGCATTTGAGAGTGAAAAAGTGAAGAAAAATGAAAGAAGCGAAAAATAAAAGAAAAAGAAAAAAGAAAAAAAAATGAAAATAAAAGAGACAAAGAAAGAAAGATAGAGTATTTCATTTATGTACATAATGTTCAATAACCTTTGTCAGTCTCCAATTTCATACATAATGTTTGTTATGGAAATTATTTTTGAATTTTCAAATTGCCCACAATTTTTCATTATCCCAATTTTTTCATCCCCAAACACCTTTGAATCCATACATATTCCCTTCCTTTCATAACCTTAACCCCAAACCTACATTACAACCCTATAAAAGTCCTATGTTATCCTAAGGTAAATGTAAATCATAAGTTTAAATAATTATGATAATTTGTGATTATGCATTTCACCTCTTTAATGATGATATCATTCCACGGAGATTGTAAAGTTTTTATTTTATATATAGCATTTTTCATAGATGACATTACGGCCTAGTTTTCATTTACATTTACTTATTAAGACTGCGTGTCCCGGGTGTTACACCATATTCCGTGTGCTTTTATTTATTGAGTGTAATATCTAGAGATGATTGAGTGGAAACATGCATTAATTGTTATCCAGGCTATAAGCATTTTTACCAAATCAAAGATTTTTGCATGTGCACACACCCCTCACATTTGAGGTTTTAATTCCATATATTTATTCTTTTAATGTTAATAGTTTTGGATTATTGAGCAAAAGTCTCTTTTGCTTTGTTAATAATATGCTGAAATATTTAGTTGTTGTTGAGCTTGGCATATTGGTTTGTTGGGCCTGTTTTGAGGAAATTTGATGTTTGTGGGTTATATCCATGAAAACCCTCATGAGAAAACACTCGTCGACTAGGGTAACCTAGGGGTTTAACGGTTTATTGCATATGCTAAATGCAATCGTTCGCCCGCAAAAGTGTCATTTATATATTTTATGCTTATATACATTTTGTATCATCATCTGTTCATATGGTTTTTGTTTATTTCATCACTAGGAACTAGTAATGTATAAGTTAGGGGGTGTGATACGTCATGAATATTGTATATTATCCTTCGTTTTACTTATGCATTATAGTACATATGTGTCCGTTAATTCCCGTTTTTATTCTCATATATTGTATAACAATATATATATATATGTGTGTGTGTGTGTGTGTGTGTGTTACAAGGTTTATTTGAGTTTTTGTAGGTATTGGAATAGTTAATGGTGCAATTGGTGTTGTTCGGGAAGTTTTCAACGCATTACACAACTTCGGGGGAATTTTAGTCATTTCTACATTCGAGCTTCGTGCCCAAACTCTTAACGGAAGTTGTATCCCTTTGAGTCGGCTTCGCTTGGCCTCTGGCTGTTCATTAATACGGTTTCTAATGAGCATGTTATGTCCATTCTCCCGGGGAGCTCCTTCTTGGTTATTCGGAAAAATCATTTTCTTTATTTCTTTTTTTTATTTCTTTTACCACTTACTATTTAAGTGGGTTTTTATTGTATTTTAAAACATATTCTATCATCTTCTTTTATCATTTTTTTTATTTGTTAGGTTAGGGAATAGGGTTTTTGGAGGGGATTTTAGGTTTTGCTTCTCTCTCCTAGGGTTTCACCCAAATGAGTTTATAAGTCACTATTCATCATCTTCTTCATCTATCCAAGCTTACATTGTTGTTTTTCTTGCTGTATTATTTGTTTACTTGCTTTGTAACCTATAATTAATTTCTTTCATTTAATTAATGCCATCTAACATGCTTTGTAGGTAACTTAATCAAGGTTGAGATTGTTAAACTCACATGGGTTAATTAGTTGATAAGATATGTTAAGATGAGTTTAGGGTAGTTTAAATGAGTTAGTTATTCCTTGTATCACACTTAGGAGATTTATTGGGGTATATCACGTATGCTTCATATTTACGACCTTTCATGTGTAATTTCGAGAATATTCGCTGACACCAAACTCAAATTAGGATTTTATGAGAATTTAGAGGGTGACAACTCTAGGTTTAATTAATTGTCTAATTGTAATTAATCTTGTTAGCACTTTTATGTTCATATAACCATTTATGCTATTTATCCCGTGTGAGGAAGATGATTCTCAACCTATAGTTTTACTCGTTATGTTAATCTAAGTTAAGTACACACCTAGTTTAATGATTTGAAAAACCCTCACTAAGTTATTTTAACTTTTGTTAAAAGGGTTAAATGAGTTTCGAATTACTTTTTTAAGAGACTCTTGTAAAAATCTTTAATAATATACAAGATGTGCTAAAAATAGTTTGTTAGAACAAATTATTCAAGATTCTTGGAATTAGTTTTTTACTTTAAACCTAAGTCTATATAAAAAGATTGTAGTTATGGAAAATAAAGCAGTACACGCAAGAGTCAAGTTTTTTAACGTGGAAAAACCCCACCCCATTGGAAAAACATCCACGGAGGTCTCTACACCTCAAAATAAAAATCAACTAAAATAGTCTAAGGATTACAAACAATCAATGAGAAATACACACAAAGAAAGCCTATTCTAAGTTCAGAAATATACCTACGCTCCTCAGTTATTTTCTAACTTTTTTAAGGCTCTGATGTTATCCTCTCCGATCTTTAGCTTTCCTCCTTTGCTCCTTTGTCTTTACGTCGACTCAAAAGGCCATAATCTCTCAACCAATAACGCTATTAAGTGATGGTGGGTGATTGTGTTGTGAGTGTTGTGCCTAAATCACACGCATACACTCACACACACTTAAGTATATACATTTCCGACAAATTACAAATCGTCCAAGTATAAAACCTCTTTTCACACTACTGAAATTAGACTTACACATATTTTCTCACAAAGGTTTTAGATCGTTAAATTTTTAGAATATTTAAAATAGAGATTCTTTAGAAATTATTTATGTACAAAATTTTCGAACTAAAAAATTTACCAAATATAAAATATGAAAGTCTTTATTTTAGGTTTGTAAAAAATAGAGAAATGTTGGATAAACAGATTTTACAAAAATTACGAAACAGATCCAACATGAGAGAGAGCTTTATTTCTACTTAAATAAAAAACAACATAAGATCTACATGACTATATCACTGAAATATCGTTAAATTTCTACAATCAGAAATGAGGCATAATTTGTGTGAGGCTGTTGAGTGAGAGATTTAGACCTAAAAGAATCTAAACAGTAAACCGAAAAAATCTAAACTCTCAAAAATATTTTCTTAAGAAAATTGGACAGAGTTTTATTTGTGTTTTTTTAATTTTCTCACTTTTTATTTTTCTTTGCTCTTCTCTCTCTCTCTCTCTCTCTCTCTCTCTCTCTCTCTCTCTCTCTCTTCTCTCAAATCCATAGCCTTTCCAAAAATTGAATTTGTGAAGAGGAAGGCACTTATTTATACTGGTGATGGAAGGGTCTGGAAACCTTAGGGAAATTAAGGGCTGAGATTAGTTCGACTGTTCAAACTCTAAATCTTATGGCTCACAATGCACTGCACAACATACGATTTTGATTGGTTCTTTTTAAAGTCACAGGGATCAACTAAGATTACATGCAGGCTTTAGATTACAATTAATCCAACAGTAAAGATTGAAACGTTCAACATAGACAAAAAAGAAACTCAAAACCATCCATGAATAAGCCAACACATGTATGGATCTCAGCTGCTAAAAAATGCGTGTTTTAAAACATTAAAAATATCATTTGCACCCATAAAAGTCTCAAGCGCTTTCGAATTCTACCCAAGGTTGTTTTTAAGAAGTTTCAATATATGAAAATTAACCCCCAACATTTTTAAATTCTTTTAATTCTTAAAAAATGGGTTTTAAATGTTTAAAAATTACTAAAAATTCCTAATAAATGTAGAAAATTCATTTCAATCCAAATTAACTCTCATACCTCATATATGAAGAAAAATATGAAAATTTGAAATCCTAGAGTGTGTTGTGTGTTGGTTTTCTACCTGAAGGCCATTGATCTTTGCTGATGTAGATACTCTTGAAATTCCTTGAGATGGAATGAAGTAGGAGTGACTCAACTCAATTTTGTCTTATTTTCCAAACTAGTTGATGTTCTATATAGTTTAGACTCAAGTGAGTCAACTATATAGTGTGCTTCAATCTCCTACCTTTGAAAATGAGAGACAAAATCTCTTTTGAGTCATCTAGGACTCGTAGGGTGAACAAAATATAAGGAAAACATATTCCTATACAAAAATCAATCTACCCCATTTACTAGAAAATGAAAATTACATAACTAAACTATATACGGACCAATACCCTAGATGTATCCAATGATATTAACGCTACTGATTCTTGCAAAATAATGCAACTCATGGCAAAGATCAAGAATTTTAGTTGAATTTATACAATAGAATGTCCAAGATGGACTCAAATATCTCTCACCCATTTTGTCTCAAATGGACAAGGGGTGAAAAATCACAATAACCAGATATGAAGTATGAAGTATGAAATAAATCTATCAACCTAAATTATACAACTAGTCATTTTTAAATGACTGAACCCTATATCCTCAAAAGATTAAATATAAACAAGAAAGCAACCAGTGGATATAATAATAGGTGATATGATTCTATTTAGGCAATAACATACCAATGGATTTTCTTAAGGATTCAAATCGTATATTATCCAAAGGTTTAGTAACCAAATCATCCAGTTGATATTCAGTGGGTAAATAATTAATCTCCAATTCTTTAAATTCAACTAATTATCATATGAAATGATGTCTTATCTTAATCTGTTTAGTAAGAGAATGTTGAACTGTATTCTTAGAGATATTAATCGCACTTTGATTATCGAAGTAGGGTTAGCTTTTCTTCTTTAATGCCGTAATCACTAACCATTTGTTTTATCCACATTAATTGAGCACAATAGCTTCCTGCTGCTATATACTCTGATTCTATTGTGGAAAGTGAAATGAAATTTTGCTTTTTACTACTCCATCCTACCAAATTATTACATATGTAATAACAAGCACCTGATGTGCTTTTACTATCATCAGAACACCCATCCCAATCAATGTCGGGGTATCCTATAATTATGCTAGATGTATACTTTGTGTACTATATACTTAAGTTTATTGTCCCTCTAACATACTTAATTATACATTTAACACATAAAAGGTGACTTTCTTTAGGTGCACTTTGGTAATGGGCACAAATACATACCACATACATAATATCACGTTGAGTGGCTGTTAAGTATAGTAGGTTTCCTATCATGCTTCTAAATAGGTTATGATCTATAGGTTTCCCAAGTTCTTTTTGGAAACTTTGTAGAAGTACTCATGGGAGTCCTAGTAATTTTGGCATTATCTAAACCGAATATATTTACCAACTCTATTGCGTACTTAGATTGCGATATGAATAACCCATTATCAATTTGTTTAACTTGAAGTCCTAAGAAATATTATAGCTCCCCCATAAGCGACATTTGGAATTCTCCATGCATAATTTTAGAAAACTTTTTAACCTCAGATTGGGAAGTGGAACCAAATATTATGTCATCGATATAGACCTGAGCTATTAAGACTTGTTTGTTAAAATGTTTAACAAATAATGTCTTGTCATTTCCACCTCGTCAAAACCCTTTATTGATTAAAAAGGTTGACAGACATTTGTACCAGGCCCAAGGGGCTTGCTTTACATCGTATAGAGGCTTTTTGAATCTATAAACATGGTTAGGGTAATGTGGATCAATAAAGCCTCTCAGTTTTTCAACATAAGTTTTCTCTGTTAAAATACCACTTAAAAAGGTGGATTTCATATCCATTTGATAAAGTGTGAATTGTAAGTGACAAGTTATGGCCAATATCAAGTGAACAGATTCAAGGCGTATGACAGGGGAAAAAGTTTTCTCTAAATCTATTCCTTCAACTTGAGAGTAACCCTGGACAACTAATCTAGGTTTATTTTTTAACTATCATCCCTGACTCATCTGTTTTGTTTTTAAAAATCCAATGAGTGCCAATAACCCTTTTATTTTCTAGTTTAGGTACGAGATACCACACGTCTTGATTTTTGAATTGGATGAACTCTTATTGAATAACACCTATACAAAATGAGTCATTGAGTGATTTATTTATATTCTTTGGTTCATTTAAAGAAACAAAGCATGCATAATGAGCAACATTACGTCATTAGGATCTTGTACGTAGTGGCTCTTCAGAGTTACCAACTATAATATCTAAGGGATGATCTTTAGAATCCAAATTAGGTACTTCAGGTGTCTCAGTTGGTAAAGGATTAACTATCTTTGGAGAGTCATATGTAAAATTGTTTTCAGACTCACCCACTACAGTTGGCCCTTGTTCTTTATTCTCGACATTAGTGTCACTTACTATCACATTTATCAATTCCATTATGACTTTGGTATACAAATTATAAATGCGATAAGCCTGACTATTAAGGGAGTAACCCAAAAATATTACTTTATCACCACGGGTTTAAAATTTAAACAGATGTTCTTTGTCCTAAAAAACATAGAAAATACTCCTAAAAGTTCAAACATATTTTAAGTTGGGCATTTTTCCACACCAAAGTTCATAGAATGTTTTTTTGGTATTTTTACGAAGGTAAACTCAGTTGATAATATGACACGCTCTTTGAACTGCCTCAACCAAAAAATATTTTGTCAAGTTCTTAGCATGTATCATTATCTTAGCCATTTCTTGGATTGTGCGATTTTTACGCTTAGTAACACGATTCTATTGAGGTGTTTTAGGTTCATTGAACTCGTGTAAGTAACCATTACAGTTATAGTATTCTGTTACGTCTAAGTCTTTAAATTCACCTCCTCTATCGATAAAGAATTGATTGACTCGTAATCCTTTTCATATTTAATTTTTAAAAGAATTTTTAAAAATTCTCTGATTGTATTAGATTTTTGTTTTAAAAAGGCTACCCATGTAAATCGAGTGAAATCATCCACCATGACCAAAATATAACTATTACCACAAAGGCATACAGTTCTCGAAGGACCCATGAGATCCATATGGATTAGCTCTAGAGGTTTTGTTGTTAAAGTTTCTTTAACTTTCTTATGAGAAGATTCAATAATTTTTCCTTCCTGACATGACCCATAAACAACATTTGAAATACTTTTTATTTTTGGCAAACCTTTAACTATAGTTTGTGAGCTTAATTTGCTAACGTTATTATAATTTATGTGACCCAAATGATTATGCTAGATTTCATTATCATCAAGTTTGGCTAATCTACAAGTCTCGTTACTCGAATTTACTGTGTAATAGTTATCTGGGGTCCTGTGACCAGTAAGTATGCAATCACCATTATCAATTATGATTTTAAAATTAGTTTTTTAGAATCTGACTGTATGATTAGAGTCGCAAAATTGTGATATACTTAACAGATTAGCTTCAAGACCTCTCACTAATAGAACATCTTTAAAAATAGGGAGTTCATTTTCTTGGAGTGTTCATTTGCCTATGATCTGAGTTGATACTCCGTCCCCAAAAAAATCATTTCCTCCTCAAAAGTCAGTTATGTCAGTTAATTTAGTATTGTCTCCGACCATATGTTTGGAACATCCAAAGTCTAAGTACCAACCAGAAGTAGTGTGTTCAGCTTTCAAAGCACTTATCACTATATTACACTTCAACTGAGGTATTAGATCATTCACCTTTTTATGCACTTATCACTATATTACACTTCAACTGAGGTATTAGATCATCCTTTCTAACCCATATAAATCTAGTTTTAAAAGGTTTATGAGATTTTGGTTTAGTAATATATCTAGGATCCTTTCTCTTAGACTTCTTCTTAGCATGAGATCTTTTCTTCCTATTCCTACAGTTAGAGTTGTTATTGGGCTACTTAGGAAGTACATAATTACTTATGTTCTGTCTAGAATAGTTAAAGTTTTTATAAACGGGTGATTTATAAATAGGCTTATATAGTCTTTTTTGAAATTATTCATCGAGATAGTGTCTATAAACATCACAACATGAACAATATTGGTGACTAGATGGTTGTCTCTAATTTTTAAAATCTTTGAAAAGAGGTTTATCCATTTGGTGGACATTAACCGTAGGTCTGACTGCAACAGCTTTCCAATGAGGTTCAAATCTCCTAACAGGGGGCAAACGTATCTGGCCTTAGATTCAGTAGTAGGCTTTGGACAATTTTTCATCAAGTTCTCTGGCCCTTTTTATTTATTCTCAAAATCAAGTTTTAAGGATAGAAAATCAGGATCTGGACTTAGATTCAGTAGTAAGCTTTGGACAATTTTTCATCAAGTTCTCTTGCCCTTTTTATTTATTCTCAAAATCAAGTTTTAAGGATAGAAAATCAGGACATAGATCAGTAGGTCTTTTTCCAAAAGACATAAATTTTATGTTTTGCAAAGGTTTATGTTGTGTCTTAGTTTTTTTTATCAACAGCTATGCCTGTTTTGTCTTCAGAATTGGTTTTAATTTAGGCAATACAATCTTCAAAACAATTGGAATTATTTTCAAACTTAGAAATTTTTTTGAAGACAAATGAAACCTTTTCTTTATATTGTTCCAATTCTATCAAAGTTGCCTTATATTTCTTTTCCAAAATGTCACTTGACTCAGAAAGTTCTTTAATTCTTTCAATAAAAGATTTATTTTTGGATTCATAGGGGAAACACTGATTTGTGTAATCCTTAGCGTTCTTCTTTGCCATTAGGCTTAAGGCTTCAATTCTCTCAATTAGGTCCTTGACAGTCTTTTCTAGTTTAGCGCTCTTCCTAGGTATCTTAGTGTATAGTGTGTGAATGTCAAGGAGATCATCATTACTGGACTTATTAAGTGCAGTGTGTAAATTTTCCTTTAATGTTTCATTCATCGTACCCCAACACACATTCAATTCGTCATTTTTTGTTTCACTTTGACTCATACACATCGTCGTGGAGTTATTATGTAACACCCCGTGTTTTTATTACTTATTTAATTAATTAATTGGAAATTCGAGAAAAAAATAAAAGTTTGGATTTAATGATTTTTAATAATTAAATATGTTGGTTTTTATTTTTGAAAAGTAAATTTTTAAGCGGAATTAAAATCAGATTTAAAATGGAGTTTTAATAGGGTTTTTAGATTTAAGCTTTTTTTGTGGTAGCAGTTTCAGAAGACTTTCTCGATCAATCGACGAGCTCTGTTAGGCAACAATCTGCTTAGAGTTTTATTATAGTTCCAATTATATTAGGATTCCTAATCACTATATAACACTAATTCATGGGGGATCATTCATAATCCATTTTTCTCATAGTTTTTCACTAGATAACTCTTCCAAAATAGTTTCCTCTCCACCATAATCATCAACCTCCAACATAATAAAAATTTTGTCACAAGTTTTGAAGGCTTAATTGGGGTTTAATCAAGTTTGTCCAAGAACAACTCTTTGCTAATTTTTCGAGAGGAATCCAGATCTGTAATCAGATTTTCAAATCGATCTTCACTTTGGAATGAATAATCTATTCCTTTTCTTTAGTATTATGTGTTTTAAGTGTCTCCGAAACCCTTAATAATGTGTTTTTGATTAAAATAAATTAGTAACTTAATTAGAGATAGTAGACACCAAATCTTGGGACTATTTTTATGAAAATTTTAAATATGATTTAATCTTTTAAACCCTTGGGTGCATAGGTTAGATTTTTGGGTTTTTATGTTTTTGGGTGAAGGTTCTCATGTAGAATTTATGGGGGTTATTTATATGGTTAATGGGACGCGCTCACACTTATAAAAAGTAGATGATTTACAAAAGAAAACGGTTATATCTGATTGAAAATTATTGCAAGTCAAATAATTTAACGTTATTGAGTGGAATTAATGGTGTAGAAATCAACGACGGTGTTATTAATTGATTTAAATTAAATTAGAACACTTATGATTAAATTTCTATGTTGTGCATATTGAATTGTATTTTGTGTGAATTATTTTAGTCGCTTTTGCCATCGCATGGACGAGGGGCATTGGGTAGTATATTGCTCAACCCTATTTTAGGATGCTTACTAGGTATGGGACTAGGGAGTAGGCCTTCATTAAAATGTATGACTGGTAGGCATGGGACTACCTAGTGTAAATCCATGGAAATTTTATATTTCGGGGTGGGGCAGATTTTTACGTTATATCATTACTTCGTTAGCTTAGGCATGAGACTAGGACGTGTTTTATATTGGTGATTTACCCTATATATAGGATATGACGTATGTGTACTTAGGAACCCTTAGGGGTATTTTAAGGATCTCACATAGATTAAAAGTGTGGGGTAAGTTGTTAATTGTGAAATTGAGAAGATGAGAATTAATGCCTAAGATAAAAATGGGTATTAAAATATATTGGCGACATAATCAGCGAGGGCCGATAATTTAAATGGGCCAACTAGAATTTTATGTCGTGTAGTGTGTAGAACCTCGTCATGTAGTAGGGGTCGACAGTTTATGCGGATCAGCTAGAGAGGATGTATATTTTGGTGGATAAATCACCCGAGGCGGTAGGACCGCTATACTTAATTAAAGTAAGAATTGAGAAAAGTGACAATTTGGGTTAATCTAATTAAATTAACATTTTGTGACCGTGGGATATTTAAAATGATATTGGTGTGATTTTTATAAGAATCTTTGGGGTGGTTAATAATTTGTCTTTCTTGCGTTTAATTATCTCGTATAATTAAAATACTCTATTGTGATATTTATTACGTATAGTGTTATTGTCTGGATTCACCGATCCTATTTGAGGAGAATAGTGTGTATTCATACTCGGGGCTCTAACCTCGTGCGTTGACTAATATTTTCAGGTATTAATGCTGAAGTAGCTGCATAGGATTTATCGGATATCGCTTGGAGGTGCAGTTGTAGTTGCTTTTATCTACAGCTTTATTTAGTTTAGATTTTCCTTTTCGTTATATTTTATAATGTGACTTCATTTGGGTTTTATTGGTCCATTCGGTTTCAAAGTTGTTTGAGGATTTTAGTAGGAGTATTTACCGTTGGTTAATTATTCAGATTTTGAATTAATTCATATTTTTTGGAGGTTGGATTATCTTGGAGTTTTAGCATGTGATGGTTTTTATATTACAATTATTCATTGGGATTGATTATTATTCATCTTGTGGATTGACTTTTATTATCTCATGTATGTCACATGCTGAGAATGGTATTTATTTAGTAACGCCCGATATAGTTTGGTGGTGGGTTGATCAGATTGCGCGGGGTGTTACAGATGGTATTAGAGCATGGTCTTAGGTCTCGTAGGTTATGATCCCGTCTTAGTTTTTGCGTTGTTTATCTTTAATTCCTTTTAATGATTTGTACTCTTAGTTATTCTGACTCTGATGCATCTTGTTCCTATCTTTTCATATGGCGAACACTAGGAGACCTGGGAGTAGTAGAGATGATTCCATTTTATATCCCACGACTTAGGAGAGACAGCAACAGTTTTTTTTGGATGTCGAGGAGTTTGTGACGATTATTAGGGAGGTCACAATGGCCGTTATGGAGATGGGTAGACAAATATAGGTGACTTTAGACACGCAGCAGCAGGTCACACCTATTTCGACTTGGGGTAGGGTGATAACCAGTTTTCTCAAGGGCAATCCTCCCACCTTCGTAAGAGGGATCTGATCCATTGGTTGCTCACCAGTGGAGGAGCGACATGGAGAAGCATTTGAGGATGATGGACCCCACGGACGTGAAAAAGTTAATGTTAGCGACGGTTAAGATGATTGAGGATTCGTTACAGTTGCAAGAGAGTTCCACCACTTCGTAGGATAAAGATCGGTTGAGTTATGCGGACTTTTAGATAAGGTTAAATAACAAGTCTTTCCCATATGCTATTAGGTGTGCGAAGAAGAGGGAGTTTCTGGAATTGGAGAAGGGATCGAAGTTGATTGTCGAGTGTGAACAGAAGTTCACTAATTTATCTATGTTTATACCGGAGGAGGTCGATACTGAAGCAAAAAAGATGGAGTGGTTCATAAAGGGATTATCTTTGTCGATTAAGCAAATGGTGTTGGGGAATCCAACATACACTACTTATGACCAGATGGTGGATGATGCAATGTTACTATGGAAAAAAAAGGCCAATTATAAATAGAAGTTGGTAAAGAGACAAGAGTCAAATGGACAAGGAGGTGAGAATAAGGGTCGCAATGGCCAACCTTTGAAGAAACAGAAAATAAATCGAGGACAACAAGGTGAGAAAAACTATGGTATGAATTCAGGAGCTATTAAGGGTGCATGTTTTGTCTATGGAAAAATAGGACATCGAGCATCTCAGTGCAACAAGAGGGAGGTCTAATAGGGCCAACAAGTCCAAGGCGCACACGGGCAACAAGGTCAAGGAGTACAGGGGTAGCAAGGACTGAGGCCTCTAGTTATTGTAGCAGCAGGTGTTCAGGAAGCACCAGCAGTACGATAGTGTCAGGTGGCTAGGAAGTGGTCGCAGTACCAACCAATACCGGTTATAGGAGGTGCTATTTACTTCAAATTCAGGCCGAGGCAACTCAACAGGAGCCACGACGTGGCTAGTCGAGTATCGCGGTACATAATTACTTTCTTAGGTAATTATATTTATCGCGGTACATATTATATATATATATATATATATATATATATAATATTTTATCGAGGGATTTCGTGCGTGTAGGATTGGTTGTATGGGCGCCTGATCACATCACTCTACGGGTAGGCATATGTGAGATTTATTTTTATTCGCGCATTCATACTTCATCGAATTTTGAGGACGAAATTATATTGCTAGTGGGAAAGTATGTAACACCACGGTATTTTATTAAAATTTTGGATTTAATGATTTCTATTAATTAAATATGTTGGTTTTTATTTTTGAAAGTAAATTTTCAAGAAAAATTAAAATCGGAATAAAAATGGAGCTTTAATAAGGGTTTTTAAATTTAAGCTTTTATTGTGGTAGGAGTTTTGCCAGACTTGCTCGATCGATGGGTTTCATCGATTGATCGACGAGCTCTGTTTGGCGGCAATCTGCTTAGAGTTTCATTAGAGTTCCAATTAGATTAGGATTCCTAATCACAATATAACACTTCTAATTCACGGGGAATCTTTTATAATCCATTTTTCTCATAGTTTTTTCACCAGAGAACTCTTCCAAAATATTTTTCTCTCCACCATAATCATCAATCTCCAACATAATCAAGTTTTTGTCACTAGTTTTGAAGGCTTGATTGGGGTATAATCAAGTTTCTTCAAGAACTACTATTTGCTAAGTTTTTGATAGAAATCCAGATCTCTAATCAGATTTTTCAAATCGATCTTCACTCAGGCATGAATACTCTATTTCTTTCCTTTAGTATTATGCGTTTCAAGTGTTGCCTAAACCCTTAATAATGCATTTTTGATTAAAATCAATTACTAACTTAATTAGAGAAAGTGGGCACCAAATCTTGGGACCGTTTTTATGAAAATTTTAAATATGATTTGATCTTTGAAATCCTTGGGTGTGGAGGTTAGATTTTGGGTTTTTATGGTTTTGGGTGTAGGTTCTCATATAGAATTTATGGGAGTTATTTATATGGTTAATGGGGCGCGCTCACACTTGTAAAAAGTAGATGATTTATAAAAGAAAGCAGTTTATCTTATTGACAATTATTGCATGTTAATTAATTTAACGTTATTGAATGGAATTAATGGTGTAGAAATCAATGGCAGTGTTATTAATTCATTTAAATTAAATTGTGACCATTATAAATAAATTGTTATGTTCTGCATATTGAATTGTGTTTTGTGTTTATTGTTTTAGTCACTTTTGCCATCGCGGGGACGATGGGATTTTGGGTAGTATATTGCTCAACCCTATTTCAGGATGCTCACTAGGTTTGTGACAAGTGGGTAGGCTTTGGTTAAAATTTATGCTTGCTAGGTATGGGACTAGTTAGTGTAAATCCGTGAAAATTTTATACATTGGGGGGGGGGGGCAGATTTTTACGTTATATCGTCACTTAGTTAGCCTAGGCATAAGACTAGGACATGTTTTATATTGATGATTCATCCTATATGTATGATAGGGCGTATGTGTACTTAGGAAACCTTAGGTATGGTACAAAGGGGTATTTTGAGGATCTCATATCGATTAAAAGGGTGGGGTAAGTTGTTAATTGTAAAATTGAGAAGATGATAATTAATGCCTAAGATAAAAACGGGTATTAAAATATATTGGTCACATAATCGGAGAGGGACGACAGTTTAAACGGGTCAGCCGACGTTTTATATCGTGTCGTGTGTGGAACCTCGTCATGTAGCAGGGGTCGACAGTTTAAACGAATAAGCTGGCATTTTGACGAGGGGATGTGTATTTTAGTGGAGAAATAACCCGAGTTGGGAGGACCACTATACTTAATTAATGTACGAATCGAGAAAAATGATCATTTGGGTTAATCTAATTAAATTAACACTTTGTGACTCGGGGTTATTTAAAATGATATTGGTGTGATTTTTATAAGAATCTTTGGGGCTGGTTAATAATTTTTCTTTCTTTCTTTTAATTATCTCGTATAATTAAAATACTCTATTGTGACATTTATTTCATATAATGCTATTGTCTGAATTCACGGATCCTATTTGAGGTGAGTAGTGTATATTCATGCTCGGGGCTCTAACCTCGTGTGTTGACTAATATTTTCAGGTATTAGTGCTGGAGTAGCAGCATAGGATTTATCGGATATCGCTTGGAGGTGCAGTTGTATTTGCTTTTATTTACAGTTTTATTTAGTTTAGATTTTCCTTTAATTCGTATTTTATTAAGAGACTTCATTTAGATTTTATTGGGTAATTTGGTTCCAAAATTGTTTGAGGATTTTAGTAGGAGTATTTACCATTGGTTTAATATTCAGATTTTTAATTAATTCATCTTTTTTGGAGATTGGATTATCTTGGAGTTTTAGCATGTGATGGTTTTATATCACAATTATTCATTAGGATTGATTTTTATTCATCTTGTGAATTGATATTTATTGTCTCATATATGTCACATGTTGAGAATGGTATTTATTTAGTAGTGTCCGACGCAGTTCGATGGCGGTTGCTGGCCACCCCGTTGTCCGGATTGCGGGGGTTATTACATACTACTAATAGTATCAACAAAATTAACATTATCTAGACAGATTGCAAATAAACCAGAAATAGGCAATACATCATAAGACATAACAGAACTAGGCAGGATAACATCAAGTTCATTATTAGTGGCAGACATATCATTAGTATAGATAATTTTTACAAAAAAAGACATGCAACGTTCAAGAGCTGCATGATTTAGCCTCATATTCTCTAGAATCGTTTGATACATCCTAAGTTTTACTAATATGTGCTCTAGCAGTGTTATTCAGTTTTAGCCTACAATTAGTAGCTAAGTGAGCCATTTTACCACATATAAAACACAAAGTATTTTTAAGGTCTCTTTGATTTCTATGGTTGGTCTCAGTATTTTGTTTGTCCTAATTCCTTTCATGAAGCTTGTTATTGGAATGATTAGGATGAGTAGATTTCCTTTAATTAGAAGCAACATTATTTCTAAACTTTAGAATTTTCTTAAATTATTTTGAGATATGGGCTATCTGATTATCCAAGGTTTCCAAATCACATTCCTCATCAAAATCAAGGTCAATATTAGGCATACCTAATTATGGTGAAGTCATTTTGGACTTAAATACGACATTAGAACTAGAATGCCTTTTATGATTATTGGAGAGATGCTTTTTGAATTGCAGTTCCATTTCTATAGTCCTAAGTTTTCTAGTGAGGAGTTCAAGGGTCAAGTATGGATCGTATATCTCCTCAACTGCATACCTTTTTTTGTCAAACATAGGGGGGGGGGAGGATCTTAGATATAATTTCTTTTCTATTGTATATTATACCATTAGCATGACAATTTGTTATAATACCAGTCAATCTAATGTAATATTCATCAAAGGTCTTTGTCTCATGCATAAGCAATGTTTTATACTGCTGTATCAACATCTGTGTTTTGGTAGCCTTAACACGTTCATCCCCTTCATGGGTTATGACTAGCGTGTTCCAGGCTTCCTTAGATTTTGACCAGTTATAGATTATTTAAAAGTCATATTCATAGACAGACATAAATATAGCATTCTTCCCTTTATTATTACTTAAAGAGGCATTTTTTTCTTCTTTAGTAAACTCACTGAGGAGCTTCTTTATCGTATTAGTTCTACCTTCTTCTATAGGCTTGGTTGGGTGAGAATAACCATTTTCAATAGATTCCCAGACATCAACTCCCAATGTCCCTTGGATGAAAGCAATCATCCTTACTTTCCAGTAAGGGAAATTGGTTCCATCAAAGGTATGGATAAATTTCCAAGACGCTCAATTTTTCATCCATTAAAAACATTTGATAAATAATCTCAAAGCATAGGATCAAAAGTTTTTGAGAAAATAAAATACTCAGCTCTGATACTGATTGAAAAACCCTTGCTAAGTTATTTTAAATTCTGTTAGAAGGGACAAATGAGTTCCGAATTACTTTTTGAAGAGACTCTTGTAAAAATCTTTAATAATACACAACAGTTAAAACAGTTTGTTAGAACAAATTATTCAAGATTCTTTGAAATAGGTTTTTAGTTTAAAACCAACGTATATCTAAGCAGATTGTAGCTATATAAAATAAAACAGCACGCACAAGAGTCAAGATTTTTAACGTGGTAAAACCCCACCCAGTTGGGGAAACATCCACGGAGGTCTCTACACCTCAAAACAAAAATCCACTAAAATAGTTTAAGCATTACAAGCATTCAATAAGAAATACACATAAGCACCTACACTCCTCAGTTATTTTTTGACTTCTTTAAGGATCTAATGTTGTCCTCTCCGATCTTTAGCTCTCCTCCTTTGCTCTTTTAGCTTTACGTCGATTTAGAAGGCCATATTCTCTCAACCAACAACACTATTAAGTGATGGCGGGTGATTGTGTTGTGAGTGTCATGCCTAAATCACATGCATACACTCACACACACTTAAGTACATACAATACCTACAAATTTCAAATTGTCTAAGTATGAAACCTCTTTTTCACACTTCTGAAATTAGACTTAGACTTAGATTTATTTTCTCACAAAGGTTATAGATCTGTAAATTTTTAGAATCTTTAAAATAAAGATTCTTTAGAAATTATTTATGTACAAAATTTTTGAACTGAAAAATTTACCAAATCTAAAATATGAAAGTCTTTATTTCAGGTTTGTAAGAAATAGAGAAATGTTAGATAAATAGATTTTACAAAAAGTTACAAAACAGATCCAACATGAGAGAGTGATTCCTTTCTACAGAAATAAAAAACAACATAAGATCTACATGACTGTGTCACTGAAATAGATCGTCAAGTTTCCAAAATCATAAATGAGATCTAGTTTGTGTAAGGCTATTGAGTGAGAGATTTAGGCCTAAGAGGATATAAACAGTAAATCAGAAAACTCTAAACTCTCAAAAATATTTTCTGAAGAAAACTGGATATAAGTTCGTTTGTGTTTTCTAATTTTCTCGCCTTTTATTTCTTCTTCTTCTTCTTCTTCTTCTTCTTCTTCTTCTTCTTCTTCTTCTTCTTCTTCTTCTCTCTCTCTCTCTCTCTCTCTCTCTCTCTCTCTCTCTCTCTCTCTCTCTCATCTCTCTTTTTTCTCTTAAACCCTAAGACTTTCCAAATATTGAAATTATGAAGATGAAGGCATTTATTTATACTAGTGATGGAAGTGTCTAGAAGTCTGAAGGAAATCAAGGGCTGAGATTAGTTCGACTATTCGAGCTCTACATCTCATGGCTCACAATGCACCGCATAAGACATGGTTTTGATTGGTTCTTTTCAAAGTCACATGGATGAAATAAGATTACATGCTGGCCTTTGATTACAATTGATCTAACGGTGAAGATTGGAACGTTCAACACAAACACCAAAAAAACACAAAACCATCCATGAATAAGCGAACATGTGAATGGATCTCAGAGGCTGAAAAACGCGTGTTTTAAACATTAAAAATATCATTTGCACCAAAAAAAGTCTCAAAATTTTCGAATTCTACCCAAGGCAGTTTTTAGGAAGTTTAAATATATGAAAATTAACCCCAAACATTTTAAAATCCAAAATTTAATTTTTTTAAAAATGGTTTTTTAATGTTTTAAAATTACTAAATATTCCTAATAAACGTAGAAAATTCATTTTAATCCAAATTAACACTCACACGTCATATATGAATAAAAATATGCAAATGTGCAATCCTATAGCGTGTTGTTTGTTGGTTTTCTACCTTAAGGACATTGATATTTGCTGATGTAGACATTCTTGAAATTCCTTGAGATGGAATGAAGTAGGGATGACTCAACTTAATTTTATCTTCTTTTCCAAACTAGTTGAGATCCTATATAAAGTAGACTCAAGTGAGTGAACTATATAGTGTGCTTCATGATTTTCTCACATATCATCTTTTACACTTTTAGTTGCGATGTATTAAATTAATAGAACCCTAACAACTAGTGTTTGTAGATTCGATACCGGTACTGGCCGCTATACTCCCATGAAGAGTGTAGTTAATAGTTTAGGTTTTTATATTAAGGCAGTTAAATGAATTCAATGGCCAACATCAGTAACTCGGGCGCACAATTTTCACCATCGATCAAGAAGCGCCCTTAATTCAATGATGGTATTAACATGAATATCATGAATCTCAGATTTACAAACTAAAAAGCAATATGCACTGATATTATTCACATAACCAATGAACACACAATCAATGGTCTTTGGCTCTATTTTTACCTTCTTAGGTTTAAGAATCATCACTCTAGCTAATCCCCCCCCCCCCCCCCAACACTCATAAATATTTATAGGAAGGTCTTAGACCTTTTCATAACTCATAAGGGGTCTTATGAGTTTTCTTATGTGAAATTTTGTTAAGAATGTAATTAGTAGATATCATGATTTCCCCACATAAGTTATGTGGAGCTCCTATACTTCTTAACATGGAGCTCATCATCTCCTTCAATGTGCAGTTTTTGCATTCAGAAATGCCGTTAGATTGAGCAGTACACCATATTAGGCGAATGGTCATGGCCAAAGTCCTTGGCCAGGACTGTGGGTTGTGGCCAAGTGTTGTGACCATTTTCGTGGGTCATGTCTCAAATCCCTGACCAAACAAAGGGACACAGACCTTGGGGTTCCCGGTAGATGGTCGTGAACTATAGTCGTGACCTATACACACAGTTGGTCAAGGCTAAAGGTCGTGACCCATCCTTTAATATATACGAATGGTCACGGATCAAGTTCGTCACCCATCCTTCAAAATATGAAAATGGTCACGACTATGGTCACGGCTCAAGGACATGACCCACACATTGACCTTACCCCTATTTATGCGAGAAAATAAATAGAGATGGTCATGGACTTTGGCCGTGATCATTTTTAACTATATTAAAAAAAATTGGGTAAAATTTCCTCAATTTTCTGGACATTCTAAAACCTACGTAATGTAAACCCCGCATGACCATAATGATAAACAATAAATTATAAAAGCCCGCGTGGTCACGGTACCCACAATTTCAGAGCACGATGATATTCTTAAATTATCATCGTGCTCTCAAATCGAGGATACCATGACCACGTGGTCGATTCCTACGAGTTACATTGGTCCCATGCGAGGTGTTAGCACCAATCACGGGGCCATTTGGGGGGTGTTTTGGGGTTTTCCCTCTAATGATATGTTTCCAAGCCTAAGCTAGGGTTTGAATCCCCCTAGCTTTACGCTTCAGGTTTACAAACTGGGGTGTTTGCCTACGTACCTATTTCCTACAGTCGAAGTTGTCGCCTTCCCCTTGAATTGCTAACTAGAAAACTGAGCAGGTATCATTCTGCGCTCGTGACCAACAGGAAAAAAGTTAAACTTGTCCTTCCTAAAAGGGTGACTGGTCGTTATAAATCTATGATGACCCGTGTAACTCATCTTATTACTATGTTTTAGCCAACAAGCTTCAGTTTCCTCCCCACATATGGGACATCCATAATAACCATGAACATTATAACCAGACAAGGTCCCATAAGCTAGAACGTCGTGGATCTCCCACATCACCATTGTTTTAACTGTCAACTCTTCACCCTTGTGAGAGTCGAACGTCGTCATGCCTTTATCCCACAACTCATTAGTTCTTCGATTAATGGTGCTAAAAATGTATCTATATCATCATTGGGATCCTAGGGCCTAGGTATCAATAAAGACAACAATGTGAACTCTTTTCTCATGCATAGTGTCAGAGGGAGGCTTAAAGGTGCAAAGAGAACTGGATAATAACTCTGACTAGTACTTAAATTACCGAAATGGTTAAACCCATCGGTTGAGATTGCAAGATGAACGTTGCGCGGTTCCTTTAAAAATTTATAGTGTTGTGCGCTTAAAATTTTCCAGATAAGTGAATAAATTGGATGACACATCAGATTCCCACCCACCTCGCATTGAGCGTGCCATGCCATGGATTTCGCAACCCATGGTATAGTCAAAGACCGTTTTAACCGTGGCCCAAGTCGAAAATACTTCAAAACCTTTTGTGGGACTTACTAGCACTTGCGATTTTTTACAGCTTTGTCCTTTCCATTCTCATAAACCATATATTTAGGCTCACTGCATACAGGACATTCATCCATCTCGTCATGCTCATTGCAGTACAATATGCAATCATACTTGTATGCATGAATAGATTTGTATTTCAAACCGAAACCCTTTAAGCTCTTCTTCATGGTAGGATAATTGTCTGGTAACGTGTTCTCTTTTGGGAGAATATCTTTAACCCAGTTAAGAATTTCAGTGATGTTGTTCACAGACAAACCCAATTAAATCTTTAAATTATGAAAACCAATCATTACATATAATAACGAGTGATCTTCATCACAATATTTATACAACGATCTAGCCTCATCATCTTTTAACCATATGTATTCCCGATCTCCTGGAAGTTCAACATCAAATTATTCATTTAGTTGGCCATAATTTGCATTATCCCTATCCATATATTGGTGGTTTTGACGATTGTGGAGTCCATAATAATCATCAATTAAGTCAGTAAATGGAAGATGTGTTGGTGAATCATGTACCACTTCCACTCGTTGGGGTTCCATTACGCGATCGGGTATCGGTGATTCTTCCAGAATAAAAGGTATATTTTTTTCACCATGGTATGTCCATATTTTATAGTCTTGACAGATTCCCCACTTTATTAAATGAAACTCAACTTATTCTAATGACTTATATTTTTTGTTCATAAAAAGGGTGCACGGGCATGAAATCTTGCCACTTTTAAGATTTTTGAAAACGTATTTAACAAATTCTTGAATGTCATTTACATGATTATTTAAAATTCGATTAGTCTCTCCCATCCACTCTTTCTATAGTCGAAAATGCATGTAATAATCTTCAAATTTCTGTCACGTGGTAATAGCTTAAAAAATATTATTACAAACAACTAAAGCAATAAAAAGATATTATTAAAACTAAAACAAAACCAATATTCTTACAACTGGAACAAAAAAAAATGTTATTACAACTGAAACAAAAGAAAATATTATTAGATCTTATCCAACAGATAAAGTGGCCAAGTAATAAAGGAGTCTGCATAATTCCTCAAATCCAGCCCTTCCCCGTTGTCAACGTGCAAAAGTACATCTCCGCTTCCGTTGTATATTTCATCGACCAGTATTTGAGCCTCACCCATCTCCAAAGGTCCGTTGTGTACTGGAGTTCCAACAACCCTGAAGATGAGTGTGCACACCCCAACAACCCTCTTATTACTCAGGTCTTTGAAATAGTACTTTTTGCCATAGTCACCGTGAGTTATTGATGATGATCCAAATCCCGTGAAAGGTAGAGGCACGAGGAATGGGAATATTGAAGGAGTCCGCATTTAGGAGGGTAATGTTGGATGAGGCAGCATTTGGGTGGGGAATACTGGATGAGGAGGCATTTGGGAGGGGAATGTTGGATCAGGCGACATTTGGGAAGGGAAACTTGAAGGGGGAGGATAGGGAAAACCTTGATGAGGAGGGTAAGGGTAACCTTGAGGAGGCAGCATTGGGACTCCATAATTTTGGAAAAGGGACACAAGTTGCCCAATTTGATTCGTTAGCATTCCTAGGTTATTTTGGATATCCTGAACATCCCAATCAGCCTTGAACTATCACTCCTCATTGGACGAGAAATGATCCTTGATCGAAGAAAACTCATCCACGAGATGTACAATCTGTTAAAATTTTATTTTTGGCATATGTGAGCCAACACGTCTCGTCCTCCCTCTTTTGTCATTTGCAAAGGTCTGGGTCAGGTCATCATTTTCAAGGTCAAAGTCATCGTTAGGGTTCGAACCTAACTAACTGTTGATAGCCTTTATTGATTCTAGCATCTCAAATAAGTACGAAGTGAATTTATTATCTTTGCCCTGTCGAGCATGAATGAATAAGTTGGACCGATTTGTTTTTTTACTCGTATATGGATCATCCTATTTCCTAATTGCCCATTCATTTTTCAAATCCTCATATGATTTGGATTCCATCTTGTGGATGTCAGTTTTTTGTGCCCTATTTTTTTTTATTTTTCTCCCTTTGGACCAACTTTGTCTCCTTCACCTCATTATCCAAAAACTTATTCCACTCCTCCACCAAAATTTCAACATTGGGACGCACTCTCTCTTTCAAAGACAAAATATCGGAGCTCGCTGCCTCCTTCGAGAAATATTTATTCTGAAGGTTTCTCCTGTATGTCCTCAATGATTCAACAACATGAGATAGAACCTTATTCTTGTAACAGTCGAGAAATGGGAAATACTTGCAGAGTTGATCGTATATGTCAACTTTAACGGGTTGATCGACTAGGTTCCAGCTGTCTGGTCCACTAACTCCCACGTTCATTTTTTCCAGCGCTAAACACCGGCCTTTAAAGTTCAACATGTCATTCCTATCACCCGTTGGGTTATTCTCGATAAGGTAGAACTCTATGGGCTTCTTTTGGATTCGATATCATTGGATGGGGAAAGTGGAGCAATGGGAGTGTTGGATAAGGGCGCCGAAGCAGCTGAAGTTGGACTTGGTGAGGAGGGAGTCATTGGTGGAGTTGTGTATTGCTCACCCATTGGTGTTGAGAATTCAGGTTGTGCACGAGATGGTGAACCTCGTTGTGGTGTCACCTCAGCACTTGGTACCCTTGGGTTGTTTCCTCCTGACATTATATACAAAAATGAAAAACCATAAGTGACTAAATAATTATAATAAGAAATTATAACTAATTAATCAAGCTTATGACTATATACACACACATACATGCACACACACACACACACACACACACACACACACACAGATATATATATATATATATATATATATATATATATATATATATATATATATATATATATATAACCTTTTCAAAGTAAGACTTTAGAATATGTTCAATGTGTCTAATCTCCATCCATTCGGTATTAGTTTTTAAGAACCTATGAATTTTTGGACGTGGCCACCTAGGAGGAAGGGTATCTATGATTAATGTGTAGATATCCGTGAAATGTACTTGAAATCCCATCCTTTTCAACTTGTTGGAAAGATTCAATTTAACGTGCATATGGCGCGAGATATCATAGTCTTTGTCAATTCTCTTTGTACGTAGTTATATCCATAATGGGTGGATTTTTTTTTGCCTTCTCCAACAACGTAAGTAAGGTCAGGGCTACGTCGGTATCATGGGTGTGAAATATATTTTGTATAACGTCATCCGAGTTTTCTTGTAGGGAAAATAGAATACGATCAAACATGTAATCATGTTGGAGATTAACTCCACGATTTACAAGGTAGTTAAATTGTTCAATGTTTTTATTTCCATGCCTATAAATAGGAGTACCCTTTATATGACCTCACTAATAAAAGAGTTATGTGTGCAGCCCAAATGTAACATGTCCAACTCTTGTTGCCAGTGATTATCACCGTGCCTTATTTTTCCCAAGAAAAATATACGAGGGAGTGAATATGAGTGATATACCCATATATACACATGGCCAGGCCGAGGACACCCTGCACCTGGATGGGGTCAGGGTGACCTCATCATCAGGCTCCAGACGACCCCTCAGGGGCCGAACCTTCATCAGGCCCGACCGACCCTTCATCAGGCTCCAAACGACCCCTCAGGGGCCGACCCCTCATCAGGCCCGGATGACCCTTCAAGGGGCCGACCTTTCATCAGGCTCCAGAAGACCCTCCAAGGGGCCGACCCCTTATCAGGCCCAGACGACCCTCCAGGGGGCCCAGACAACCCTCCGAGGGGCCAACAGTACGAGGCCTAAATTAGGCCTGACTCACTATTAGAAGGAACTTTGCCCTCGGCCTCGTGTTACAAGGCGAGGGTGACGTCATCACAGCGAGTGGTTTGGGAGACGCGTGGAACAGTGCGCGTGAGGCTCACAGGACACGTGGAAGACCGTTACAACCGAATCACCCCCTCACGTGAGGGAATATTATGTCATCATTTGGCATCTACAGGTGTCAGCAGGAGATTGGCTAAATCATCATTCACATGCACCATGCATGCTTGGGGGGTATTCTACACCCCCCAGGACCTATATATACTTGTCACCTACAACCCTGCAGGGGGATGGTCAGATCGTTAATTGTAACCCTAACAAAAACTCTCCTTGTACACACAGTAGAGAGAGAAAGTGAGCTTATGTGCATTGTATCCAAGGCTATTAGTGCCCATACTTAGTGGATCACACACTCACAGTGGATGTAGGCCTAATTGGCTGAACCACTATACATTATTATCTTGTTCCTCTTATACTCATCTCCTTCTACACACTTACACACTTATACATATACATCTATGGCTGCCATGGTACTTGCAGTTTGAGCTCATCATCACTTATCTGGTGGTGCTAAATCTCAGCATCATCGGTTTGGCGCCGTCTGTGGGAACGAGAAGACATGTCTTCCTTTGTACAGCTTGACCTCACTGGGCACTCCGGTGGTGAACCAGCTCTCCCCCTGAGAGGATATGTTTCACCATTGAAAGAGACACATTAAGGTTCTCAAGCTCACCAGTCTTTTTTCCAGTTCAGCTGTTCACAGCTATAACACATGGCACCGGAGATGCCACAACCACCACTTCCCCCACCGGATGATGGGGGAGGACCCAGTTCCAGTCAACCACCACCTCAGTCTGAGATGGCTAATGTGGCGGCAGCCTTGAAGTCTCTGGCAGCGAGCCAACGGATCATGCAGGAGCAGTTCACGGCTCTGAGCCAGAACATACTAAGACCACCACGGGTCTCACCTGAAATGATTACTCCGGCAGCAGTATGAGGCCAGAGGACCACCCCAGGCACCACACAAAGACCTGCCACCCCCTCAGCGGCGTAGGGATGTTGCTGACCCCCGGCGTCTACGCCTGGGGAGGCAAGGAAACCCTTGCCCTGGGGACAGGTATGACAATCTGGAGGGGGAGGAGGCTCCCATAGAATGCTGGGAGCCATATGAGGTCTCCAATAATACTGTACGACCCCTCCAGGAGAGCAGAGGGAAGTGCGGAAGATAAAACCCTGACGATCGCTCGAGAGGCTTTGCTTTCGATCGCCTGAGCAGGGGATCGACCTTTGAGAGGCTGGGCCCAGTGAATGACCTGCGAGAAAAATTGTCCAGGTCAAGGAGCGCCGCGAGGTCCAAAAGGGAGGCAGCAGATGGCCGACCCCACGGGGGCCGGCCCCTGGGATGGGACGATGGACAGGGGGAAGTAAACAGCCGATGCAGGCCGGTCGCGGCAAAACCCTCTGCCCATCTCGAGGAGGCGGCAGGGGATAACATCGGCCGAGCCGACCCTACGAGGCCCTGGAATGACTCAATCCAGCAGTTAGAGGATAAGATTGGCGATATACTAAAAAGCCGAGACCCTCTTCAGAGGGGGTACACCATAGGCTCATCCTTTGTGGCGAAGATAGTCAACTTCCCTACGCCATCAAAGTTCAAGCCACCTGTGGTCACCCCAAGATATGGCGAGAGAACCAACCCTTTCCACCATATTGAGATGTACCAGTCGACAGCAAACATATACTCTATCTCAGATGAGATGAGGTGTCGTGCCTTCTCTGGTACCCTGACTGGGGCTGCACATGTCTGGTACACGTCTCTCTCAAAAAACTCCATTAAAAACTTTAAGCAGTTGGCAGACCGATTCATCCACAACTTTTGCTTTGGGATGAGGCCACAGAAGATGACCACCCACCTGCTCTATGTAAAGCAGGGGAAGAATGAGAGTCTAAGAGACTACATAGCCAGATTCAATAAAGAAAAGTTGGAGGTGGAAGACTATGAGGAGAGCATATCTATGACAGCCCTGATCGAAGGACTCCAAAAGGGGAAGCTGTTATGGAAGCTTGTTGAAGACCCTCTGAGGATGATGGCTGAATTGCTGTCAATAGCGGGAAAGGTGATGAACACCAAAGAGGCGATGGCCGCAAAATACAAAGATGAAAAAGGAGGTGCTAGTGGGGGTAAATACCCTAAGAAGAACAAAGATGGGAAGAAGAGGTCTACGGACGACAAGTTCGTTGGTTACACCCCTCTAACGGTCAGCTGTGAATAGATTCTCAATGAGATAAAGAGTGACCTATCTCTGAAGTGGCCAGAGAAGTTGAGGGCAGCCCCCAATAAGAGGAATAAAAACCTATGGTGCGAATTTCACCTAGTCCATGGTCACATAACAGATAAATGTTTCGCTTTGAAAGATGAGATTGAGAAGATGCTGAAAGAAGGGAAGCTCAGAAAGTATGTCGACAAAGGTGGCTTCAAGAGGGGACGATGGGATGACCCCAGAAAAAAGCGAGGTGATACATGTAAAGAAGGTCTTCAAAAAAGAGGGGATGACCCTTATGATGATGAGGACGACCCTGACCTCCCACCGAGAGACAATCAAGGCCCTGTCAAGAGGCTTAATATGATCTCGCTCGGAGTGGGAATGATCTCTGGGGGTCTAGCAGGAGGAGGGTCAGAGGTAACTGACAGGAAGGCCTATGTGGCTGAGGCCAAGGCAGTGACGAAGACGGTACACTCAACCTCTCTGGAGGCGAAGTCAGAAAAGAGGAAGAAGGTCGACATGGACACTCTGATAGTGGGATTTTCAAGAATGGACTTCAAAGGCCTCTTAGCCCCACATGATTACCCACTCGTCATCACTACCAGGGTGCACGGGTGCGAGGTGCCGAGGATCCTAGTAGATGGGGGCTCATCTGCAGACATGATGTTTTGGTCGTGCTTCAAAGCCTTAGGTCTCATCCGTGATAGACTCATCCTATACCATCATCCATTGATTGGGTTCAATGGGGAAAAGGTTCATCCCCTTGGAGTGTATGAGGCCGATGTCAGGATGGGGGATGAGTGGCCGAGATGGCTTACCAAGAACGTCAGTTTCTTTGTGATGGATGAACATGTGTTTTCAGCCTACAACATCATACTGGGGCGTGTGTCCCTCAAGAGGTTTGAAGCTGTGCCGTCTACGATCCATTAGATGATTAAATTTCCTACCCCTTACGGGGTGGGGGAAGTTCAGGGAGACCAGACGACAGCGCGAGAATGTTTCTACAACTCCGCTGAAGAAAGAGAGGCACACAAGAAGGCTACAACCACTTACAATATTGATACCCTAGACCCTAGAGATGAGACAAAACTAAAGAAAGGAGAGGCCACGGAAGAGGTAGAATCCATCATTCTCAATGAGGATGACCCGGAAAAAACCGTCCAAGTCGGCAAGTCTCTGAAGTCAAATATCAAGGAATACTTCATTAAACTGTTGAAGAGAAGACAAAGCGTCTTTGCATGGAGTCACACAGATATGCCGGGGATCGACCCCAAAGTTATGAGCTACAAGCTCAACGTAGTAGAGGGTGAAAAGCCAGTAAAGCAGAAGAGGAGAATTTACTCTAGAGAAAAGTATGAGGTCATTAGGGATGAGGTCAAGAAATTAAAAGACGCTGAGTTTATCAGAGAGGTCATCTACCCTAAATGGCTGTCCAATGCAGTCATTGTCCCAAAGGCCAACGGGAAGTGGAGAATGTGTGTGGAATTCACCGACCTCAACAAGCATTGTCCCAAAGATAACTTCCCTCTCCCCCGCATTGACCAGATGGTAGACGCTACCGCGGGTCATGAGCTCATGAGCTTTATGGATGCCTATTCAGGGTACAACCAGATCTTCATGAACCCCGAGGACTCGGAGAAGACAACTTTCATTACTGACAAGGGGACATACTGTTATAGGGTCATGCCCTTTGGCCTAAAAAATGCGGGGGCAACGTACCAGCGCCTCGTAAATAAAATGTTCGAAGACTAAATTGGGAAGTCTATGGAGGTCTATGTAGATGACATGCTGACTAAGAGTTTGAAGGCAGAGGATCATGTGGCAGACCTGGAGAGGACCTTTAATACGATGGACAAATACCAGATGAAGCTTAACCCGGCCAAGTGTGTCTTCGGGGTCGGAGCAGGGAAGTTCTTGGGGTTCATTGTCAACCAAAGAGGCGTCGAGGCCAATCTTGAAAAGATAAAGGCCCTTGTTGAGATGAAGACCCCCAAGTCCATTAAAGACGTTCAGAGACTCACAGGGAGAGTTACTGCCTTGAACAGGTTCGTGTCTAGGGCCACAGACAGGTGTCTACCATTTTTCAAAATTCTCAGAAAAGCCTTCGAATGGAGTGAAGAGTGTGATGAGGCCTGCAAGGAGTTAAAATCATACCTGGGGGCTCCCTTGCGATTGTCACGGCCCGTGCAGGGTGAACGACTTTATGTGTACCTCTCCGTCTCAGAGTCATCCATTAGTGCAGCCATTGTGAGAGACGAAGATGGAGTATAGAAGCATGTGTACTTTAACAGCAAGGCACTCCAGGGGGCAGAGCAAAGATATCCAAGGATGGAGAAGTTGGCCTATGCCTTGATCCATGCATAGAGAAAGATGAATCCATACTTCCAGTCCCATACAATGGTCATCCTCACTGACTCTCCCCTTAGGCAGGTTTTGCACAAGCCTGGAAAATCAGGGAGGTTAATGGCCTGGGCTATAGAGCTGGGGGAGTTTGACATAGTGTATCAGCCTAGGACGGCCATTAAGGGGCAAGCATTGGCAGACTTCGTGGCCGAGTTTACTTAGGAAGATGATGAAGCTGAGGGTGAGAGTCTCAGGAAGATAAATACCTGACAAGGTGAGCTCACCGACACACCTGCAGATAAGGCCGAGACAAGCACCGCTATAAGGAAAGTGGTTAAAAATGAAGAGGGAAGATATCTCTTTAGACAGGGGTCACTCACCGAGGGAAGTTTCTCAGAAGAACATACCGTGTGGAGTCTCTTCATCGACGGGTCCTCTTGCGAAAGCGGGAGTGGAGCTGGATTAATAGTATCAGCACCCGACGGAACAAACATTGAGTACGCCCTGAGGTTCAACTTTAAGGCCTCCAACAATGAGGCCGAATATGAGGCCTTGATAGCAGGCCTCTCCTTGGCTAGATCTCTTAGTGTCGGCCAAATTTTGGTTCATAGTGATTCGAGGCTAGTAGTGAGTCAGATATTAGGAGCCTACGAGGCCAAGGATGAGAGGATGGCTAGGTACCTTGAGAAGGTGAGGTCGTTACTAAAGGGCTTGAGAGAAGTAACGTTAAAGAGGATACCTAGGCTCGATAATGGTCGAGCTGACGCCCTTGATAGGTTGGCCTCGACAACTAGGACAGACATCAGGAGGACGGTCCCAGTAGAAATTTTGCTTCGGCCAACTATTGAAGACGCTGCGGGAACACTTAGCAATTGCCTAAATGTTTCGCAGGAAGCTTCGTGGATGGACCCTCTGATCAGATACATTAAAGAGGGAGAGATGCCAGAAGCAAGGCAAGAAAGGAAGAAGCTGAGATACAGGGCTGCAAAATTCACTATCATCGGAGACACTTTGTACAAAAAGGGGTTTTTGCTCACCTTACTTAGGTGTGTGCATCCCTCAGAAGTCCCCTCCATTTTGCAAGATGTGCACGAAGGATCGTGCTCAAGCCACATTGGGGGCAGATCCTTAGCGAATAGGGTAATCACCCAAGGGTACTGGTGGCCGACCTTGGGGAAAGACGCCGCGGCATATGTAAAAAAGTGCAATAAATGCCAGAGATTTGCCACCATCCCTCACCAACCCCATCTGCCTCTTACCTCCATTGCATCCCCATGGCCATTTGTAGTGTGGGGGATTGACCTCGTAGGACCCTTACCAAGAGCAGTCAATAACTATCGGTTCCTCATCGTAGCGATTGACTATTTCTCAAAATGGGTGGAGGCCGAACCGATGGTCACAATTACAGAGCAGAAGACCTTCCAGTTCATCTGGAAAAATTTTATATGCAGATATGGTCTCCCCAACACCCTCATCTCGGATAACGGGACTCAGTTCAAGAATACCTCTCTACAGAAGTACTGTGAAAGGGTGAGTATTAAATAATTCTTCTCTACCCCGGGCCGACCTCAGGCCAATGGGAAAACAGAAGTTACAAACAGGACAATCCTAGATGGAATCAAGAAGAGGCTTGAGGAGGCAAAATGAAGATGGGTCGAGGAGTTATATACTGTACTGTGGGCCTACAGGACGAAGGCAAAGACCTCCACCGGGGACACCCCATTCATGCTAGCTTATGGCTCAGATGCCGTCATCCCCACTGAGATTGGGTTTCCTACTCATAGGGTCCAAATGTATGACCCCCAGAGAAATACAGAAGAGAGGAGACTCGACTTAGACCTGATTGAGGAAAGGAGGGAAGATGCCGAGATAAGGCAAGCCGCCTACTAGCAGAGGACTGCAAGGTTTTACAATCAGAGGGTGAAACAGAGACCAATTGCGGTGGGGGACTTGGTCCTCAAAAAGACTTGGCAAAATCCCAACAAGCTCCATCCTAATTGGCATGTCCCATATAGGGTCATCGATGAAGTCGTCCCTGGGACCTATAGAAAAGAAAACCTAGAGGGGGAACCCTTTTCCAACCCCTGTAATGCAGATCATTTCAAGAAATACTATTTGTAGTTTTGTAAAGTCCTATCGAACGATAGTTGTAAGAGGTGTTGCTCTGATAGAACACTTGAAAAATTAATGAGAAATATCAGTGTTTATTCTCATCTTGAGTTTGTCAGTTCTAGTACGCATGGAAACATCTTCAGAGGATGACCCTCGGCCTATAATGAGGATCAATGGAGGGGACGACCCCACCATTGTCCTAAAAAAAGACGAGGGAAAACTTTGTTAAAAACCATTAAATTGGTAATTATAGCCCTCCGCCTATAATGAGGGTTAATGGAGGGGACGACCCCACCATTATCATCAAGAAAGACGAGGGAAAACTTTGTTAAAAACCATTAAATTGGTAATTATAGCCCTCGGCCTATAATGAGGGCCAATGGAGGGGACAACCCCTCCATTGTCCTCAAGAAATACGAGGGAAAACTTTGTTAAAAACCATTAAATTGGTAATTATAGCCCTCGGCCTATAATGAGGGTCAATGGAGGGGACGACCCCACCATTGTCCTCAAGAAAGATGAGGGAAAACTTTGTCAAAAACCATTAAATTGGTAATTATAGCCCTCGGCCTATAATGAGGGTCAATGGAGTGGACGATCCCACCATTGTCCTCAAGAAAGACGAGGGAAAACTTTGTTAAAAACCATTAAATTGGTAATTATAGCCCTAGGCCTATAATGAGGGCCAATGGAGGGGACGAACCCACTATTGCCCTCAAGAAAGATGAGGGAAGACTTTGTTAAAAACCATTAAATTGGTAATTATAGCCCTCGGCCTATAATTAGGGCCAATGGAGGGGACGACCCCACCATTACCCTCAAGAAAGATGAGGGAAGACTTTGTTGAAAACCATTAGTTTGGTAATTAGAACCCTCGGCTATAATGAGGGTCAATGGAGGGGACGACCCCACCATTGCCCTCAAGAAAGACGAGGGAGGACTTGAGCATCAATTAAAATTGATTAAAAACCCTCGTCTATAATGAGGGCCAACGCAGGGGATGACCCCTCGTTCACCCTCAAGAAAGACGAGGGAGGGGTCAGTGATATTAACATAAGATTCACAATACAAGCCATAAGAGAGACAAATACAAAAGAAAAAGAGGCATTATATTACATTACAAAATGAAGATGTTCGTCTGATAAAAGAATACAAAATATTAATTACACGAAGAGGGTATGGGCTACTGCCAGCCACCCTATTAAGCAATGTCAGAGGGTAGGGCCTCAACGTCGATAAGAGAGGTCTCCTCAACGACCACGACTGGCTGATCCTCAGACGTGATGACACCCTCGGCGTGCACCTGGGACTCCACCTGGGTTAAATCCTTAGCAATCAAGGGGTCGTCCAGTTGAACTGCCTCCAGAGAAGGAAGGACTGAAGAGACGACATCGTCGAACTTGAGGATGACCCACTGACAGGCCGTCCTGATCCCTCTCTCTAAGTATTCAAGACCGAAGCATTGAAACTTATCTGAGAGTTTGTAGGCCTCTACAGCGTCTACCTCTGCATTCTTCATGGCCTCAGATAGTTCAATCTTAAATTGGGCCCCATGATGGGTCATCGATTCATCCTTCTCCTTAAGAAGCAAGTCCTTGGCCGCCATGTTTGTGTCATGCTGCCTCATCAGCTCGTCCAGGATCCTCGCATGCTTAGTCCTGGCGCTCTTTAACTCAGCCCTAGTAGTTTCGAGCTCTGATTGTAAATCAGCCTCGTGCTGAATGGCCCTCTTGGCCTCATGAAACTTTTCTTGATTCTCCGCCATCCATTTGGTGGCCGAGGTAAAGGCGCATACAGACTGCACAAAAATAATAAACAGATATCAAGAGGCCAAGAAAATAGATATCAAGAGGCAAAAGAATACAACTAAGGGAATGAGGTATGAACAAATACCTGAGCTAGGGCATGCAGACCATAGTCATACACTTTTGCTGGAGGTATCTTGGATAAAAATTCATAGCCAGCAGTCGAGGGGGCAGAAAACATGAACGCCTTGGCCGCTCTCAGGTTCGCGATAAGGGAGGATGGCTCGGCCTTGAGAAGCGCCAAATTTTGCGACCAAAAGGCCCCCATACTGGAAGACGAGGCGGTCCCCTCAGACGCCTCGACCCATGCCCTCGTCCGTGAACCTGGCCGAGGGTCGATGGGAACCTCAGGCTCCTTCCTCTTTTGTCTATCAAGGGTCAGCTCGGAAGGTGTCGGCCCAGTGGTCTGCGTCTTCCTCGGAGCTTGCTGAGGATCCTTACCTTTCTTCTTGGACAAGCCTGATAACAAACTGGGGGCAGTCATTTCCCAAAGGTGGTCAGGTACACCAGCAGGACGACCTGAAAGGAGGATGACACATTAGAAAAATGCGGAGACAGATGAAACACTTCAAAAAAGTAAAGAATAGGTAATAAAGAATGGACACAAATAATATAACTCACATTGTTATGTCAGGGGGCCAACCCTCAGGCCAGCTTCCTTGAGGAATCGAGGGGTCATCAGATCTTCAAACTTTGCAAGTTCACCCCCTCTCCCTCGTCCTCTCAGATATTCAACTATGTCTTTCTCTTCCAGACTAAGTTCGGGGTCTGATCTGGCCTTCATTGAAGGGTTAGACCATCTTCTGAGGACCCTCAGACCATCGGCTATAGGTTACGCCTCGGCAGAGAACTCCCACTCTCCAAAGACAAAGAAGAATCTCTTTTTCCAATCGTGGTTGAAGGTTTATGCCATGTGGAGAAGTTTTTTATCAGACTTCCTCACACCCAGATGGTAGTACCCAGGTTGTTTGGAAGAGGAAGTGATGTTATAGCAAGACAATAGCACATCGGAGGAAGGCTCATCAGTAAAGGAATTTTTCTATAGGGAAATGAAGCCGAGGATCGTCCTCCAGGAATTAGGAGGGAGCTGAGAGGGGACTATGCCGAGGGATGACAAAATATCTACGACAATAGGATATAAAGGTAGTCTGACACCTACCTTGAACATTTGTTCGTATACCGCTATCTGTCCCTCTTCACCCTCAAAGACCCTCTCGTCCTCAGAGGGAACCCTCATAGATATAGTGGGAGGAACACCATATGCATGCCTCCACAGAAGAAGGTCATGATCCCTGACCGAAGAAATATAAGACGAGGCGTGAGATGTGTCAACTGGGTCATCTGCGTCCTCATCATCCTCAGTCCCCTCACCCTCAGCCTCGGCCTCATCACCTGTCAGAGGCCCTCGGGGAAAAGCCATCTAGAAAGCGTGTGGGGATAGGGTTGTCACAGGGATAGCCTCGGAAGTAACCATACCCTCGACCTATCGGCATGGGCTCAAATCAAACGTCTCTGCTCTCCCATAAGGTCCAGCTCCTGTTGGTGACACCGCCCTCTCATCCATCTCACTCTAATAACTCTCGGCTGGACGACAGGATGACCCGCAAGACTCAGAGGGTTTTATTGTGGTAAGAGGAATGGGGAAGATGGGTCGTACCCAATTAGGGTCGACCCCTCGTCTTCTCTCCTCCTCTTCCTCTACCCGTCTGATCTCAACAAAGAACTTCTCTCTTAGGGATGGGAACTCCTCGGCTAAATTATAAAGCCTTCTAAGAATTAAGGGGGAGACCCTACACTTGGAAGAATTTGGGTAACCTAACTGCAAACAAGCTTGCAGTTGACCATGGTGGACTTTTCGATCAAAACCAAAAATTAAAGGTTTTTGGTCAAGAACACTTAAGAAAGGGAAGAACTCAACTCGCCGGAAAAGGTACCAGAAATCACAAGGAAGCCCTAGAAATGCTACAAGAGGGTGTCAGACCCAATGCATGAAATGAAATTGAAGATTAAAAAGGGAGTTTATGGCAGAGAAGAGTACCTGAAGATGAAAGCAAAGAATGAATGAAACGTGGCACATAAAGGTTGCAGAAATGGCTATGGAAGCTGTTGAGAGGCTAGAGAGAGAGAGAGTTCAGGCGCGAAGAAGAAGAAGAAAGAGAAACTTCAAAAAATTCTCAAGTACCTTACTAATGAGTGGGACCACTCACCAATGCAGAGCACATCCCACGAGGAGGGCATCATTAGGGCACAAAGCCCTAGGCAAAGTGTGCATCCGCCATGCCTTGGAAACTGGAACGATAATGAGTACCTGCCTAGGTGTCATATTAGCTTAATAGGTGTCACTCACCTAACTGATTATACACCTATCTCAATTACAACACTATCCCTTAGCCATCTCAAAAACATCTATGGCTAAGGGCTGGGGGTGATTGATATACCCATATATACACATGGCCAGGCCGAGGACACCCTGCACCTAGATGGGGTCAGGGAGACCTCATCATCAGGCTCCAGATGACCCCTCAGGGGCCGACCCTTCATCAGGCCCGGCCGATCCTTCATCAGGCTCCAGACGACCCCTCAGGGGCCGACCCCTCATCAGGCTCGAATGACCCTTCAAGGGGCTGACCTTTCATCAGGCTCCAGACGACCCTCCAGGGGGTCCAGAAGACCCTCCGAGGGGCCGACAGTACGAGCCTGACTCACTATCAGAAGGAACTTTGCCCTCGGCCTCGTGTTATGGGCC
Source organism: Sambucus nigra (assembly GCA_949130495.1). NCBI lineage: Eukaryota > Viridiplantae > Streptophyta > Magnoliopsida > Dipsacales > Adoxaceae > Sambucus > Sambucus nigra. The sequence goes on from OX422212.1 coordinate 145,006,357, forward strand.
GAGGGTGACGTCATCACAGCGCGTGGTTTGGGAGACGCGTGGAACAGTGCACGTGAGGCTCACAGGACACGTGGAAGACCATTACAACCGAATCACCCCCTCACGTGAGGGAATATTATGTCATCATTTGGCATCTATATGTGTCAGCAGGAGATTGGATAAATCATCATTCACATGCACCATGCATACTTGGGGGGGTATACAACACCCTCCAAGACCTATATATACTTGTCACCTACAACCCTACAGGGGGATGATCAGATCGTTAATTGTAACCCTAATAAAAACTCTGCTTGTACACACAGTAGAGAGAGAAAGTGAGCTTCTGTGCATTGTATCCAAGAAAATTAGTGCCCATACTTAGAGGATCACACACTCACAGTGGATGTAGGCCTAATTGGCTGAACCACTATACATTATTATCTTGTTCCTCTTATACTCATCTCCTTCTACACACTTACACACTTATACATATACATCTATGGCTGCCATGGTACTTGCAGTTTGAGCTCATCATCACTTATCTGGTGGTGCTAAATCTCAGCATCATTAATGAATCCTACAGTTAAGGTCTAAGGGTATATTAGTTCGATTAAGGTTTTGAGAATCGAAAGGATTTAGAGTCAGTGGCTGCGGAACCTAAAATACTTAATTAATTTCAAACTCTAAATAAATACCAAGCCATAAATGATAATAACCTTAAATAATACAATTTATTCTAATCCCGAAGTAACCACATTCAATCAATACTAATAATACTCAATTAATTTCAAAATCTAAATAAATTTCAAGCCCTAAGTAACAATACCCTTAAAAATGCAATTTATTTTAATCCCTAAGTAACCACATCCAGTCAATACTAGTAATGAAAATACTCTTAAATAATGCAATTGATTTCAAACTCTAAATAACAATTCCCAATAAATGTTAACAATACCTAATAAATTTCAATCCCTATATATAACTTGCCCAATCAAAATATGAAATTATAAAACATCCCTTTATTTTGAAAAAAAAGTATACACACATACACATATATACACATACACGCATATATACACACGTACACATAAATACACACACATTCACACACATATACACACGTACGCACACATATACATACAAACACAAAAATACATGCACATTCACACACATATACATCACAAAAATACAAAAAATAGGTTTACCTTTGAGACTGAGAGAGAGATTTGGGCCTAAATTCGGGTTTGAGATTGAGAGAATGCAAATCGTTGAAATCGCATATATATATATATATATATATAGAGAGAGAGAGAGAGAGAGAGAGAGAGAGAGAGAGATTGATGCTGGAAGAAATGAAATGGAGGCAGATTATTTTTAGTATAAGGACCTTGGTCACGGCCTAGAGCCTGACCCATTACCATGACCCTTAAATTTTTCCACATCAGCGTGTAGGCCACCATGGAGTCACGGTCCTCAACCATTACCCATGCACGTGAACAAACTGAGATGGTCACGACCCACTGTTGTGACCAAATGGGTGTGCATTGTGGACTTGGTCACAACCCTTGTCCGTGACCCTACCATGACCAAACTTAAATGGAAATTTTCCTCGAATTTAATGCCATGATGGTCATGACCTGGTCACGGCCGAAATTCGTGACTCATACTGGTTAGGGATTTGGACCGTGACCACTTCCAAGAGCATCCATGACCACACTGGGTCATGAATATGATCACGCCAAATTTAATGTGGTCAGGGTTTTGTGCCGTGACTCCATGGGGGTGACCATTTGTAGGATTTGGCATAGTGGAGGAGAGTAAGGATCATTAGTTTGGTGAATAATTCCATGTTCAGAGAAAAATTCCTCAAAAGGAGATTCATATTCACCACCTCTATCACTCCTAATAGCCTTTATCTTTTTGCTAAGTTGATTCTCAACTTCATTATTGTATTAATTAAATACATCGATAGCCATGTCTTTACATCGCAACAAATATATGTAGCAATACTTTGTGCAATCGTCAATAAAAGTTATAAAAATATTCTTTTCCTCCTCTAGTTTATGAAAACATTAAATCACAAATATCAATGTGAATTATGTCTAAGGGGTCACTGACTCTTTCAACATAATGAAAAGTTAATCTTGTTAATTTTGATTCCATATATATATATCACATTTATGATTTTTATTAATATCGAACTTTGGAAAAAATTCTAAGTCAACTATTCTATGTTAAGTATCAAAATTAACATGTCCTAATCTAGAAGGCCATATATTTGAAGACTCGAGCAAGTAAGTGGAATTAATATTATAATTATTGATTGCCTTAGGCACAACAGTCATTACATTCATCTTAAAAAGCCTTTCATCCATGCCTCTTTCCCACATACACAACATTTTTAGACAGAACAAATTTACCAAATACAAACACCAAATTGAAACCGTTTTTACTAAGTAAAGAACTAGAAACCAGATTCTTGAATATCTAGAATGTGAAGCACATCATTGAGAGTGAGTTCTTTTCTAGATTTCATTTTCAGCATAATCTTTCCATGCCCTTCAACTTTGGAATTTAATGAATTACTCATAAATAGGTTTCCCTCAGTTTTCATTGGATTGTTGGTAGAGAACATCCATTTGTTTGAACAAATGTGGCACGTAGCACCGGTGTCCACATCCCATTCTTTAGTATTTTTGTAACACCCCGTGTTTTTATTAATTATTTAATTAACTAATTGGAATATTTGGGAAAAATAAAATTTTGGATTTAATGATTTTTAGTAATTAAATATGTTGGTTTTAATATTTGAAAAGTATAATTTCAATGAGAACTAAAATCGAAATTAAAATGGAATTTTTATAAGGTTTTAAATTTTTACTTTCTGTACTTATAGTGGGAGTTTTTTCGTCAGACCTCCAACTTAATCAAGTTTTCCTCTCCACCATAATCATCAACCTCCAACTTAATTAAGTTTTTGTCACAAGTTTTAAGGATTAATTGGAGTTTAATCAAGTTTGTTCAAGAACAACTTCTTTGCTAATTTTTCGAGAGGAATCCTGATTTCTAATCAGATTTCAAATCGATCTTCACTCAGGCATGGATACTCTATTCTCTTACTTTATTACTATGCATTTTGAGCATCGCATAAACCCTTAGTAATGTGATTTTGATTAAAATCAATTAGTAACTTAATTAGAGAAAGTGGACGCTTAATTTTGGGACTGTTTTTTTGAAAATTTTAAATATGATTTAATCATTGAAACCCTTGGGTGCGTAGGCTAGATTTTTGGGTTTTTATGGGTTTGGGTGTAGGTTCTCACGTAAAGTTTATGGGGATTATTTATATGGTTAATGAGATGCACTCACACTTAGAAAAAGTAGATGATTTATAAAATAAAACAGTTATGTCTTGTTGAAAATTATTGCATGTTAATAAATTTGACGTTATTGAATGAGATTAATGGTGTAGAAATGAACAATGGTGTTATTAATGGATTTAGAACCCTTACGATTAAATTTCTATGTTGTGCATATTGAATTGTGCTTTATGTGAATGATTTTAGTAACTTTTGCCATCGGGGGGATGAGGGGCCTTTCGGTAGTATATTGCTCAACCCTATTTTAGGATGCTTACTAGGTATGGAACTAATGGGTAGGCCTTGCTTAAAATTTATGCTTGCTAGGTATTGGACTTGTTTGTGTAAATTTGTGGGGATTTTATATTTCGGGGTGGGGCAAATTTTTACGTTATATCGTCGTTTTGTTAGCCTAGGCATGAGACTAGTACGTGTTTTATATTGGTGATTCATCTTATATGTAGGATATGGCGTATGGGTACTTGGGGACCCTTAGGTACAGGATTAAGGGGTATTTTGAGGATCTCACATCGATTAAAAGATGAGGTAACTTGAAAATTATGAAATTGAGAAGATGAAAATTAATGCCTAAGATAAAAATGGGTATTAAAATATGTTGGCGATACAATCAGCGAGGGCTGAAAGTTTAAATGGGTCAGCCGGCGCTTTATATCGTGTCGTGTGTGGAACCTCGTCATGTAGCAGGGTCGATAGTTTAAACGAATCAGATGACGTTTTGATAAGGGGATGTGTATTTTGGTGGAGAAATCACCCGAGGCGGGAGGGCCGCTGTACTTAAGTAAGGTAAGACTTGAGAAAAGTGATAATTTCAGTTAATTTAATTAAATTAACAATTTGGGATTGTGGGATATTTAAAATGATATTAGTGTGATTTTTATAAGAATCTTTGGGGGTTGTTAGTGATTTATCTTTCTTGCGTTTAATTATCTCGTATAAATTAAAATAGTCTATTGTGATATTTATTGCGTATAATGTTAAAGAGTAGTGTGTATTCATGCTTGGGGCTCTGACCTCATGAGTTGATTTTCAGGTTTTAGTGCTGGAGTAGCTACATGGGATTTATCACATATCGCTTGGAGGTGCAACTAGAGTTGCTTTTATTTATTGTTTTATTTAGTTTAGATTTCCTTTCCGTCGCATATGAGACTTGATTTGGATTTTATTGGGCCATTTGTTTTCAAAGTTGTTTGAGGATTTTCAGTAGAAGTATTTAAAGTTGGTTTATTATTCATATTTTAAATTAATTCATATTTTGGAGATTGGATTTAATTGGAGTCTAGCGTGTGGCGGTTTTTATAGTACTATTATTCATTGGGATTGATTATTATTCATCTTTTGGATTGATTTTTATTGTCTCATATCTGTCACATGTTGAGAATGGTGTTTATTTAGTAGCGCCCGACGTAATTCCACGGTAGTGGCTGGCCACCCCATTGTCCGAATCGCACGAGGTGTTACAGATGGTATCAGAGCATGGACTTAGGTCTCATAGGTTATGAGTCCATTTAGCTTACTCGTTACCAATCTTTGATCCCCTTTATTGATTCGTACTATCTAAGGTTGTGGATCTAGCGCATGTGTTAACGGTGTTTTGGTAGATAGGATGTCTAGTGTCAAGAATTTTGTAAGCATTGATGTTAGAAGTCACAATCTTAATGAGGGGAGTCTTAATAGTGATTTTGGGAGATAAGGACGTTGTTGGAGATTTTCATCACTGACGATAGGCATCGTAAGTATCGAATTTGGTGATGTGAAAAATTTGAGGACTTTAGTGTTCTGATAACTTTTGCAGATTGAATCGAGTGGTGATTCACGAGAGCGCATGGTACGCCATTATTTTCATAGTTATGTATATATATAGGTGATATATATATTGTATTTCCATCGTGAGATTTCATACGAGTAGGATCGGTTGTATGGGCGCCTAATCATAGTATTCTACGGGTAGGCATATGTGAGCCTTATTTTTATTTGCACATTTATATTTTCGTCGAATTTTGAGGAAGAAATTCCTTTGCTAGTGGGGAAGTATGTAACACCTAGTGTTTTTATTAATTATTTAATTAATTAATTGATTTATTTGGGGAAAATAAAAATTTGGATTTAGTGATTTTTAGTAATTAAATATGTTGGTTTAAATATTTGCAAAGTATAATTTCAATCGGAATTAAAATGGAGTTTTTTTTAATGAATTTAATTTTTGCCTTATATACTATCAATGGGAGTTTTTTCGTCAAACCCGCTCGATCGCTGAGTTCAGATGCTGAGAGTTTAAGTTGTTTTAGGACTTTTAATTAGTATATAACCATTCTAATTCGTGGGGGAACCTCTCAGAATCACTTTTTCAAAAGTTTTTCATGAGAGAACTCTTCCAAAATATTTTCCTCTCCACCATAATCATCAACCTCCAACTTAATCAAGTTTTTTTCACAAGTTTGAGGGTTGAATTAGGGTTTAATAAAGTTTGTTCGAGAACAACTTATTTGCTAATTTTTCGAGAGAAATCCAGATTTCTAATCAGGTTTTCAAATCGATCTTCACTCAGGCATGGATACTCTATTCTCTTCCTTTAGTATTATGCATTTTAAGGGTGGCCTAAACCCTTAATAATGTGTATTTGATTAAAATCAATTAGTAACTTAATTAGAGAAAGTGGACACTAAATTTTGGGAGTAATTTTATGGAAATTTTAAATATGATTTAATCTTTGAAACCCTTGGGTGCGTGGGTTAGATTTTTTGGTTTTTATGATTTTGGGTGTAGGTTCTCATGTAAAGTTTATGAGGATTATTTATATGGTTAATGGGATGCACTCGCACTTAAAAAAAGTAGATGATTTATAAAAGAAAGCATTTATGTCTTGTTGAAAATTATTCCATGCTAATAAATTTGACATTATTGAATGGAATTAATGGTGTAAAAGTTAACGCTGGTGTTATTAATGGATTTAAATTAAATTGGGAACCTTATGATTAAATTGCTATGTTGTGCATATTGAAGTGTGCTTTGTGTGAATTGTTTTAATCAATTTTTGCCATCGCGGGGACGAGGGTATTTTGGGTAGTATGTTGCTCAACCTTATTTTAGGATGCTTACTAGGTATGGGACTATTGGGTAGACATTGTTTAAAATTTATGCTTGCTCGGTATGGTACTAGTTACTGTAAATTCGTGGAATTTTTATATTTCGAGGTGGGGCAGATATTTAGGTTATATCATCATTTCATTAGCCTAGGCATGAGACTAGGACGTGTTTTATATTTGTGATTCATCCTATACGTAGGATAGGATGTATAAGTACCTAGGAACCCTTAGGCATGGGACTAAGGGGTATTTTGAAGATCTCACATCGATTAAAAGGGTGGGGTAACTTGAAAATTGTGAAATTGAGAAGATGAAAATTAATGCTTAAGATAAAAAAGGGTATGAAAATGTGTTGGCGATATAATGAGTGGGGGCCAACATTTTAAATGGGCCAGTCAATATTTTATGTCGTGTCGTGTGTGGAACCTCGTCATGTACCAGGGGTCGATAGTTTAAACGGATCAACTGAGGTTTTGACGAGGGAATGTGTATTTTGGCGGAGAAATCACCCGAGGCGGGAGGACCGCTATACTTAATTAAGGTAAGAATTGAGAAAAATAAAAATTTGAGTTAATTTAATTAAATTAAAAATTTGAGACTGAGATATTTAAAATGATATTGGTGTGATTTTTATAAGAATCTTTGGGGGTGGTTAGTGATTTATCTTTCTTGGGTTTAATTATCTCGTATTAATTAAAATACCCTATTGTGATATTTATTTCACATAATGCTATTGTCTGGGTTCACGGGCCCTATTTGAGGGGAGTAGTGTGTATTCATGCTCGGGGCTCTGACCTCGTACATTTGCTAACATTTTCAGGTTTTAGAGCTGGAGTAGTTGCATAGGATTTATAGGATATCATTTGGAGGTGAAAATCGAGTTGATTTTATTTACTGTTTTATTTAGTTTAGATTTTCTTTCTGTCACATTTTATTATAATACTTGATCTGGATTTTTTTTTGTCATTCGGTACCAAAGCTGTTTGAGGATTTTTAGTAGAAGTATTTAAAGTTGGTTTATTTTTCAGATTTTAAATTAATTCTTATTTTGGAGATTGTATTTAATTGGAGTCTAGCACGTGACTGTTTTTATAGTACTATTATTCATCTTGTGGATTAATTTTGTTGTCTCATATTTGTCACGTGCTGAGAATGATATTTATTTAGTAGTGTCTGGCGTAGTTCGGTGGCAGTGGCTAGCCACCCCATTGTCCGGAACATGCGGGGTGTTACAATTTCCCACCAAATTAAATTCGAATATCATTGCAAAAAGATTTATATCCGCTATGCCTTTTGAATTCTTCTCAGATTCTGTTACATTAGCTTGTGCATGTTGCTTCTTGAAATTCTTCAGCTTTCGACATTAACTTGAGTGATGTCCATATTTTCCATATTTATAGCGTTTGCCTTTGAACTTATTTTTCTGTTCTAAAGAGACTTCGTATTCACGTTTCCTTTTGTTGGGTTTTGAACCTTGTTCCACCACATTAGCCGCTTTCATTGGATTCTTCTCACTTTTCTTTTTTGACCCGCAATTGTCTTCTTCAATCCCTAAGCTCAAAATTAATTCTTCCACGTTCATCTCTTTACGTTTATGCTTTAGATAATTCTTAAAGTCTTTCCACGATGGCGACAATTTTTCAATTATTGATCCCACTTGAAAAGAATCACTAACAAACATTCCTTCAACATGAATGTCGTTGTTGGATTTGAGCTATCACTGGTTTAGAATCTACCAATATAAAGTCAAAAAATCTTCCAAATATGAATTTCTTCATGCTAGCATCTTCAGTCTTGTCCTCCTTATTTTAAGGATTACCAAAGTTCCTTCGCAGTCTCCATGGTACAATACACGTTATAGAGTGAATTGTCCAAATAAGTAAGGACATAGTTTCAACATAGATATTCAGAATGTTTTCACACTTCCACTGCTTGGACTTTCTCTTTTTCATCTCCTTCCATAAGTACGGGACATTCCTCATGTAGGAACCTTGTCAAATGAAAATTAGAGAGGTAAAATTACATCTGGTATTGCCAACGCTTGAAATCCGTTCCTTTGAATGTTTTCGGTTTCTCCCCATGAGGCACAATCACGGATGCGACAACAGTCATTCCATGAGACACACTCATGGTTGGTGGAATATTAGTTGTACTTGTATCATCCATTTCTGTTACGAAAATAAAAATTTATCAACGTAAAATTTAATTACTAAAACAGAATACAAAATTCAATTTAATAATTTTGATAGAAAAATTTATATATATTTGAATATATGTACAAATCAGAATTTATAATTCGAAACGAAATTTCTGAAATATATCTCAGAATAATATAATAAGTTTAATAACAGAAAACTATTTTATTAAATTTTCTGGAATAAATTTTTTTTAAATTTTCTGTAATAAAATAGATTTTTATCACACTAATAAAAAAATTGTGCAAAAGTTTAAATTTATATAACAACACAAAAAATTTCTGTAATTGTTTATAAAACAGTAGTATAAAAAGATATTAAATTGTCTTAAGATTGTTATCCTACAATTTATATAAATTCAATAGAACATAATAAAATGAAATTATAGAAATTACAGAAAATGAGAAATACTTACTTGACACTGAAGAAATTGAATGGCAGAAAAAGAATAAGTAATTCGAGCCATGTGAATACCACAGTGTCCTTAAGACAATTTAATTCCCCCTGTAGTAGTTTAGGGTCTAAATTATTGTCTCCCAAGATAGAAATAATTTTTTTAATCAATTCAGGAAGCACTGCAATAAACTGATTCCGGCGAACTCAATTATGTGTTATTTTCTCAAACCATGAATAGGAACCCATGAACACACATGAAAATTATTTATTGAATAATGCAGTAACTGGGAATAATTTTTCTATATTGCAGGAGACTGAACAAGGGAAAATTTTCCTTATTAGAATTTAACAGGGCTATTTATTTTATAGCTTGTTAGTTGACTGTTCAGACAGTCAAGAATTACAGACGATTGTAACTGTTGAGTCCAACCAACAAACTAAACGGGTTTAATTAGGGGCTAAAACCCATCCTAGAAGCTTAATTTAACTGGCTCACAATAAATGGAATTTTTATAAGCCCAAGCTCAAACCAAACCTAGTCGAGTCGGCCGGACGAACGATGCGGGCACGTGTGGATCTTTGGCCCAAGCCCAACACATGCATAGTGTAGGCCATCTCCCCTTCAACGAGTTGGGATACCCTAAATGCATCCAATCCTTAGTTCACATTTGTGATTTTATTAACTCCTTATATTCTCATCATTCTACCAATGTGGGATAAGAGCAATGCACACCCAAATTCATTAAACTGCATAACTTAATGGATCACTTTGAGCTCAAATTTTTCATTCATTACTTAATGGTTTTGGACAAAAAAATATACTATGGTATACTCCTCACGGAGGAGAACGTATTTATGCGTGGTCTCGACAAAATTTGAATGTGGGTCCCATAATAAAATGAGTTTAAAGTTGCTAATTTGGGATTTTTCAATACCCATTTTTGACATAATATAAGTACCCATTCAAGAAATTAAACCAATTGTAGGATTCTAAAATAAGTTTATTGGATTGGATCGTGAACTAAGTCACTCTCTTTAAAGTATTTCACGATTGTACCCAAAATTTGATAAAGTTCTAAAATTTCTCGTCACCCTAGAATAGAACAGCCCCAAAAAATCAAATTACCCTATCTGAAAAATTCTTAGCACAATTGATAATACAGTATGCTTATCACCCGTTCAAAATCATATTGCTCGATATCATCATCTTATCTCAATGTGGAAACAAAACTTTAGAGAGGAAATATTTTGGAGGAAGAAATTTATGGGAAAGAAATTTAGATGAGATAAAAAAGTTGGAGCTCTATATTTGAAGGAAAATATTCTGAACGTTGAAAAGTGGGAATTAAACTTGGGATTAGTGGTAAAATGGTTTAGACTTGGCCACTAATAAATATTAAAAAAATATTAATTAAAAAAATTAAATATTAAAATTTTACTTTCAAATTTTTTCTTAAATAAACCAAAAATTTATTTGTCCAAAGTTCCATTATCTAAGGACATGCTTTACACTCCCTTAGATTTTATTATGGTTGGCTTAGTTCAGACAAACTTTCGTGTCACATTTACTTGTAAGTGGTGATTAATCGCGGAAGTAATAAAAACAATCATACTAGGACAAACGGATTTTATTGAGATGTAAAACTTTTGTGTCATAGTGTCTTTGTATCGAGTTTATTGATCTGTAAAGTTACAAAATTATTGAACATGTCCATAAAAACTTTTTTGTCGTAGTGTCTTTGTATCGAGTTTATTTGGTAAAAATTAAAATTTGGTTCAAATTATATAAGGATTTAAATTTCTTGAAGTGGTAATTAATTAAGAAATTAATTGGAATTGGAAGTTAGGCGCATACATATTTCAAATCGGTATCATAGAGGGATTTAAATATGAATCCAAGGGGTATGTCTATTGAGGGTCAGTCGATCACATGTTTATCTGTTTTAATGGCAGTAAATATGCTTACTGGAAGGCGCGCATGACATTTTCTCTTAAGTCCCAAGATGAGAGGGTGTGGTTAAAGGTAGTTAGAGGGTGGAAATATACAACAACTAAGATAGGAGATATCGTTATCCCTAAACTTGAGGTGTCTTGGTCCGAGTACGAGCATAGGCTAGCTAACTACAAATGTAGGGGATTAAATGCAATTTTCTATGGTGTTTCTCAAGAATATTTTCAAAGGATGTTTACATGTACTATATCCAAGGGGTGTTGGACATTCTCCAAGGTATCGATACCATTCGAGTCTCAAAATTCCAACAACTTACCACCCGATTTGAGTTGTTAAAGATGCAAAAAAAAATGAGACATTCGATGAGTTTTATGCAAAACTCTCTAATAACCTGAACACTCACGTTTATTTTGGTGAGAAGATCGTAGACTCTTTGGAATTCAAGAAAATCCTTAGGTCACTATCACCTAGGTTCTCTCCTCACCTCTCAGCCCTTAACTTCATAGGTGGAATTAATAACATGATGGTAGAAGAACATTTAGGATCCATCCAAACCTTTTATTTAGAAAATTGCATGTCGCTCAAGAAATAGAAGGCCATCCTATTAGTGTCACATAAGAGTGTTCCCTCGATCTTGGATGACGATTCGAATTAGAATGAGGTTGAGATTGCCTCGTTTACTAAACGATTCAAGAAATTTCTCAAAGAGAATCCTCAAAAGATCACATCTAACAATAACTGAGGAGATAAAAATAAGGCCAAAAAGGTAGAGAAGTCTTCTGATAAACGTGACTATAAGTCTTAAGGTGAGGATAAATCAGATGACGACTCTAGATGGTTCTTTTAATGCCAAGGTTTTGGGAATTCGTCATGTGATTGTCATATAGGCATTAAGATGATAAGTAATAAAAAGAAGGCCATGAAATCCACTCTTATATATAGTGTCACCAACTAGAATAACGAGTCTCTTATTGAACAAAACTTCATTGTGTTCACCTTTATCAAGGATACGGTTGGTCCTCGAAAATCCATAGGAAAAGTTGATAAATATGGTGTTGTAAATTATCAGTACAGATGAAATTTCAAAGGAAATGATTTATTTTGATGAGAGCAAATAACAACTATAAGTGATGTTTGATTAAATCCTTGAGTTGAGTTGAGTCCTGTAGAAGGTGAATGATAAGATTATTGAGAAGCTTTGATTTTATAAGAGTGAGATAAGTGCCTTGAGTGAGATTGAATAAGAAATGATTAGTGTAAAATATTATGAAGCTAATCTCATTGAGAAGTTGGAAGAGGGAGAAATATATTTATCCCTTGAATGAAAAGTTTAGTACTTCAAAGATGGATCTCCTTGAGTGGTTGCATGTATGTGAGGTGCTAAACGCACAATATGAGAAGATCAATAAAGACTTTCTAGAGTCTATGAAGGTGAAAGTTGACCTTGAATTTCATTCCAAGAAGATTCTGATTTCATCATCTCAATCCTCAAAGGACAAAATGTGTCTCAGCTATGACGGCGTGCGAAAGTCCAAGCCAAACAAATATATCATATTTGTCAAATGGTCAAAAAACACACCTCCTTGTCCTCTTCTAATAATTGCTCCCAAGACCAAGAAGGTGTATCATCCACAATAATAATTTTACACTCATTGCAAGATGAAGGTGAACTTTAAATTTTTTTTTTCCACTGACCTGCGTAAAGTGGGTATGTTCCTCCACTTTTGAATGGATATTTTTACAAATTCCAAAAATGTGTTGAGCACATGGTTTGAATATCACAATTTCTTAAGGGAAAATTCAAAAGGATGATCAGTACCCGAACGCTCAAGGTAAAAAGAAGATAATGAATAAAAATAAGAAGGATGTGGTTATATTGGGGGATGGGGGTGTCGACTCCCATCCATCTCAACTTTTTGAATGAGTCACCCATATCACCTATAGGTTAGGTTTCCACTTGTCATGTTTATTCCCGATTATCCTTCCTAAAGTGTATCATAGTCTTTTTATTTCTTGTTTTGTGTTTATATATTTTTTTAAAAAACATAAAGACCCAAAAAGATTTATTTTTATTTTTGTGACCTTTATGTATCCGATGATAGAGGATGTGGGAATAATGCCATATAACCTATATCCCTTTTCTAGTTTTTTAGAATTTCTAAGGATAGTGTGGGTTATAGTAAACTTCACTTAATCATTAGCTTTGGAGTTCACATATAAAGAATCCGTTACAATCATGTCGTAATCTTTACCATATCGCACGCATGTAGACACAAGTTGTGAAAGAATGTATCATAGATCTTGAACTGAAGAGATTTTGAGTCACGCATCGTCAATCAATCGGGCCATATTTTCTTCACTAGATATTTTAGGTGTTATTGTAAGAACCATTGATCGTGAGAATAATTAAAAATGATGAGAGAAGCATTAATAGGAGATTCATAATAGGGTCATAGCTACCATTGGCAATAGACTTAAAATAAAATATATGTGAAATTGAGAGAAATAAAACTAAATATTAATGCAATGACATACTCTCAAAAGAAAAGAAAATGAATAATTTAAAAAGCACAAATTGGTGATATAAGTCGAAGATCACTGGGTTAGAGAACTTTCCTCTAGTATGTGTGAGAACGTATGTGCTTGTGTTCAAATGAGCAAATTATATATTAAAAGCCTTTTAACCCAAACAAACCCTAAACATGCAACAGTAAGTGATTGAATAAGATGATAATCTAAGCAAGAACATTCAAACACATGCAATTGAGGAAAAATCCCCCAAAGGGGCAAAACCATTTATTTTCATTATAATATTGTAGGCTATACAATTTCGGATTACAATGAAAATACAAGTGACTAAGAATTACCCTCAGGTGTCGGATTCTGTAGTCGCGGCTGGAACTATCCCTTTCCAGTAGGGCTGCAATGGAGAAGAGAAACGGCTTCTCCACAAGGGTTGAACAAACCAAAATTGTGTTCTTGGGTTGCAAAAGGATTCACAAATATTTGGCAAGGATGTGTGAATCAAAACATGAGTCTTGGGACTCAAAAAATATGAAGACTAGAGGTATTTGGACTCTCAAAAACGTCTTCTAAAGTCTTGCAAAATAACTCCCCTGAAGTTGGTATTTATAGGAAAAAATATGAAGAGTCCCACGTTCTTAAAACTCTAAAATTCTATCCAGCATACAAAAAAAACAGCATTCTTTAAGGAATTTTCGCTATCTTCAAAAGGTCATAACTCCTTCACCGTAGCTCGGATTGAGGTGCCGTTTTTCCAGTGTCTTCGTTGCGGCGAGCTCTTCAACTTTCCAGTTGACCAGACCTCCTAACTATGGATGTAAAATTACGAAAATGCCCTTGAACACTCTTATCGTGCCTTTTTTCACTGTTTTGACTTCCCTTGCGTACCGCTTGCATTAAGTCCCTAAAATCTTGGAACGTGAAGTCGTTGAGGCAGATGTGGGACACATTAATGGAGATGTTGAATGCTTGATTCCCGGAATTCGGATAGAGGCCGTCATGTGAGATCGTGAGGTGACGTGCCAAATGTAGCGGCGTACGACATACACAAATGTAACATATTGGACATGAGAAAAATGTCCTTACAAATATCCCCCTATGTCTATGCCGGTACATACATAAAAAATACGAATTATCAAATATGAAATTGCCTATACAAATCTACCCTCCCATGAACCCAAAACTGGAAAAGGTACAAATGAATAGTCTTCATAGTTTGTTCTTCAAATCTTCAGGAATCTCAACGCTTTTCTCATCAGGGTGTACAATCCAATGATAATCCATGTAGTACCTACACACATGAGACAAGGCAAAATACCAAGTGACATATCGAGTTTGAAATGAGATAAACATATATACCAATTTATGAGCAAACTCAAACTTTCAAATCTCCCCCATAATAAGATAATTCATTCTCCCCCTTTTTATGATGTCCCCAAATAGACAAATGAGAGAAATAAATCAAATAAGCAAGTGCGGGGTGTCACTAGGATAAAATCACACCATGAATGAACACAAAGAAACCAAGACGATGATAGCGTAAATGAAGTGGTGTGATCAAATTCGATAGGAAAATCAATGCATACAAACATGACATATGTGCACGATGAATATTGGATACTCCTAGCGAATGAACTCAAATGCTTCCTTTGGTGTAAACGAATGACAATATAAGATATTGACTCAATCAAATCAACAAATTAAAGCTCAAAGTGATTTTCACACCAATAACGTCCAAATTGATTTTATGCTCTTTCAGGCCTTTCAAGGAAGTGCAAACCCGTTTAAAGATTCTCCAACCAAACTCCCTCAGATATAATTTTGAATAGAGGCATTCTAAATTCTCAAACTTTGGAGAATTGATGGGGAAACCTAAGTGGCCCATATTTGGCATGAATTGCTTTTTATTGCCTGTAAATTTTTCGGGCTCTTTTAACCTCTTTGGACCTCGGATATTAAAAATCCTCCATTTTTTAGGTCCTTTTTAACGGTGGCTTTTGCGCAAAGGATAGATGATTACCTTTCGCAACCCCTCCCCGTTATACAAAAACACACAGTCTCACCAAAACGGTTTTTACATGCATTCCGATCTTGTCAAGTTTTATCGCATATTATACATTGTATAGACAGAATTGAGATGGAAACACTCAAGCCAATATGAGATAGACAAGTGTAATAATCAAATATAGCCGTGCATGTGTGCAATAAAGGATATAGGAATCGAACATGTAGGAAGATATCACTAATTACATCTCAAAGACTCCATACTAAGTAAAGCACATGGATGAAATGATGTAGCGTCTCAAATCTCTATCAAACAGTCACAATGGATAAATGGAATGAAGTTGTGACTTGGCTATCTTACATGCTCATCCATAAAAGAAGCAAAAACATAAATCTTTTTGGATTTTTCAAAAATTTTATCGAAATAAAATCTTTTTGTGCTTTTCTTAAAATTTTCTTAAAGGAATTTTTTTTTGTATTTTTCAAAAGAAATATAAAAAGCAAAAAGAATAAAACAAAGCTGTACAACTAAGCAATGGTAAAAATACAATAGACTAGCAATAGGAAGCATATGATATGAACATGAAGAAGCATCCTATTCTAGACATAGACCAACCCCTCAGTCAACTGTGCAAATCCCCAAAGACTTCCTAAGACTCTCAAATCTAAGGGCATCTAAAGGTTTCATGAAAATATCGGCTAACTGAAGGTCGGTGGGAACAAAACTCAGGGATACAGTGTTCTCCTCAACTAACTGACGAATAAAGTGCTCACGTATCCTGATGTGCTTGGTGCGCGAATACTGAACTGGATTGCGGGATATGTGTATCGCGCTCGTGTTGTCACAAGAAATGGTCATGGTGTCCTATGAAATCCCATAATCCACCAGCATTTGCTTCATCCACAAGAGTTGTGTGCAACAACTCCTGGCAGCTATGTACTCAGCCTCCGCTGTGGACAAAGAGATGGAATTTTGCTTCTTGCTCAGCCAGGAGACAAGAGCAGAACCAAAATAAAAACACCCACCAGAAGTGCTCCTACATCCATCTACATCCCCAGCCCAATCGGCATCCGAATAGGCGGACAGACGGTCATCAGTATCAAAGGAATACCAAATACCGTATGAGAAAATCCCACTCACGTATTTAATAATACGTTTTAGAGCAAGTAAATGTGACTCTTTTGGGGATGCCTGATATCGCGCACAGACTCCAACACTAAAGGCGATGTCGAGACGACTGGCAGTCAAGTAGAGAAAACTACCTATCATACTTTGATATAAGTTTTGCTCTACGTCCTTGCCTGAAGTGTCCTTACTAAGCTTGGTAGTGGTACTCATAGGTGTACGTGCATGCTTAGCGGAGTCTAAACCAAATTTTTTCACTAGGTCTCTAGCATAATTGGATTGGGAGATGAACATCCCATCCTCTAGCTGACGAACCTGGAGACCAAGGAAGAATGTAATCTCACCAACCATGCTCATTTCAAACTCACTTTTCATCTCCTCCTCAAAGTGGTGAGCATGCTGGGAGCATGTGGATCCAAAGACTATGTCGTCCACATTGACCTGGGCAACCAAAATAGCACCGTCATCTCTCCTGACGAACAACGTCATATCTACTCCCCCTCTCTTGAAGCCACGAGCTAAGAGATAGGAAGTAAGCCTCTCGTACCAAGCACGGGGTGCTTGCTTCAAACCATACAAGGCTTTCCTCAGATAGTAGACGTGCTCAGGGTGCTGAGGGTTTTCAAACCCATTTGGTTATTCCACATAAACCTAATCCTGTAGAATGCCATTCAGAAAGGCACTCTTGACATCCATCTGATACACCTTGAAGCGCAGATGACTTGCGATGGCGAGCAGAAGACGAACGGACTCAAGCCTCACAACAGGAGCAAATGTCTCCCCAAAGTCTACACCCTCTATCTGTGTGTAGCCTTGAGCGATCAACCTAGCCTTATTTCTGATTATGGTACCATATTCATCCATTTTGTTCTTGAAAATCCACCGGGTACCTATCACATTAATCTCACTAGGTCGGGGAACTAATTCCCAGACATTATTCTTTTTAAACTGAAGCAACTCATCCTGCATAGCAGATATCCAGTGTTCATCCTTGAGTGCTTCTTTATGGTTCTTAGGCTCGACTTTGGACGTGTAGCAAAGATGGCTAACAACGTTCTCTAGCTGAGCACGAGTCTTGACCCCTAGAGTGGGATCACCAACAATGGCAGAAGGGTCATGACTCTTGCGAACCCAAGCAGGTGTGTCCCCTAGCGCAGGAGTAGGGTCCACAGGGTGTGTGAGAGGAACAGGTAAATCACTGTCAGAACAATTCTCATCCTCACATAGAAGGTTAGGATCAATAACCGTCGAAGGTTCGTCATCTTGCACGGTAACGTTTATTGATTCCATAACCTTAGAGCTCTTCAGGTTAAAAACCCGGTACGCTCTTCTATTCGATGAATATCCTAGAAATATTCCCTCGTCGCTCCCGGAGTCGAATTTTCCTAGTTGCTCTCTATCCCGTAGGATGTAGCATTTACTCCCAAAAACACGAAAATACGCCAGGTTGGGCTTCTTGCCGGTCCACAACTCATAAGGTGTCTGTAGTGTGTGTGGACGCAAATAAACCCTATTCACCGTGTGGCATGCAGTAGACACTGCCTCTGCCCAAAATCTCCTAGAAACTTTACGACCTACAAGCATAGATCTATCCATCTCTTGGATCGTTCTATTCTTTCTCTCAACAATCCCATTTTGCTGAGGAGTTCTCACAGCAGAAAACTCATGTTTGATCCCAAGGCTATCAAAGTACAAATCCACCTTTGCTTCCTTAAATTCAGTGCCGTTGTCACTACGTATTCTGTTAATAGTGACACCATGTTGATTTTGCAGGACACGGCACTTGGTCGTTAAAAATTCTACATCATCGGATTTCTCTCTCAGAAAACCTACAATGGAGTACCTGGAGAAATCATCTACCATCACGAGGATGTACCTCTTACCACCTAGACTCTCAGTACGAGTGGGACCCATAAGATCCATGTGAATCAACTCCAGAACACGAGAGGTGGTAATGGAATGCACCTTCCTATGAGGACTACGAATTTGTTTTCCCAACTGACAGGGTCCACAAACGGTCAAAGTTGGCTTTCCAAGAGATGGTAAGCCACGTACTAGATCCTTTTTAGCTAAACGATTAAGATCTCTAATGTTCATGTGACCTAGACGTTGGTGCCACAGATCCATAGGAGTGATCGTGGCGCTGTTGCAGACAAATGAGGATGTGGGCTCAGTCCCATAGCAATTATCCTCGATCCTCACCTCTTGCATCCAAAGTTTACCGGCTTGATTGTAGACTTTACACGCATCCCGATCAAACTTTACTGCAAAGGTAGTGTCGCACAACTGGCTAATGCTGAGAAGGTTTGCTTTCAAACCTTTGACGTACAAAACATTTTCTAGCTTAGGAAATCCAGGTAACTCGACAGTACCGCGTCCTATAATGCTAGACTTGCTCCCATCTCCAAAGGTGACTCTGCCATCCTGATAGTCCTCAAGAGTCGTAAAAAATGAGGCATCACCTGTCATGTGTCTGGAGCACCCACTATCAAAATACCACTAAGAGGTATTATGTGCTTTGAGAGCAACATGAACAACAAAGGCCTTTTTATCTTTCTTAGGTATCCAAGTAGAGCTGACCTTTTGTTTGCCTTTGTTGTTGTTGGTTTTAGCTGAAATGTGAGAAGTATTTACTAACGGCAAAGACATCCGTCGGAATTCTTCCATTAAAATCTGAGTCGTGGCAGCTAAGAACTCAACTCGCTCTCTCAGACTAGAAAACTCATTAGTATGACGTGGTGGATAAATAGTACGTCGTGTCCGACCCATGCTATAGCAATACTCCCTAAGGTATCCTTTTCTTTTGCAATAAGTACAAAAGAGCATAGTCAAAGGCGGACCTTGGTTTGCTTTTCTTGGTCGAATTCTCCTACGAGGTTTTTGACGGTGACCATAAGGAGTTGTAGTAAACTCAGGAACTGGTCCAGGTGCAATTTGGGACGTGGAGGCACCATCATATCCAATTCCTTACCGATCACCAAAACCTAAAGCGGGGTCGAGGAGCATCTTTCCCATCTTACCAGATCTATCCTCGATTTGTACCTTAACTTCTCGTGCTTTCTCAAGATCATGAGTCAGCTGGGCAACAAGGGCTTCAAGTTTCTTCCGAGTCTCCACGGAGGAATGGAGCTGACTCGTAAGACTAGCCACTTGTTTAGTCAAGTCCCCTCTATCTTTCTCTAAAACACTCTCTCTCTCTCTAAACATAATCTCTTTCTCGACACAGGCAGATTCTCTCTCTCTCAGGGCGGTGACGGTGGAGGACTCTCTTTCTCTCGCCTTTCTTAAATCATCCTCTAAGCCGGTGATCTTAAGAACTAGCGCTTTGTTACGTTTTTTAGTTTTAAAAGACTCTGAATATAACTCAGCGTAGGCGCGTTGAATATCACTCTCTCTCTCACTTGAGTCACCCTCCCCCTCACTCACATCGATCTCACTGTCGAGGTGTCCCTGTGAAGCATCATCTTCATCGTCGTGAAGAGAACTAGGAGTGCTCACTTGACTGGCCATGAATGCGGTGAAGTTACACTCATGCGGTGACTCATCTCCTGAATCCACCGTCTCGACCTCATTGTCATCACTAAGGGTAGCATTAAGGGCAGCTTTCCCTTTCTCTCTATTCAGACGATTGGCACACTCAAAGGCTCTATGACCCCTACCATCGCACTCAAAACATCTCTCACTTTCTTTCTTAGGAGTATTTTTGGAGTCTTTTTCATTTTTCTTTTCAAACTTATTTTTCTCAAATTTATTTTTATCTTTAAAATTGCCATTTTTCTTAAATTTGAGAATCCTCTTGAAATTTTTTGCAAAAAGAGCCAAATCATCTAGGTCAAAATCACACTCAGAATCTGACGTGTCAGTCTCTCTCTTTCTAGACGACTCTACCCTTTTTCTAGCCGACCCCTCACTCCTTCTCTCTTGGGCTTTAAGAGCAATTCCTTTATCTTTAGATTTAGCGGTTTTAGGGAACATATCAATTTCATAAGTTTGCAAATCTCCTACAAGTTCTTCCAATTTTAGCGTATTTAAATTACCCATAGAATTTAGCACAGTGACTTTAGGGATAAAACGCTTAGGTAAAGAACGAAGAATCTTTTTAACAACTCTAGCATTAGGAATATGTTCACCAAGATTAAAGCTAGTATTCACAATGTCAGAAAGTCTAGCATAAAATTCATCAAAGCATTCAGATTCATGCATGGTGATGGTTTCAAATTGAGTTGTCAAATTTTGCAACTTAGATTCTTTCACAGCATTAGTTCCTTCATGGGTGAATTGTAAAACATCCCATGCCTCTTTTGATGTGGTGCACGTCATTATGCGTTTGAACTCATCAGGTGTGACAGACCCAGAAATAGCTCTTAGACCCTTAGAATTAAAAGATGACCATTTAAACTCTTCCTCAGTCCAAGAAGTGTCAGGTTTCAAGCTGGTCACATTATTAACAGTCACGGAGGGAGGAGTCCACCCTCGTTCAACCAGAATCCAGACACGTTCATCAATGGCTTTTAAAGCCGACCTCATTCGGGCTTTCCAATAAGCATAATTTGTCCCGTCAAAAACAGGCATTTTATTATACAACTTCTCCATTTGAACACGCACTTTTTCAAAAATTATTTTTTTCAGAAAATTGATATCTTAGAAAAATTTTGTGAAAAATAGGAATACGCGATAAATTAGCGTAACCTGCTCTGATACCAATTTGAGAACGTATGTGCTTGCGTTCAAATGAGCAAATTATATATTAAAAGCCTTTTAACCCAAACAAACCCTAAACATGCAACAGTATGTGATTGAATAAGATGATAATCTAAGCAAGAACATTCAAACACATGCAATTGAGGAAAAATCCCCCAAAGGGGCAAAACCATTTATTTTCATTATAATATTGTAGGCTATACAATTTCGGATTACAATGAAAATACAAGTGACTAAGAATTACCCTCAGGTGTCGAATTTTGTAGTCGCTGCTGGAACTATCCCTTTCCAGTAGGGCTGCAATGGAGAAGAGAAACGGCTTCTCCACAAGGGTTGAACAAACCAAAGTTGTGTTCTTGGGTTGCAAAAGGATTCACAAATATTTGGCAAGGATGTGTGAATCAAAACATGAGTCTTGGGACTCAAAAAATATGAAGACTAGAGGTATTTGGACTCTCAAAAACGTCTTCTAAAGTCTTGCAAAACAACTCCCCCGAAGTTGGTATTTATAAGAAAAAATATGAAGAGTCCCACGTTCTTAAAACTCTAAAATTCTATCCAGCGTACAAAAAAAACAGCATTCTTTAAGGAATTTTCTCTATCTTCAAAAGGTCATAACTCCTTCACCCTAGCTCGGATTGAGGTGCCGTTTTTTCCAGTATCTTCGTTGCGGCAAGCTCTTCAACTTTCCAGTTGACCGGACCTCCTAACTATGTATGTGAAATTACGAAAATGCCCTTGAACACTCCTATCGTGCCTTTTTTCACTGTTTTGACTTCCCTTGCGTACCGCTTGCATTAAGTCCCTAAAATCATGGAACGTGAAGTCGTTGAGGCAGATGTGGGACACATTAATGGAGATATTGAATGCTTGATTCCCGGAATTCGGATAGAGGCCGTCATGTGAGATCGTGAGGTGGCGTGCCAAATGTAGCGGCGTACGACATACACAAATGTAACATGTTGGACATGAGAAAAATGTCCTTACAATGTGATTTTGTTTTTGGCCTTATTGAACTACTTAACCTACGCGGTTAGATTTAGGTTACTCTTGATGTGTATCTGAAATACCTTAACCTTTTTTTAGAATAGTTTATTCATGTTATAGATTTATCAATTAGGTTGGTTATGGGGTTCGTGTGGAGTTCGTATGGGAGTCACTATTTTTCAAGTTCTTTAGACATTTACAATTCCCTTTAGGTTACACATGTTGGGTTTTGATGTTTAAAATTGTTCAGTGTCTGGTGCCACTCGTGTTTTAGTTTTATTTTTTATCATATTTTTACGAGGGTACTCTATTTTTTCCCGGGTTATTTTTGTTTAAGGAGTGCATTTTTTGCTCTTATTTGAACAAAACATGTTTTAGTTCGAACGAGACATCGATGGGATTTTTCTTACATATATTATGATGAAAATCGATGTTCCTGTCATTCTTGGAGAATGAACATAAGATTTATTTGCTCAGTGTTCTGAGTCTCTTCCATATGATGCAAATGTTTGCCCACCCGGTGCTTCTGAGGAGGATAATACTATATATGTTGATTCATGTCATTCCATGTTCTAGTACTCCAAACTTTTGTCCCTAATACAACATCTCCAACTCTTACCCAACCATCATAGCAGAAGTCCACATTTGTAGCTTAATTCACCTCATTCCAACAGGAGACGAATGAGTCTTTACGACTATATGTGAGTAAGACAACAAAGATTCAAGAACATCTAGCAGCCTTACTAGAGAGATTAGCTCACAGCCACTCATGAGGACACCCTGTACCAACGACGGCTGAAGGAGTAGTGTGACAGGGAGATGAGAGGTGGAGAAGGTCAATTAGTAGCTCAAGATGTGATGATTATGGAGGGGATGTTTGATTATCAAACATTACACCAAATTAGGTGAACGGTCATGGACTTGGGTCGTGACCAGACCTAAGGGTCGTAGACCTCAGCCGTGACCAAAATTATGGATCACGGACCAAGTCCCTGGCCCAAATAAATTATCACGGACCAAGGCATCAAGGAAAATGGTTACGAAAAAGGGTCATGATAGCTGGTCATGGACCAAATCCCTGACCCACTAGTGACTAATCTCGTACCTTCGTCACGACCCATAGCCATGACTACTTTTTACCCCTCACGATGGTGGTCATGGACCAAAGCCGTGACCATACACTTACCCTTTTCACTTGGTCACGGCTAACCATTATACCCTTCTAGTGTGGTCATGGACCTCAACACAGACTAGAACCGTAACCATATTTAACTGGAAAAAATATGCGTTGTTTATGTCATATTCTCAAATCGGGAGTTCCATGACTGCATGATCGGTTTCTAAATGTTATGTTAAATGCGCACGATATATTTATGACACTCACGGTTCCGTTTGGGGGTGGCGTCCACCCCCTTGCGACATGTTTTCAAGCCTAAGTGTGCCTATTTTCAAATCCTAATCCTATTCTCAAACTGTGAGTCCCGTGACTACGCGACCGATTGTTACATGTTACGTTGGACGCACACTAGGTGTTCCTGCCACTCGCGGTGCCATTGGCGTGGGTGGGTTGGAGGCGTCTGCCCCCTCGTGGCACGTTTTCAAGCCTAAGTTTATTAATTTTCAAATCCGGGTCCTATTCTCAAATCGAGAGTCCCTTGACTGTGTGGATGGTTGCTTCGTGTTACATTGGATGTGCATGAGGTTTTATGCCACTTGTGGTGCCATTTGGGCAGGGAGGGGAGGGCGGTTGGTGGATCCTGCCCCCTTTTGGTACGATTTCAAGCCTAAGTGTGTCTATTTTTAAATTTGGGTCCTATTCTTAAACCGGGAGTCCCACAACCGTGCGATCAGTTCATATGTGTTATGTTCAATACGCACGAGGTGTTCATGATACTCTCATATCTGTTGTGTGTGTGTGGGGGGGGGGGGGGGGGAGCGGCGACTTCCCCCTCGCGGCACGTTTTCAAGACTAAGTGTTCCTATTTTTAAATTCGGGTCCTATTCTCAAATCGGGAGTCTTGCGAATGTGCGGTAGGTTGCTACGTGTTACGTTGGATGTGCATGAAGTGTTCATGCCAATCACGGTGCTATATGGGGGAGGGGATTGGGTGGCATCTGCCCTCTCATGACACGCATTCAAGGCTAAGTGTGACTATTTTCAAATTCAAGTATAATTCTCAAATTGGAAATCCCACGACTGCGCGATCAGTTGCTATGTGTTACATTGGAAATGCACAAGGTATTCCTACCACTCGCGGTGCCATTTGTGTGAAGGGGTGTTAGTGGCATCCGCCTCCTCGCGGCACGGTTTCAACCCTAAGTGTGCCTATTTTTAAATTTGGATCCTATTCTAAAATCGGGAGTCCCACGATAATGCCGCTGGTTGCTATGTGTTACGTTGGACGTGCACGAGGTGTTCGTTCCACTCGCGGTGCCATTTGGGGGAGGGGTGGCGTCCACCTCCTCACGGCACATTTTCAAGCCTAAGTGTGCCTATTTCCAAATTCGAGTCCTATTCTCAAATCGGGAGTCCTGCGAATGTACGACCGATTACTACGTTTTACATTGGACGTGCACGATGTGTTCGTGCCATGAGAGGTGATGTTTGGAGGCGACACGTTTTCAAGCCTAAGTGTGATAATTTTCAAATTCGAATCATATTCTCAAACTGGGAGTCCCACGACTGCGTAGCTAGATGCTATGAGTTACATTGGATGCGTACAAGGCATTTGCACCACTTGCAGTGCCATTTTTTAGGGGGGGTGGTGTCCACCCGCTCGCGGCACGTTTTCAAGCCTAAGTGTGTCTATTTTCAAATTCGGGTCCTATTCTCAAATCAGGAGTCCTACGACTATGCCACTGGTTGCCACGTGTTACATTGGGCGCGCATGAGGAGTTCGTGCCACTCATGGTGCCATTTTTTTGTGTGTGTGTGTGTTGGGGGGGGGGGGGGGGTGGGTGAGGTGTCCTCCCCCTCATGACAGGATTTCGAGCATAAGTGTGCATATTTTTAAATTCAAGTTGTGTCCTCAAATCGGGAGTCTCACAACTGTACAGCCAGTTGCTACGTGTTAGTTGGATGTGCACGAGGTGTTCGTGCCACACGCGCTACCATTTGGGGGGCATCTTCCTCCTTGCAGCACGTTTTCAAGCCTAAGTGTGTCTATTTTCAAATTCGGGTCCTATTCTCAAATCGGGAGTCCTGCGACTGCGTAACTGGTTTCTATGTATTAAGTTGGATGACCATGAGGAGTTTGTACCACTCACGGTGCCATTTTGTTTGTGTGTGTGGGGGTGGGGGGGGGGGGGTGGCATCCACCCCCTCAAGGCTTATTTTCAAGTCTAAGTATGCTTATTCTCAAATTCTGGTCTTATTCTTAGAGCGGGAGTCCAGTGACTGTACAGCCAGTTGCTACATGTTATGTTGGATGCGCACGAGGTGTTTGCTCGCGATGCCGTTTGTGGGGAGGGTATTTGTGTGTGTGTTGGGGGGGGGGGGGGGGCATCCACCCTCTGTGGCACATTTTCAAGCCTAAGTGTACCTATTTTCAAATTCGATTCATATTCTCAAACCAAGAGTCCCGCGACTACAGGATCGATTACTATGTGTTACATTAGATGCGCAAGAGGTGTTCGTACAACTCGTGATTCCATTCGGGGGGGGGGGGGGAGGGGGTATCCAACCTCCTCGTAGCACGTTTTCAAGCTTAAGTGTGCGTATTTTCAACTTTGGGTCCTATTCTCAAATTAGGAGTCCTGTGATAGAACGTCCGGTTGCTACGTATTATGTTGGATGTTCACTTGGTATTGTGCCACTCGCAATGTCGTTAAGGGGGGAGGGGTTTGGTGGCGTATGCCCCCTCGCAGAACATTTTCTAGCCTAAGTGTGCCTATTTTTGACTCCGGGTCGTATTCTCAATCCAGGAGTCCCGCGACTGTGCGATTGGTTTCTACGTATTACTTAAATGCGAAAGAGGTTTTCGTCACACTCGCGGTGCCGTTTATGAGGGTTAGCGGCATCCGCACCCGCTAGGCCCATTTTCAAGCCTAAGTGTGCTTGTTTTAAAATTCGGGTCTTTTTCTAAAATCGGGAGTCCCACGGCTGTGCGTCCAGTTTCGACGTGTTACGTTGGACACCCACGAGGTGTTCGTGCCACTCGCGGTTCCCTTTATAGGGAGGGGGTTGGTGGCATCCATCCCCTCGTGGCATGTTTTCAAGCCTAAGTGTACCTATTTTCAAATTCGGGTCATATTCTCAGATCGAGATTTCGATAACTTCATGGTCGATTTCTATGTGTTATGTCTGATGCATGCCACTCGCGGTGCCATTTGGTGGGGGCTTCCACCCCCCTCAGGGCACATTTTCAAGCCTAAGGGTGCTTATTTTCAAATTCGGGTCCTATTCTCAAATTGGGAGTCCCGTAACCGCACGACCAATTGCTACATCTTACGTTGGATGCGCATGACTTTTTCGTGCCACTCGCGGTGTCGTTTAAGGGGGGTGGCCTCCTCCCCTCGCGGCATGTTTCCAAGCCTTAATGTGCCTATTTTCAAATCTTGATCCTATTCTCAAGACGGTAGTCCCACGAATGCACGGTCAATTGATACATGTTACATTTGATGCACACAAGGTGTTTTTGCCACTCTCAATGACATTTGGGTGGAGGGGTCCGCCCCCTCACGACATGTTCTCAAGCCTAAGTGTTCCTAATTTCAAATTTGGGTCCCATTCTTAAACTAAAAGTTCTTCAACTGCCTGGTCGGTTGCTATGTGTTACGTTAAATGCTCAAGAGGTGTTCGTGTCACTCGCGGTACCGTTTGGAGGGGTACCGCTTGACCGAAGTCATGATAGGAGGTATATCGTAGGTAACTCATTCATGTATGTCGTGTATGTCGAGTATATCGAATTTGCTCCCACACGTACTGTCCCCACGAGGTATATAGTGAAGAAATTCACATACACTTAGGTATATCAAATGGCTTGAACACACATAGCAATTGTCCTCAAAAGCAAGACGTATATCATGGAAGTCACGCCAAAGGGGGAACCTTTCCAATTAACTCAAAAACTTCATACCTGCATGTAGGTGTCAAACCTAGGGCACTCATATTTAGTTTGTCGGATTTTATCCGAAACTCTATCAAAATTATGGATCGGCATGCCACCCAAATTTTTACGCAATTTCTAAAATGGGACCCTGCCCATGTGCCTAGTAACAAGTCCAACCGTACTCTTTACATATTTTTCAAAACCCAATTTTCTAGGCTTGGGTCCCATCCGGCATTTGTTTTTGCTTATAGGTGAACTTAATACAAGCGAGAACCTAATAAACGTAATAATAATCATGTTGAGACCCCTCTCTCATATTTTCTCTCTTCTCTACCAAAATTGTCAAAAAAACATCTTATCACTTTTATCAAAAATACTAAAAACATTTTTGTGCTCTCCTTTTGCCAAAAAAAAGTCAAAAACATTTTCCTTCCTTTTCAAAATAAAAAGTTTTCCCTGTTTCCCTTTTTCCAAAAGTAAATCCAAATTTCTTCACCTTCTTAGGGAGATCACATGTCCTTATCCTAGCTCCCTATTGGCTACGGTCCTCCGTCAAATCGCCCCAAGGCTCTGTTAGTTCCATCACTTCTTTTGAGTTCGAAATTCATCCACTTTCCATGGAGAACACATACCCAGTGCTTAATGTACAACCATATTTAATGATGATTCTAGTTCAGCTGACTTCCAACATTGACAACCTTCAAACTAAGGTTCATGCGATGCAACAAAATAAAGTCCCTATTCCCGAACAGCCTGAGGTCCTCTTTCCTCATGCTATGGGTTCGCCTGTACCTGAGCCTATTTGGGTTCCCGATGAATATCAACACGCTCCACGTGCTCCTCCTGCTCATGGGCCACCACCAACCTAGCTTCCTATGCCGAATCTTGCCCAGTTGGGGGCTAATCTACCCGTGATCATTGACCTAAGGGAGGAAGAATTGAACAAGTTCAAAGAGGACCTCAATATTTTGATCAAGAAGTTTTACCAAGTCAGAATCTCTGGAAATTACATGGATTACAACCACATGTCTCCCTGTCCTAAAGTAAGGTTGCAAAAAAGTTCAAGATGCCCAACATCAAGAAATTCGCTGGTAGTGGATATCCAATCATTCATCTCCACAGTTACCACCGAGACATGACTCTTCTAGGGGCCTCCAAGGAAATAATGGCCCAAATGTTCAAACAGACTTTGAAGGAAATCATTCTTCATTGGGTCCCATGCCTGTAAGAATCTAGAATCCACAGTTGGGAAGATGTTGCCTGGGAGTTCATGTCACTGTACAAGCATAATGAAGAGTTGAAATTCACCAGTCGGGATTTAGAGCTGCTCAAGAAGAGCCATGGGGAATCAGTCAGTAGCTTAGTGGCAAGGTGGACGGCGAAAGCAACCACCATGAATAACCGGCCTTCTGAGGAGGAGCAAGTGAGAATCGTGAAAATAAATTTCATACCCCATGTCCGAGCGATGATGGGAGGATAGTTTTACCCTCACTTTCGAGTCCTCTGAGAAGAAAGGGTTGATATTGAAGAAGGTCTTACCAAAAAAGAAGTTGAACCAAAGAAAGAATCTCGATAGTTCATTCCCAAGAAGTATGAAAAGCTTATCGGTACCGCAGTTTCAACCATCAAAAACATCTCTCAGCCGCCACTTCATGGGCCACAGAAAGCCGCCTTAACACCATCAAAAAATAATACACCGAGCTTCATTATCCTCTCTCCAAAGTTTACCAAGCTCTTCTAAGGAAAAATTTTATCAAGCTATTGGAACCTTGCCCATTACCTAACCCTCTTCCCAAAAATTTCAAACCAGATGCCCATTATGACTTTCATCAAACTGTTGACCATACCACTGACCAATGTTTCCATCTTCAAAATATAATCCAAGGCCTAATTGATCGGGGTACCATAACCCCACCAGCCAATACTAAACCAAACACTACCCACAATCCACTCCCAAATCATACAAAGGCCATATTCTGGGAAGAAGACCCACAATTTTATCCATCTACCCAGATCATGCCCATTATACCCATATACTCTCCCAAACCTCTCCTAATCTGTCAATATTTTCTCCTACATCCTACCAGTTTCACCGAGCAGACTCTATTTCTTCTTACTAGAGCATGCATTATTATCCTCACTCGTTCCGGAGAGAGGTATATGGAATTGACAGTAGTGTTGAACCAACTTCTAGATTTTAGACTGAAATTGCCCTCTCAGATGACCCTTGACTACCAGAGATTTAGTACACTGTTCTTGGAAGCTCGAAAATGGGCTCGAGAGTTAGATAATTGGGTGGTACCTATCGATAATGTCAATTTAGATGATGTCATCCATATTATGGCAGACTTATTCCTATATATTGATGAAATTTGCAATTAATCCAAGCTACTTGATGCTTTGAAGCAACAAGGGTGTCTGGTCCCTTCATTTTTACATCTCCCCCATATGTGGGAAGACCTATACAAAGAAGCCGTTGAGGTTGGAGAATTTATTGACTTTTCACAGAAAGATGATGTCGCTGCCATCGGATGGGGCGATGGATTTGATGGTTCAAATGAGAAGCAAAGGCCAAAAAAGACTAGTCCAATAGTCAGAATGTGTGGGATGATATCATTTGAAGAGATGCTAAGGGAAATCAACAAAGTGACTGAACAACCCGAGATAGATGAGGAAACGGGGTTTCTATTCTTCCCCTCCTCTATGAACTATATGACCGAATCTGGGAGGCACTATCAGCGTTCGAACCCTCAATCAGCAAACAATAAAGAAAAGGGGATCGTCTAAGAACTACCTATGCCAGAAATGACCCTTGAGGATAGAAAAATCCATGATTGACTGAAGCAAACCCAGGGTAACATCACTCTATGGGGACTCTTTATGTCTTTGCAGCTGTATCGAAATTACTTGATCAAGCTACTCACCGTGACTACAATCACTCCTTCTACCATGCCAAAAGAAGTAGTGAATGTGGTCGTATCGTTAACCTCTACAAGAATGCTCTCCTTCTTCGAAGAGGAAATCCCCAAGGTTAGGCCTAACCACAACTATGATCTCAATATCTCTGTCGAAGTTATGGGAAAAATTATCCCGCACTCTCTTGTCGATAATGGGTCAGCTCTGAATGTTTGCCCGTTAAGAACCTTCAGTTTCTTGGAACTAAAAGTAAGTGAACTTGCTCCAATCTCTGCCACTATGCACGCTTTTGATAATACTCATCGAGAAGTAATGGGATCTATAAAGCTGGAAATAGGGGTTGGCCCTATAAACCTGATTATCGAGTTCTAAGTCATCGATATCTCAACTTGTTTCAAAATATTTCTTGGACGACCGTGGCTCCATAATATCAAGGGTATGTCTTCCTCCCTCCATTATAAACTAAAGTTCTTCACCAATGGGCAATTCATCACCATCTTAGGCGATGGTGATAATACCGATAATGCAAGCACCAGTAATCCTATACTTGAGATACAACATGGGACAAATGATATGCTTTTTTCAGGCTTTCAGGATGAGCCACTTGTACTCCCAACAGGGGACGATTTCAAACATAGGGTTTGTCTAAAATACAGCCGCCATGGCAACATCAATGTGATCCAAATGTTGAAAAAATGCACTTCATGCCCGGACTAGGGCTGGGACAACGACATCAGGGGATACTTAACCCCATTGTGTTGAAGAAAGCTTTTCCTCCTTGTGGTTTGGTCTAGACCTGTTAACGGGTCGTGTTGGGTTGTGTACGTGTCGGGTTAACGGGTGAAAACACCCTTACCCCGTACACGACCCGTTAATACTAATGGGTCCAATGATAGTACCCAAACACGACCCATTAATATTAATAGGTACACGACCCGAACCATTAACACCCGTTACTATTAACGGGTCTAAACGGATAACCGATTGGGTAACCCTATATTACTCATTAATACCCATTATTTAATCGTTAACACACTTCTGCATTAGATGTATTATATTATGTTATGTATTATATTATGCGTAAAAAATATGCATTATATTATGCATTATATTTAAAAAATCTTCATTATATTATACATTATGTTATGTACAATATTCTGCATAAATAATCTACATTCTAAAAAATCTGCGTTATATTAAAATAAATCCGCATTCTCAAAAATCTGCATTATATTAAAAACTCTGCATTATCAAAAATATGGATTAGATGTAAAATAATAAAAGTCTGCATTATACAAAAGATATGCAACTGAGCTTCCAACTGAAATTGCCAAAAAGAAAAGATATACAATTGAAAATGTCAATATTACAAAACTTTGGTGGCTTGATGCTGCAAACTATACAACTGATATGTGCCAAATGCTAATACTCTTGTTGAAAAATATACAACTGATATATGCCAATATTGCATTGCATGTTTACAAAACGTTGGTGCCAATGCTGCTGCATTGCATGTGTACAAAAAGTGGTGACTTGCTTGCTACTAACGATACCTGTGTAATGTACAAAACGATATATAAATATAATTAGTATAAATGAACTACAAATAATAAATTATATAAAAAGAGATACTGATAGATCTTACTAGTGAAGCTACTCTTCAACAACTATAGTGTTGAATTGGTTTGCATGTGTACCAAAAGTGGCGACTTGCTACTAATGATACATGTGTAGTGTACAAAACAATATATAAATATAATTAGTATAGATGAACTACAAATAATAAATTATATAAAATACTTGTGCTGATAGAGCTTACTAGTAAAGCTACTCTTCAACAACTATAGTGTTGGAGGATTGGCTTGCATGTGTACAAAAAGTGGTGACATGTTGCTAATGATACCTGTGTAGTGTACAAAACCATATATAAATATAATTAGCATAGATGAACTACAAATAATAAATTATATAAAAACAGGTACTGATAGAGCTTACTATTAAAGCTCTTCTTCAACAACTACAGTGTTGGAGGATTTGCTTACATGTGTACAAAAAGTGGTGAATTACTGCTAATGATACCTGTGTAGTGTACAAAATAATACATAAATATAATTAGTATAGATGAACTACAAATAATAAATTATATAAAAATAGGTACTAATAGATCTTACTAGTAAAGCTACTCTTCAACAACTATAGTGTTAGAGGATTGTCTTGATTTAGGAGTGCGACTTATGTGCAAGTTGAACATATCCTCCGTAAGGTCATTCACATCAACGTCTACCTCTTTACTAATAGCTGGATAAGAAAAGTTAAATAAGCAGTTTATTATTTTACAAATGATGTGAGGAGAAAAAAATAATCTAAATGAACTTAGCAAATACCACTTTTGCCAAAAATCCAATCTCGAGTACAAAGCAGTGCTTGGACAGTTTCTGGCAAAGAGAGCTGCGATATTGATCGAGAACTCTACCGCCAATACTAAACGCATATTCAGAAGCGACCGTCGAGATGGGAATTGATAATATATCACAAGCCATAGGAGAAAGTATAGGATAACGAGCTTTTTCTCCCTTCGACCATGCATGAATATCCAAGTCTTGTTTCCTATTTATGTTTACTTCATCAAAATACTTATGAAATTCATTGTTTTTATCAGAGGCAGAGACTTTTTTATAGCAATTGTCAAAATCCTATAATTTTTAAAGACAAAGTTAGGCAATTAGAATCAACAATTAAAATCAACAATTAAAATAATAAGTATATACCTGAAATACAGAATCCCCGCACTCATTTGTCGGATCAGAAGTATCAGAAACCAATCCATTTGAACCAAAAAGATGAGAGTAAGTTAGGCTATACACATTAAAAAGATCAAATATGGTGTCACTCACACGTTTATACTCGTACGAATCACTACCGTGTAACCTTGTACATGCCCACTCTACAAACTGAAGTTTGGACCGCGGATCCAACGAGACAGTAATAGCAAGAATAACACTATATTCATAACAATATTTTTAAAATTTTAAAATCATGTGTCCCCCCATTCTACGTATAAAACTATCGGACCCTTCCATTGCATCTTTCAACTTAATTTGGATGATAAAAACTAAAGGGAAGAAGAGGTTGGTCATGGGATATTTTGTTCAAGAAAATAAGCAAGTTACTTTATAAAATAAATTCAAAAACTTAGATAATTTTGCTACTCTTTCCCACTCTTCTTATGTTGGACAATGTTTATAGTTGAAATCACTCAACTGTAAATGGATGAAAGCACGCCGATAGAATATGGCATTTTTAAGCATTAAATATGCTGAGTCCCATCTAATCGGAACATCTTGTCGCAACCTCCTTTTACACTCCAAAGAAACTTGAGAAACGCAATCATAGAATTTATATTTTCTTTGAGGCGAACCTTTAATGTATTTCACACTCTCCCTAACTTTAATCGTTGCCTCATCAATTTCCTTGAGTCCATCTTAGACTATACGATTCGAAATATGTGCACAACAACGTAAGTGAAATAATTCACCGTTCATTACAAGTGCACCTTTTAAATTTAGTTGATTCTTTAGAATCTCAATGAATGCACCGTTACTTGAAGCATTATCTAGTGTGATAAAAAACAATTTCTTATCAATTTCCCATTCATTCAACAAAGTGTAGAGTTTTTCTGATAATGCCACGTCGGTGTGTGGAGGGGGCATTAGATACAAATTCAGTATTATTTTATTCAACTTCCAATCGCTATCAATAAAGTGGGCCAAAAGGGTGAGGTACCCATCAGTAACCACAGATGTCCACAAATCGTAAGTTAAACAAATTCTCCCAGAAACTGAATTTAATATAAATTGAAGTTTTATTTTCTCCCTATTGAACCTTTCCAACACTCTAGCCTTAGCGGTATTCCGAGAGGGAAACTTGATATCCTCGAAAATATATTTGAAAATAGCCCTTATACCCTCATACTCGATAAATTTAAAAGTAAGATTATGCTTAATAATAGCCTCATACAGTAAGTCATTAAAGACCTCATTATGAAATTTGGAAGAATTAACCAACGATAAAGGCCCTTCAGTTCGAGATAGAATAGGTTAACCAATGTCAGTTGTGTTATTTCTAACACAATTATCCATCTTGGTCAATATATTTACAGTTCCATAAGATGAATCACAAAGATAAATTATTCCACATTTTTGACATTTGGCCCTTCTTTTTTTATCCTCGGCTAAGGGTAATTCTTGAAATAATGTCCAGCAACGGGATCTTTTTTTACGAGGTCTAGAAATACCAGATTTCTTCTTTGCCTTTGAAGTGTTTTGTTAACTGGATTCAACAAATTTATCAGTTGGTTCAGCAACTTCTTTCGGGACATCTAGATCCACATCCATATCCAAATCAATTGAATTGATTGTATCCATTTCTTCCATACAATACAAGCTGGAAAAAATCCAACAAAGAATAAATATATATAAATATACTCAGTTAATAGATAAATCTCAGTTAATATAAATATATTCAGTTGATAGATAAATATAAATATAAATATACTCAGTTAATATATATAAGAGGGTTCTTTAGTTAAGATGGAGGTGTAACCCCTTTGAAGTATGGTAATGATAAGTTAAATGGCTAAAACCTTAGATTAGTGATAGAACATGCAAACACAAACCTAATGAAGATAAGACTCAGTTTAAACTCACAAATCTCTCGTGTATAACTCAGAAAGTAGCAATGAACTTAGAGGTAACTTAGCTAGAGGGAGAGAGAAGTAAGCACCCTAGATACACCTTGGCAGGCAACCAAATACACCAACCACCCTCAAGAATCTCTGTCAAGTATTAAAAGCTTCGCAATAAATGACAGTGGTGAGTGAATAAGACCTCTGGTTTGTAATAATTCTCCCTCTCTGACGTGTATTCTCTCTAGTAATAACTTCTTAAACTCTTAAAAGATCATCATCTCCTCAGGGGTGGTTATGGTCCTTAAATAGCCCCCCACACCATCCCCGAGGCAACTCAGTCATTAAAGACTATGAAAGACATCCCTCATACTTTATGTCACAACATTAAATGCCTGATGCACTAGTTGTCTCCACATCATAAACATTAAATGCCAAGACATTCCTTTTGCCTAACCACTGTGTTAGGGGGCTATTGTCGCAGAGGTGGATCACCAACTGCCTGACAGCCCCAAATACTACGGTGGTTTACGCAAGTGCAGGCCTGACATTATTTAGCTGGCTTGTGACATCACCTACAGTAGATGTGACATTAAGTAGAGGGTTGTTTGGTTCACATCCCCACACCCGATGGAACTCCAAGCTACTTCTCCCGAGGTTCCACGATCAGGGTTCTTCGATGTTTTTACCAGGTGTATCTAATATGGTTGGGACAATCCCCAATGGTGCCTCACTTCTAAATCCTCCAAACCAAGTCCCTCTAAAGTTCCCGCGGTGAGGTCATTCGATAGAGCATGAAAGATCTCCCAGGCCCTGCCAAGCCTGGTCTCTCGCGAGTACCGTTTGACCTCACACTAAAACTCATTATTATTCTCGTTACATCATTACAACCGTTATAGCTTACAGTCAACATAAACAAAGATACAATATGACTAATACAACAAGCTAAAATACAAGTTGCCACGATGAGCTGCCATGGTGCCTTAATCCCCAAAACACTGTTGCTAATGCGGAATTACCTCTAATCTCAAAATTACCTTCAATCCCCCTCTACAATATACATATAAATATACTCAGTTAATAGATTAATAGATACTCAATTAATAAATAAAATTAATAGATACTCACATATAAAGTTAATATACTCACAGTTAATGGAACAAAGATTACAAAGATATACTCACAGTTAATATACAAAGATATACTCGTAGATACAAAGATATACTCACAGTTAATATACTCATAGTTAGAGAATTAAAAAATCTCAGATATATTATCAAATCAACACCTACAGGTCTGTGAATGGAAATGGAATAAAGATCTCAGATATATAAATCAACACCTACAACTCTCAGATATATAAATCAACACCTACACCTACAGCTCTCAGATATATAAATCTCAGTTATCAAATCAACACCTACAGCTTATCAACACAATAGATCTAAAAAATTAGATCTGTGAATGGAATAAAGAGAGAACAAATTACGTGAGAGAGGGAGAGAGGAAAGAGATGAGAAAATAAGAGAAACGAATAGAAACTTATCGCCTTGTGCGCTTGGAGTGGTGGTGGAGCAACTGTGTGTGCACTTGCGGTGTGGAGTGCTTGAGGTGTGCTCGGTGAAGAGAAACTTTATGTGTAGAGGGGGAAAGGAGGAGCTGCGCAACTCAGAAAGGAAATAAAATGAAGTTGTTGTTGAGTTTGACGATATTTTTTAGTTTTAGGGCTTGGTTTTATAAACAAATGAAGGGTCCAGATGAAATCTATTGAGGCATGTGGACTTTTTAATTGACAAGTGGGCTCTCTTAATGGTTAATTTATTGGATATGGGTTGGGTTAGGTGAACTAATAACACCCATTAATACTAACGGGTATTAACGGGTAAAAAAGGGTGAAAATGGGTATATGTAAATTTCCAAACCCAAACCGTTAATACAACGGGTCTATCGTGTCAACCCTCTATTGACCCAAACCTATTAAGCATCAACCCATTAACTTATAATTTTGTGTCGGGTCGTGTCGTGTTAACGTGTCGTGTGTCATTTTGACAGGTCTAGTTTAGGCAACAAGCCGTCAGCAGAAGAACTTCGAATAATCCGCTAACCTCGGCTAAAGAGAAGGCTAAAAAGTGCCAAGACTATCTCAAGAAACTCCTTGAATGGAAGATTCATTAGAGAGGGTGAATATTTCCCCTTTTTCATCTTTCCTGAGCTGTGGTATGATCATGTGGACAAGAAGATGAAACCAGGAATGGAGATCTTTTTCCAAGATAGCTACCCATCGACCGAAAGTTCCCAACATCGGGTGCAATAAGTTATTGAAGAGACAATAACCGATACTAGAGATTTCGAGGAAAGTGACTCTAAGGGCTCCTTTAACTTACAGACACTGGGACTGACACTCTGCATGATTCACTGCAGCACTATGTCATCGAATTTGTTCTTCCTGATCAAAGCTACTGATGCATCTCTTCTCAACTAGCATGATGTACCTGTTCCACCTGTTGAGATTCAACTGAACTAAAATTTATCCCATATCCCCTTCTCTTATTATTTCTTCCCACTCTGATAAAATCGAGACCTCTTTTGATGGTGTTCTCAATACTATTTTTCCTAATAATGAAATAAACGAAGATTTTGAGTATCCTGTTGTGCCTTACATTAATTGTCTTGATTTTAATCAAACTCTTAATGATGATGATTTTGAAAATGAACAATTCTTAACTGATCTAAATAAGGTTAATAACAAACAATATAATTGCGTTCAACTTAATGAAGATAAAATTATTGTTATTAATCTCGGTTCTAGTAGCTAACTGCGCGAGATTAGGATAAGGGCCACCCTTGATGAGAAAGAGGACGCACAACTTAAAGAATTACTGAAGGAATAGGTTGATATCTTCACATGGTCCTACGATAACATGCCCGGAATTGATACCGAGATATCTCAGCACAAGATTCCAACTCTCCCAGAATGCAAACCGATCAAACAAAAACTGCGAAAGCTCCATAATGAATGGTCGCTTAAGGTCAAGGAAGAAGTTAGCAACTAATTAAAAATGGGTTTCATTCGTGTGATCAAATATACCACATGGTTAGCCAAAATCAAGAGGGAAGGTTCGCATGTGCGTTGACTACCGAGATTTGAACAAGGCTTCTTTGAAGGATAATTACCTGCTACCCAATATTAACATGATTATCGATAATACGGCCAACCATGCTCTCAAGACCTTTGTTAATGGGTTTGTCAGATACAAACAGATCAAGATGTACCCAAATCATCAAGAGAAAACTATATTTATCACCCCTTGGGGAACTTTCTGTGACACCGTAATGCCATTTGGCCTAAAAAATGCAGGGGCAACCTACCAAAAGGCTGCCATAACCATATTGCATGATATGATACATGAAGAAGTCAATGTCTATGTGGATGATTTGATTATCAAATCTAAAACCAGGGAAGGTCATATTCCCTCTCTTCGAAAATTCTTCGAACGGCTACGACAATAGCAGATGCGATTTAACCCACAGAAATATATCTTTGGCATCACCAAAGGAAAACTCTTGGGATTCATGGTGAGAGAGAAGGGGATAAAAGTAGATCCTACCAATTTGAAAGTTATCTCGAGATGCCACCACCCCGAACAGAAAAAGAAGTCCAGTGATTCCTAAGAAAATTGTAGTATATCAGTCAGTTCATCAACCAGTTGACCTCCATTTGTGAACCCATATTCAAACTCCTCCGGAAGGATTCCACCAAAGTCTCGAATGAATCTTTTCAAGAATCCTTTGACTAAATCAAACAATAGTTGACCCGACCTTCAGTACTTATGCCACAATAACCTAGTCTTCATCTACTCATATACCTAACGGTAATAGATACCGTAGCTGGGGCATTGCTATCCCAGTACCATGAATAATATCATAAAGAGAAGGACATCTACTATGCCAGTCACAAGTTGGATAGATACGAAGTCAATTACATAGCCTTGGAAAAAGCATGTGTCGCCCTTGTCAGGGTCACCCAAAAGTTATAGCACCACATGCTTGCCTTTCCCATCAAACTTGTATCCCGAATGGACCCTATCAAGTACCTACTCAAAAAACATGCCCTATCCAACTGAATGGCCAGTTGGTTGATGCTTTTAGACGAATTCGATATTGTGTATGTCATACAAAAAGCAATGAAAGGAAGAGCCATCTCTGACTACCTCACTGACTACCCTATGGAAGAGGATGATATCTAGATTTTAGAATTCCCAGAAGAGGATATTCTTTACACCTCTCAAGAAGACCTTCGGTGGAAAATATTCTTTGACGGCGCTTCAAATAGGAAAGGATATAGCACTAGGATACTCTTAATTTCCCTTGATGACTCTCACACTCCCACTATTATTAAGATAGATTTTCCCTACACCAATAACATGACTGAATACGAGGCATGCACGGTAGACCTCAAAGTCGCACTAAAGAAGGAATCCAATATCTAGACGACTACGAAGACTTACCCTCATCATCGACTAGGTTCTAAGAAAATGGAAATTCAAGGACGAGAAATTCTTACCCTCGCATGCCCACCAAAAAGAATTAGCCTCCCAATTCGAAGATATCACATTCCACTACCTACCCCGAGCAAAGAATAACCTATCCTATGCCATTGCTACCTTATGCTCTATGATTAACATGCATGAAGGAATAATAATGCCCCCCTTCGTATTCCAGAAGCAAGATAAACCAACCCACTCCTACGACATTGAGCTCATCATAGAAGAAGATCCTGATATAACCGACTCCTGATAATATGATATTTAGCACCTCCTCAAACATGGTAGTTACCCCCAAGGTTCTAATAAGAAAGATCGAGAAACCCTCCGAAAATTGGCCACCCAGTACATTATTTGTGATAAAGCAGTGTTCAAGAGAAACTTCAACGGAACCCATCTACACTGCATCGCAGGGGCTGACATTGAAGAGGTGATGCAAAACATCCACATTGGGGAATACGGACCCAATTTGAATAGACATATGCTCGCCAAGAAAATCATCCGATAGGGTTACTACTGGACTACCATGGTTTAAGATTGCACTGTCTATGTCCGAAGATGACTCAAATGCAAATAGTTCTCCAATTTCTCGCATTTACCTTCTTGGGAATTATATAACATGACTTCCCCTTGGCCATTCTCCGCATAGGGAATTTATATCATAGGAAAAGTCACACCTAAAGCCTCCAACGGGCACAAGTTCATCTTAGTCGCCATTAATTACTTCACCAAATGGGTCAAAGTCGAGCCATAGGCAATTCTGAATGCTAAGAAAGTGGCAAAGTTCATTAAGAAAAACATCATCTGTCGATATGGAGTCCCAAATGAGCTAGTGTCAGACAATGGGTTATATTTTGAAGCATAAGTCATAGAAGTGGTTGACGAATATGTAATTCGGAGGTACAAATCTTCTCCATACTGACCTCAAACCAACAGAGCAGTGGAAACCGCCAATAAGAACCTTAAAGCCATCATCAGTAAGATGATAAAGATTTGCCGAGATTAGGCCAAGTGGATCTCTTATGACCTCTGGTGCTATCGTACTTTAGTACAAACATCTACTGGGGCAAACCCTTACTCTCTAGTATACGACATGGAAGTTGTCTTATCCATTGAGCTAAAAATTCCCTCACTGTACGTCATACTCGAAAGAAAATTCGGTAAGGAAGATTGGCATCTGAACCGTCTTGACGAGCTGTCACTCTTAGACGAAAGGAGGCTAAAATCTCTATATCACATACAAGGGTACCTTCACAAAATAGTGTGATCATTTAACAAGAGAGTCAAGGCATGCGGCATTCGAGAAGGCGACTTAGCCCTTAAAGAAATCATAGAACCCATCTGGAACCCCAGAGGGAAATTCAAGACGAATTGGAGCAGCCTTTACATTGTAAAGAAGATCATGTCCGGTGGTGCCGCTATGCTCACTGACCTTGACGGAGAAGAGATCGCTCGTCTAGGCAACCTGGACCGTCTCAAGAAATTCTACCACTTGTCCAAAATCTCAGCGCGCTATGACTCTTCTCATCTATCATCTATTCTAAAAAAAATCTCTCTCCATTTGCCTCTACTCAGAACTATGTGGGGCCTGATCCTCTAAAAACCTTTTACTTTCTAAAAAAAATATATTCAAATCCCCAGAGGTATGTAGACAGCTCATATGCTTTACATGAGCGTGCCCCCTTCTTTTTCATAATATGCTACTCTTTTCTTATCCTCGAGAATGGCAATTCAATCTATCGTATACCTGGAAAAAAAAGGATTATGTATGCCTTGGCAATTGGCATGGATGATTCAAGAGCAAAACTCATCAAGAGGCACAGCTAGATGATAAAAAACTTTTTCATTTAACTATTAAGAAACTTCGGTATAATTACATAAGAGAGACAAACAACTTCCTTTACCAAACAAACCACCAACCCTTCGAAATTTATTCCCCTACATAAACCAAACACCAGTATAATTCTCCAGGTTCTTACCCATAGCTACCAAAGGAACCAACTCCATCATCATCCACAATCTGAGGCCCCAAAACCTCCCCCGCCTGAATGGAGTGCACTAGATGCTCTGTAAACCGATAAGGCCGAACCAACTTAGGGTAAACCACAACACCTCCCTCCATAGTGTCAGATATAGCGAACCACCTTTGTTTCGTCTCCATAGTCAACATCTTGGAAACTACTCTTCTCCATAACCACTTCATGTAGTCCCCAAAAATATGTCAGACTCTTCCAACAGATTGAGACAATGGTCATCGACTCTCCCACAAAGAATCAAGTCATGTGCTCATGCGCCCTGTCAATTCCTCCACCAAAAAGAAATCCAGTGTCCTAGGTGGCACAATCTGTTCCCAACCAAACTAGTGCAGGAGCCACCATAAAAAGTAAAAAGAGGTCTTTATAAGGCCAACCAAATGAACATATTGGTATTCTCCCAGTTCCAGGATGGGCAGCTACTCCCCCACCAAGGCACTCATAAACGAAAACCTTGAGCCCCGTGCTCCACAAACCAGTTCTCCCAGCTCTCGATATACAAGCCTATACTGATGAATTAGCACGAAAAGAAGTTTGGCACGGTTGGTAAAGTATATTCTGGAGGAACAAATAAGCGTTATATCTTAGACAACCACATGAATAACATTACTGAGCTACCTCTCAGGAAGTCATAACGATCTTCCCGCAAGTCATCTAGACCATTCAGAGACTCCTCTTATATCACAATCGTAAGATTGCGATGATACAATATGCATGAAATAATGGTTGTAATCTATGAGTCCACCAATAGCTCTCCAGCCACCAGTAACAGTTTTGAAATTAAACCCAGAATGAAGTCTCCAGTATAGTGAGCATCACCGACATCCTGCAAATGCATGGAATGCAGCACTGCAGGAAGAGAAATCATTCCTCCTATAACCAGGGATCGAGCCGCTGATGGAGAAATATAGAGAAGTCCTGTAAATAGCTCCCGAGAAGACCTAGAAAAATCAAGCATTACCACCGTAACACTAGGATTTATCCCCAGCATGATAGAGAATTCTTCATAGGTCGGACAGACCTCTTTCAAGACAAAGCAAAAAACATGGTCTTCAGGGTACCAGAATTGTACCACCACCATCAGCATGTTCCACTCTATGGGCTGATAGCGCCATAAGGAGGCTCGATTCAGGTTGAAATCACCAAAATCAACATTGTACGAGCACATCGCCTATAAGGTTCTAAGGTACTTAGCAAATTCAACACTGGCAGGGAGATCCATTTTTGCAAAAAGAGCAAGAAGAATGCAAAAGAGAAGGAATATGGAGGTGCGAAGAAAATACTCCACTCTTACCCCCTATTTATACTTGGAAAATCTTAATAAAAAAGTCAAAACCCTGCAGAAATCGGAGGAAGACCTGCCCCACCAAGTATCAAACAGCTTAAGAAAGTACAAATCAAAGCCTTGGATTGACTAGACTGGACTGACATGCCGATAGGCAGGAAAAGGGGCATACCGATCGGCAATCCCCTATTTTGAGAAATTTCCCTTTTTTCTGTCAAAATAAGAAAATCGATAAAATTAATCTTTATCTCTCAAAAGAATGCCAAATTTCTTTTCCTTATGTTTTTACTTATCCTATGTTAAAACAAATTCTCTCTCAATTCATTTTCTTTTTTTACAGTCTCGGAAAAAGAACAATAAGTCACTAAAGAAAAAATTAATAAAAACTTCATCTTATTTGCATAGATATTTGTTGTGTTACATCAATTTTGCAGGAAAAACAAAAAATACAATGGGACTTGACCCGAACCCACTAATATCTCTCTCCCACCTACCTACAGTCTCTCTATTTCTCTTCCTTCTCTATCCCTCTCTCTTTAGGAACCTCCTTCCCTAAGGCGCACTCTCTTTCCCTGGCGACGAGATGACATACCTCCACTCCCCGAACCAGACCCTTCCGCAGATGAGGTAGACAGCACCAAACGGGAAGGAACTGGGATCGCATCCCGAATATGGGTAGTCGTAGAAGATACCAAATTCCGAATATCCCTCAGCCAGTTGGTTGACACTCGAATGTGATGCAAGAAAAATAGAAAAAGAAATCAAATCAGTTAGTCTAAAGCGAAAAAGGAAATAAAAAATCAAAATGTATAGAAATAGAAAGGATACTGGTGATTGGAGAACCTCCTCCGTCAAGCCTAACTCCTCCGGATCCATCGCATTGGGCAAACTGACCCTCCATTAGCCTATCAAATATTATAAAAAGGAGGATCCAATCGCATGAAATGAACCTTTGAGGTCTTCGCCATCGCCGATGCCGATGCAGCACCTGCACTGTGAGAATACCCCACTGACCAACCCGAGCACGCCTGAAGGAGAGGCATCATGTCATATATGCTAGGGGCATCAACCAGCTCGACATAAAGTGTAGGTAATCATAAGTCTCCACTGTATCGGTATACGACAAATAAGGCTCGCCAACCATCGTCGCCACCCTCGCATCTTCTGATATCTCCCGCTCTCGCCTCATGTACATCAGGGACCTCGTCGGTGGCATAATCTGTTGGACTACCCTCTCCCCGAGATACCAGGAGTAACCGAACTAATGCTCCAGTAAATTCCACATCTATGCATTATCCCT
The DNA here is from genome assembly GCA_949130495.1 of Sambucus nigra. Taxonomy (NCBI): domain Eukaryota; kingdom Viridiplantae; phylum Streptophyta; class Magnoliopsida; order Dipsacales; family Adoxaceae; genus Sambucus; species Sambucus nigra. The sequence goes on from OX422212.1 coordinate 145,050,498, forward strand.
AGTCAACCCCGTGTTCTGGATGGCTGTCCCCCACGACTAGAAGGTCACCTATAAAATCCCCAATGGAAAATCAATATCTGAAAGAGAAACGTAAAAAAAAAATGGTCCAAAAAAAAGGGAAGATTTACCCGATTGCTCATCATACCATTCAAGACCTGACGCATCACCTCCAAGGAAAAAGACTTCTTCGACTGTCGGGTAGCCTTCCGCCACCGATACATCCTACAGAAGTCCCCAAAACACTTATCCTTCAAAGCTATCAACTGGGCGTTAAGCCCAATCACGTCATATAACCACTCCTGCAATGGACAAAGATCAACAATTAAGAGAATCAAGAATATAAGCATAAAAGAATGTGCGAAAGAATAAAATAAAGAATACCTCAAGAACATATGTGGCCTCGGTAAAATTTTGTTGGCAGCACCGGCAGAATGCATCCACAGAAGAATAAAGGGTCGCCAAGGTCAGGCTCCCCCAGTTATAAACAGGAACGTTAGAAAATGTCCTCAAAAATGGCAAAAACTATAAGTGAACGACGTCATCGCTCATTGCCACCAAGATACCTTTAAGAAAAAGAATAATAAACAAACGGGTCATCTGCCTCACCTACAGCCCGTCAGTTTCATCGATCCATCGACTCAAGAATATATCGATCGGCATTGTCCCTTTACTTGTCTGAGAAAGCCCAAAAGACCATGACAGTTCCATTTGGAACCTCCTACACCATGTCGATCGCCACCCTCTCTAAAATTTCATATAAAAAATCCTAGACAATCCCAAAAAATCCCTAAAAATTTCCTAAAATTACCAAATGGGATTTAGAATATTTTTTTTACTAAGGAAAGGCTTTTTCTCACACTCATTTCCCAGGGGAGCTCTTACATCCCCAACGGAATTCTCAAGGTCAATTGGACATCCCCCCGAAAACGTTTTCAAAATACACCGCAAAATTCCCTTGTTGAGAAAAAATTAACCCTCGAATTATCTCCCTTTCCCCAGCAGAATCACAAGATAGATTCCTGATGATGCTGGAAACAGCACCACCATATAAGGTGTTGACAAGCTTAAGCAAGTGATAACAATGGCAGCACAGGAGAATATATGTATATATATGTAGAAGGAGGTGAGAAGAAGAGGATGAACACTTGAATATAAGTGGTTCATCCAATTTGGCCTATGTCTATTGTGAGTGTGTGTGAGTAATATCACTGAATGAAGGAACTAATGTCCATGGATACAATCTCTCAAGCTTTCTCTCTCTCTATTGTGTAAAATAAAGATTTTTAGCTAGGGTTGTAATTATGGAACCCTTTACAAGGTAGAGGATGACCTTTATATATAGTGCTTAGGGGTGTAATGTACCCCCCAAGCATGAAATAAGCATGTGCATGAAGATCCAACCAGTGTCAGGATAACACCTTATTGATCTTAACTAAATAATGATGACCTCAATATTCCCTCACGGGGAGGGAATGATTCAGTTATAACAGATTTATTCACATGTTCCAAACTATACATGCACTTGTAAATGCTCGACTGTCTTTGATTAGCACCAACCTCAGCCTGGATGAGTATGAGGTTGGTGAAGTCTTAATGTTCCTTTGCCCGAGGTCAATATTCATATGGACCTTGGCCAGATCGGCTGGCTGAGGTAGATGTAACATCAAACTGGGCTGACCCATGTCATGATGATGGATCCTATGAGGCTTTACTGACTGGCTGATAAAATATAACATCGGTCGGGGCCGACGTTATTTGTTGATGGATGCCTGAAGACATGTACAAGCCTTACTGACCTCGACTGATGCTCAGTCGTAGATGATGTATGATGTTGATGCAACGTCTTCCAGGGCCTACCCTATGAGAGACGATATTACTGAATTATTATGAGCTTCTGCCACCTCAGTTGTGAGTCAGGCCGAGGTTAGTGTCTCTGAGTAGGAAGGTGTACTTTGGGCATATCAATCACCCCTAGCCCTTAGTTACCTATGTGAGTAGGTAATTGAGGGGTATTGTAAGGCCGAGGTTAAGTTTTCTTGTGTGCCAGTATTCCCTTAACATATGTCACTTGCTAAAGTGAGTGGTGTGTGTACCAAGTCATGGTGGTTTGATTTACCTTTTGGGTTCCTAAGGTAATGATGGGCCTTGGGATGCGTGTCAAACTGGTTTTAGGTTTAAAACCATTTATTCTCCTTTCTTATTCATTTCTTCCTGCCTTGGTTCTCAGCGATTTTCTCTCTCTTTAAGAGCTCAGTTGCTGGGTGTTTGAGGGTTTCTTCACATCCCAACCTCTTCTTCCTTATTTCACAATCATTCAGGTACCACTTTACTCATCTTCCCTCCATTTTTAGTCATTGCTTTTCAATTCTGCAACTTTCGGTGAGGGTTTTAATTTTTTGATTAGGATTTTAGGGTTTCTGGTGACTTTTTACATTTTCCCGCGAGCTTGTTCTTAAGTGTTCTTGGTTTGAAAACCTTCCACCTTCTTTATTTGATCTTTGGTTTAGGTTATGTTAGGTGGTTTTCCTGTATGTTGAGTCCAAGTGTAGCGTCATCCTCCTTATGCTCAAACCCCTATATCAACTCATAGAAGAGTTCCCTTCACTTAGAGAGAAGACCTTTGAAAAAATTAAGCAGATAGAGCTAGCCCAAGTGAAAGCTCGTAGGGCTGAGGCCTTTCCTGTCAGACCCGTCTTTCCTCCACCTCTGAAGGCTATCTACACCGAGCCAATTGATCCTGCTGAGCCAACGGAGGTTCCAAAGGAACCAACACCCATGTCTGAATCTGAGTTGTCTACCTCAGACCCCATGTCTGTAGACTCTTTCCAAGAGGCTATGGATTTCTCCATTAGGCAAGATCAGATCCCTGATAAAGACGAGGTTTCGAGCCGTGTCTCATCACATTAGAGGGCTAACACCTCTCAGTCTTATTCTGATATCAAAATTGTAGGGCCGAGTGTGGCCATTCCCCCCATTTTCGATGTTATTCCCCTATCGGTCGCCACTGGGCTGAGTTCACTTAGAGGTTTCCTGATGGTCCCTCAGTATCTGCCCAGGCCGATGTCACTAGGGATGAAGATTATGGGTATGAGAGTGACATTGACACCTCTGAGGCAGCCGAGATTGAGAGATCCATTAGTGAGTATGATCTTCTGGCTTTTAGGCACGTCTAAGCAATAGGTCCTTCCATTAGTCTTAGGAGACCTCTAAGGTGTGAGAGAGCGTTTGGTGGCTGAGATAGGGAGATCTGCGTCTACGAGAAGATGTTCAAGTTGGGTTTCTGTCTCCCCATCCAGACTTCAATTAGAGTTATATTGTCCCATATAAATTTGGCCCCTTCACAACTATCCCCCAACGCTTGGAGGGTGATAATAGGGGCTATTGTCCTTTGGAAGGTAGTCCACCACTCAAACCTTCCTGTTATGCTCTTCACGGGCTGTTACGTCCCCTCATCTGCCAAAAATCACCCTAGCTATTTCCACAGATAAGAAGATGATGTTGGTTACCCAGACCTCCAATCATAACTGGAAACCTCAGTATTTCTTTGCATCTGGGGCTTGGGAGTTTGGTCTCCATGAGGCATCTGGAACGTCAATTCCAAGGACCCCTCTGAGATGGGGGGAAATTCTTGCTTACTGCAAGAGCCGATTCTGGACTTATATAGAAGAATATTCAAAAGGTTCAGGACCTTCAAGATCAGGGGGAGCAGGCTCGTCTAATTAAATACGAACATCTGATGACCCCTACTACCTCTCTCAGACAGGGCTAGGTGGTAGTCCTTTGATAGAGATTTATAAGTCTCATTTTTTAACAAGTTGTACCTCTTAATTTTCATACCTCTAATTTACTAACTCATAAATTCTTTTTGCAGAGCACCGTGAAGGTATTTCTGATGACCTGTGGGAGATGTTTGCCCCAAGCCTCGTGAAGTTGATGAAAAATGATAGGCATAATGTAACCCCTCCTCCTCCTAAACAGAACATCGGTACATACAAGGCCGACGTTATAAATAAAACGAAGACCACATTGGATTTGGAGCATCAGAGGCCGAGTAAAAATTAAAAAGGGGATCGTTCCATTCCGATCTCCTCAGACTATGCCCTTGCAGCTCATCTTTCTCATCTGAAAATAAGTGATTGTTTGATTGGCCATGGTCTGAAGGCTATTGATGCCATCAGCTCTATAAGGACCGAGGAAGATAAGCGTTTCCTACGCTCTCTGGATATCCCTTTGATGGCTGAGTTTACCCTCCACAAATCAATCCAGGTACTAATTTCTGTTATTTTTCTCTACTAAGTGTAACCTCGGCTATTTTACATCAATGTTCTTATACATCTGACCTTCTACTGAAGGGTATGTTGTCCATGCATTATTTTATAGACTGGACTCTGAAGAAGATGCCCTTGATCGAGAAGGGTCAAGAAGCTCTGAAAGTTCAAGCCTCTTTGAGTGTAGAGGTTGATCATTTGAAGTAAGATCTGAAAGAGGTAAGCAAGCTAGAGGAGGAGGTCCAACAGAGGGATAGGGATATGGCCAGGCTGAAGAAGGACCATGAAGTGGCTCTGAAATCCAAAAATGATGCTCTGTAGGCTAAGGTGGTTGCTGTTGTTAAGGGTTCTTTGAAGGACGCCTCAGAGAAGATTATTACAGATTACAAGGTCTCTGATGAGTTCATTATCTTTGGATTTAAATACCTGGAGAGACGTATTAAAGCACCTGGTAAATGGGCAGCCTCCAAGGAATAAGAGTCAGGGGCTTTCAGTGCCTCAGACTTTAGTGGGCTAGGATTTGGTGACCCCCATTTTGCTCAGGCCTTGCAAGAGGTTGAGGAGGACGGTGCTGCTCCTTCAGAGACTGCTCCCTTGGGAGCCACTAAGACTGAAGATGTTAATCCTTAGGACGATGGAGCCGAGGTGACTAACGTCGACCAAGAACACACCACTCTGCCTGTAGATACCTTGGCCTGGTCCTGTGAAACTTTAAGTTGTAGTTTTTACTTCTTTTCTCGTCTGTAATTTTTTAGAACTCTGGAAGTATATTTGGCATATTTGATTTGTAACTCTGACTGTTCTGTGATAAATAGTAATATCGTATTCCTCAAACTATATAGCTTTTTTGTGTGTCTTCTCTTGCATGTTGTTTTGGTCTTAATGTCTGAAGTCTCCTTATAATGATGTTTACCTTAAATGTTTAAGGTCTAAGATCATCAAATTATGATGTTTACCCTCATAAATTCACCAAACTATGATGTTTAAGGTCTGAGGTCACCATAATATGATGTTGCACCTCATAAATTCACAAAACTATGATGTTTAAGGTCTGAGGTCACCTTAATATAATGTTTGACCTCATGAATTATCACCAAATTAATGATGTTTAAGGTCTGAGGTAACCATAATATGATGTTTCACCTCATAAATTTTTACCAAATTAATGATGTTTAAGGTCTGAGGTCACCAAATAATGATGTTCACCCTCATAATTTTCACCAAATTAATGATGTTTAAGGTCTGAGGTCACCAAACAATGATGTTCACCCTCAATTTTCACCAAATTAATGATGTTTAAGGTCTGAGGTCACCATATAATGATGTTCACCCTCATAATTTTCACCAAATTAATGATGTTTAAGGTCTGAGGTCACCAAACTATGATGTTTCACCTCATGAATTATCACCAAATTAATGATGTTTAAGGTCTGAGGTCACCATAATATGATGTTTAACCTCATGAATTATCACCAAATTAATGATGTTTAAGGTCTGAGGTCATCAAATTATGATGTTTCACCTCATAAATGTTCACCAAATTAATGATGTTTAAGGTCTGAGGTCACCAAATAATGATGTTCACCCTCATAATTTTCACCAAATTAATGATGTTTCACCTCATGAATTATCACCAAATTAATGATGTGTAAGGTCTGAGGTCACCAAATTATGATGTTTCACCTCATAATTTCACCAAATTAATGATGTTTAAGGTCTAAGGTCACCATGTAATGATATTCACCCTCAATATTTACCACCAAGTTAATGATGTTTAAGCATAATGAAATAGTATTAACATAGGAACTGCTCTTTTCATTAATATCCTCTTCATAAAATGATACATGTACGATAAAGAAATTAACTGCAACATCATATGTAATATTTCTTCAAGTGGTCAGCATTCCAAGGGTTGAAAAAAGGTTCCCCTTCGAGATTTTCTAGCGGGTAAGTACCAGGAACAACCTCATCAACCACTCTGTAAGGACCATTCCAGCTTAGGTGGAGCTTGTTTGCCTTTTGCAATATCTTCTTCAGGACTAGGTCTCCCACAGCTATAGGTCTTGATTTCACCCTTTGGTAGTAGAACTTTGTTGTTCTTTGCTCGTAGTCTTCCTGTCTGATCTCTGCATCTTCCCTTCTCTCTTCAATCAGATCCAAGTCAAGTCTTATATCTTCCCCATTCCTCTGAGGATCATAGGTCTGAACTCTGTGGGTGGGGAGTCCTACTTCTATAGGGATGATAGGTTCTGAACCATGTAATAACATGAAAGGAGTGTCTCTCGTTGGCGTTCTTGCGATCATCCTGTAGGCCCATAACACAACGTGTATACCTCCTTTGTCCATCTCCCTTTTTCCTTCTCCAACCTCTTCTTTATCCCATCAAGGATTGTTCAATTCCTGACTTCAGTCTGCCCATTTTCTTGGGGTCGTCCAACAGAGGATAAGAATTGCTTGATCCCCACTCTTTCACAATATTTTTCTAAGGAAGAATTCTTGAACTGGGTTCCGTTATCTGAGATGAGGGTGTTTGGAAGGCCATATCTGCATATTATATTTTTCGGATGAACTGGAAGGTTGTCTCCTCCGTAATCGTGATCATCAGCTCAGCCTCTACCCACTTGGAGAAGTAATCAATTTCCACTACCAAGAATCGATAGTTGTTTGAAGCTCTTGGCAAAGATCCTACTAAGTCAATTCCCCAAACTGCAAATGGCCAAGGTGAGCTAATTGATGTCATAGGATGGTGAGGTTGGTGAGGGATGTTGGAGAGTCTCTGACACTTGTCGCATCTCTTCATATAAGTATCTGCATCTTCGGCCAAGGTCGGCCACCATAACCCCTGAGTAATTATCCTCTTAGTTAGAGGCCTCCCTCTTATGTGACTTGAACAAGATCCCTCATGTACATCTTTTAAGACTTGAGGAACCTCTGAAGGGTGTACTCATCTAAGGAGAGTGAGTAGTAACCCCTTCTTTTACAAGATGTCTCCTATAATTGAGAACTTAGTGGCCCCGAACCTTGGCTTTCTCCTTTCTAATTTTGATTTTGGCAGCTCTCCCTATCTGATGTATCTGATGAGTGGGTCTATCCATGAGGCTCCTATATTCAGATTAAGGCAAGTTCGGGAAACCTCTTTTTCTTCGATGGTTGGCTGGGGCAAGATTTTAACCGGTACCATTCTTCTTATATCTATCCTCATTGATGAGACCAACCTAGCGAGTGCGTCGGCTCGACTGTTGTCTTGCCGAGGTATCCTCTTCGTCTTTACCTCTCTGAAGCCTTCTAGCATCATTCTCACCCTCTTAAGGTATTTGGCCATCCTTTCCTCTTTGGCCTCATACACACCAAGAACTTGGTTGATAACTAACCTCGAGTCATTGTGGACTAGGAGTCGGCCAACACTAAGGACTTTTGCTAAGGAGAGCATCGCTATCAATGCCTCATACTCTGACTCGTTGTTTGAAGCCTTGAAGTTGAACCTTAGTGCATATTCAACTTCAGTACCATCCGATGCGGACACTATCAACCCTGATCTGCTTCCATTTTCACGAGAAAATCCATCAACGAAGAGGCTCCAAACATCTTTATTTGAAGAGAAGTTCCCTTCTGATAGGGTCCCCTGCTTGAAGAGGTACCTATCTTCCTCATTCTCAGCTACACTTTTCTCGGATTTTCTTGACCCAACCTCGTCTAGGCTACGGAAGACGTTACTGTCTGGTTCATCTGCAATCTCTTAACTATTCACAATCTCAACCTCTTCCCAGGTGAACTCTGCTATAAAGTCTGTAAGAGCCTACCCTTTGATGGAAACCCTTGGTTAATAAACAATGTCATATTCCCCCAACTCAATGTCCCAAGTCATCAACCTGCCCGACTTCTCAGTCTTGTGGAGGACCTGTCTTAGTGGGGAATCAGTGAGGATAACCATAGAGTGGGATTTAAAGTATGGCTTTATCTTCCTAGAAGCGTGTATCAGGGCATAGGCTAAATTTTCCATTCGAGGATAATTATGTTCAGACCCTTAAAGGGCCTTATTATTGAAGTATACCGGCCTCTGCACTCCATCGTCTTCTCTTTCTGTGGCCGCACTAATGGCTGATTCTGAAATGGCTAGATACACATTTAACTTCTCCCCCAAGATGGGCTGAGATAGGAGCAGAGGATACCCAAGGTAGGACTTTAGCTCTTTAAAATCTTTATCGCATTCCTCATCCCATTCGAAGGCCTTTCTAAGCACTTTAAAAAAAGGAAGACACTTGTTCGTAGCTCTGAAGACGAACCTATTCCGCACAACTACTCTTCCGATTAACCTCTGAATGTCTTTGATGGTCGTGGGTGTCTTCATTTCCAGTAGTGCCTTGATCTTCTCGGGGTTAGCCTTTATTCCCCTTTGATTGATGATGAATCCAAGAAACTTTCCTGCTCCTACTCCGAAGACACACTTGACAGGGTTGAGCTTCATCCTGTATAAATCCATGGTGTCCAAAGTCCTATCTAGGTCGGCCATGTGAGTGTCGGCCTTCAAGCTCTTCGTCAATATGTCATCCATATATAACTTCATGGTCTTACCAATCTGACTCTCGAACATCTTATTTACAAGATGTTGATAAGTGTCCCCCGCATTCTTCAAGCCGAAGGCCATAACCTTGTAGCAATAGGTCCCCTTGTCGGTTATTAACGCTTTCTTCTTTGAGTCTTTTGGGTCCATAAAATTCTAGTTATACCCGAAATAGGCATCCATGAAGCTCATAAGTGCATGCCCAGGTGTGGCATCCACCATCTGATCAATTCGTGGCAAGGGGAAGCTGTCTTTTGGACAAGACTTGTTTAAAACAGTGAAATTTACACACATCCTCCATTTCCCGTTAGCTTTCGGCACGATGACGGTGTTAGAAAACCACTCAAGGTATATGACTTCTCTGATGAACTTGGCCACTTCAAGCTTTCTGGCCTCTTCCTTGATGACATCATACTTTTCCCTTGAGTAAACCCTTCTTCTTTGTTTGATGGGCATAGCATCTTCTAAAACATTGAGTTTGTGGCACATAACTTCAGGGACAATACCCAGCATATCCGCGTGGCTCCAGCCAAAGACGCTCTGCCTTTTCCTTAGTAGCTTCACCAGCTCTTCCTTGATCTCAGGTCTTAGGGTTTTACCGATTTGGATGGTTTTTTCTGGCTCATCCTTATTAAGGATGATGGATTCTACCTCTTCCATGGCTTCTCCCTTCTTGATATTTGTCTCATCCCTATGATTAAGTGTGTCTATGTTGTAAATAGTTGTTGCCTTCTTATGGGCCTCTCTCTCTTTTGCGGAGTTGAAGTAGCATTCAAGTGCCGATGTTTGGTCACCTTACACTTCTCCTACCCCATAGGGGGTCAGGAATTTTAGCATTTGGTGAACTGCTGGCGGCACGGCCTTAAATTCTCTAAGGGCTACTCTTCCTATGATGAGGTTATAAGCTGAGAAGACGTTCTCATCCAAAATGAAGAAATTCATTTTTCAGGTTAACCTCTTAGGCCACTCGTCTCCCATTCGAACATCCATCTAATACATGCCCAATGGATAGACCTTTTCTCCGCTGAAGCCAATTAACTGATAATGATACGATACAAGCCTAGCTCTGCTGAGGCCTAGGCTCTTGAAATAAGGCCAAAACATCACGTCCGCTGAGCTTCCCCCATCAACGAGGATTATCTGTACCTCACATCCATGCACCCTTGTAGTGATTACCAAAAGTTCATCGTGTGGAGCTAGGATACCCTTGAAGTCAAGTTGGGAGAATCCAACTATAAGAGCATCCATATCTACCTTCTTTCTCTTTTATTTAGTCTCTGAAGATGCCAGATTCACAACCTCTACTTTAGTCACTAACTTAGCCTCTACCACATGAGCTTTGTAGTCAGCTACCTCTGAGCCACCACCTACTAGTCCTCCACAGATGGTCACTACAAAAAAAAATTCTTTTTACTACGGAGGCTTTTGAGACGGCAAAAAATTAGGTCTCTAAAACTCACCTTTTGAGACGGAAAAAATTACCCGTCTTAAAAACTACACTTTTTAAGACCATTTTTATTACCCGTCTCAAAAGATACTATTAAAAGAGACAGCAAATTAATAGCCGTCTCAAAAAGTATACCTTATGAGACAGCTGAAAATTTTGGATTCGCCCTTAGCGAATTTTAGTCTCCCCCTTCTTCTATCAGCAAAGTTTTAAGAAAATAAAAAAAGAAACCAAAAGAAGACCAAAAGAAAACCCCTCTCCATCCTCTTTTCTAAGACCCGCCCGCCCTAAGCCCATTCTTCTCCTTCTTCAACCCCCGACCGCCCTAAGCCCCTCACACCCTCCATCACACACCCTCCCTAGCCCTAGCACCAGCCCTCTCCATCGTAATCATCGCTGGTGAAGTTGAGTAGGTAGCATTATTTCTTCTCTCTTAATTATTTTTATGTTTTATGCCATTCTTACATGTTAAAGGGTTTATGTTCTTAATTGAATTGGTTGGAAGATTGTATAGGAGGTGAAGAGTAGTGTCATGCTGATTTAAGCAGTTGACCAATTACTAATTTATGAGATATTTTGAATATGCTATTGGTTTCAACAATTTTATTTCGAATCTGTGTTTGATAGTTGGGATTTAGTTTATTCTATGTTTCAACTGCTGCAATCAGTGATACATGGTTGACCTTAAAATTTGTAATATGATTTTTGGATGTAGGAAAATAATCTGATTGACTAAGCTAATCACATTCAAGTTATAGTATCGCCGAATTAATACGGATAAAAGGTAATTTTAATTATTGATTATTGATTAATATCATTAGTTTTTATACTGGATTTATTTGTAGTGGTGTTAGGAGGTTGAGGGTGAGCCAATTAAAAACCGGATTGTCAATTGGTTGTTGTAGTATAGTTTTAGGATTAATTTATGAGAAAATATGTATACTTGTTTATATGAATTTTGAGATAAATTATTGATATGTTAGTTTGTGTTAATTAACTCATGTCCTTTGGAAGTATTTTATGCCACTAATTTGATTTTCTATTCGATTATGATTTTATTTTGTGATATATGTGAAAGACCCAATTAATTTAAACATGTATAACCATTGAAAAAATCGACAATGTTATCCAAGTATATCTCATGGGAATATAAAGCACGAACACGGATACGGGTGTCGTGTCCGACACGACATGGACACGAACACGCTGACATAACAAACATAGAAAAAACAGGACATGCCACCGCAATATATATATATATATATATATATATATATATATATATATATATATATATATATATATATATATATATATATATATATATATATATATATATATATATATATATATACTAGCGAAAAGGCACAGAAAAAAATTTCAAAACGGCAAAAAATTTGTTCCCCAACAAAACATGCAAAATACATGTTAAGAAATACTCAAAATTAGGGGTGGCAATTCGGGTTAAGAAATACCTGAAATAGTGTCCAAATTAATACAAAAACTCAAATTCAAATAATACAAACAACTTTTATACATTTGAAACCAAAATAATACACATGATTTAAATTGGAACATAAAACACACTTACCCCATGAATATTTAATCTTTTCGAACAAATGAGATATACAACCTGTGAGTATCAAGTATCCCCCGGGGGGGGGGGGATATGAATACAAATTTTCATTGTGAGGACCTATAAACAATGAAAAAATTCCAACACGTGCGCAACACCAGCAAGAGTTTATAGGTTGACTGCCCTTAGAAACTCGACATGCTGTACAAAAGACAGTTTATCATCCATTCTGTAAGTGATGAAGTACATCATGAAAGAGATTTCGATCACCCACCTCGCATATGGGCACCCAGTTCATCAAACTGTTCATCCGCTTCTACAGTATCGTCTGAAAGACGAACTGCATCAAGTTTCTGTTTCAGGATATCAACGGCATTGAGCTCCAACTGAGAAGATTTGACCGCACCTGTGGACTCAACTGTGAATATAAAATTGTCTTCTTTGGGATAGATTTCTTTAAGTACTGGCTTCCCCATAGCGTCCACTTTCTTGAGCACTTCATCGCCGTACGTATATGCCTCAGGGTCAACCACAATAACCTTTTGGTTATATCAAAGGGATTAAGGATGTGATGGAGTGGATTTTGGGTGGGAATTTCTCAATTATTTTCATTCATCCTTATCTAGTTCCCCTTTTGCGCCGCCAAATTTATATGAGCAGTCGATATTCCAACCAAAGTGAAAATATTCTCTTGGTTTATGGCACACAACAAGGTAAACACTCATGACTTGGTCCAAAGGAGGATATCTAGTCGCTTCCCTTCCCAGTTGGTATGCTATGTGTTGCAATGCAAATGAAGAGTTGGATCATATGTTTATTTATTGAAAGTGGGCATCGTTTGTTTGGAATAAAGTGTTAATTATGAAGATGGAGTTTCAGGGAAACAAGAAAAAGCGTAGATAGCTTTAGAGATCTATAGTTATGGTCGCTTTTTGAATAACTTGGAATGCGAGAAATGCTAGAATTTATAAAGTCACAAAGATAGAAAAAGAGAGCATATTGCAGAAGATTTAAGTCTTTTCGAATGATTGAATATAACCTCAGTTTCTTTTTTGATAAGCAATGGAATCCGTTGTTTATAAAACAGATTAAATAATTTCATTCTTTTATCAGAGTGTTGTCGATAAATTCTGATCTCAAGTAATAGTTCTTGATTCACATGCCAAATAACTAATCTATAATTTTGTAAGGACCTTTAGTGCAGAAACTTAGTTTCTATAGAAGAAGCAGTTGTATCCCTATCATGTAATAGGAACAATGATGTATAACTGTTATGTGTAAATTGAAGCTTGGTACCAACTTCGCCAGTTATAGAGATAGACCTAAATTGATTTGCAATAAACTAATATCACTCTCCCCCCACCCAAAAAAAAGAGAAAAAAGTAAAAGAAGAAAAAGAGTGTATAATGGTGTTAACGGGATGTTGACATTTGCCACCCCCTCCTTGATAGGCAAGTGGTTTTAATTTCTAGAGGATAGTGATTAAATTAAAAAGGTCAAGTTTAAGCCAAAGTGGATTTGGCTTAAAGGTTGCTTTAATACTAAAATCGGTGTAGAACCAAAAAAAGAAGGAAAAGAAATAAAAGAAATCCATGCCAAAGAGAAAAAATCTAAACAATTCTTCACATCAATATTGATTAAATTAAAATCCATGCCAAGTGGTTTTATTTGTATTTAGGGTTAGTTGGTTAGTAATTATAAAAAATACACGATGTAACTAGAGATTATTAGGTCATGAGTTCTTTAATCTTCTGCAATATGCTCTCTTTTTCTATCTTTGTGGCTCTATAAATTCTAGCATTTCTCGCATTCCTAGTTATTCAAAAAGCGGCCATAACTATATATCTCTAAAGCTATGTACGCCTTTTCTTGTTTCCATGAAACACCATCTCCACAATTAACAATTTGTTCCAAACAAACGATGCCCACTTGCAATAAATAAACATGTGATCCAACACTTCATTTGCATTGCAACACATAGCATACCAACTGGGAAGGGAAGCGACTAGATATCCTCCTTTGGACCAAGTCATGAGTGTTTACCTTCTCGTGTGCCATAAACCAAGAGAATATTTGCACTTTGGATGGAATATCGACTGCTTATATAAATTTGACAGCGCAAAAGGGGAACTAGATAAGGATGAATGAAAATAATTGAGAAATTACCACCCAAAATCCACTCCATCACATCCTTAATCCCTTTGATATAGAGTGGTGCTATGGGTACCAAACAAATCCCCCAAATCTCCCCCAAATAGCATTAATAAGTTGTACCCTGGCGGGACCCATACCACAAGGTATAACACTTAATGCTATTTGGGGGAGGATTTGGTGGAGTTGTTTGGGACACAAAGCATTTCCCTTTGATATAACCACGCCACCATAAGAAGTAGTAAAACTTGTGTGCGGCACGCCACCATATGAAAGAGTAAAACTCATATGGGCAGCGACACCATATAAAATAGTAAAACTCGTATGTGCAATGTCCCCTACTTTTTATTTATGCGGTCTGAGATCTAACTTTTTATTTATGGGGTGGTATTTGGGTTTCGGTATACCCGTGCCTAAAGGCACAGCGAAAACTTCATTCCCCCTAACAAACCAAACGTAATTTTAAAAAAATTGGCCAAAATATCCTTTGTTTATAAGACTATCCACCCCGCTTAACAAATAACAAATAGTCCAACACTTAAATAGTCGAAATTTAACCCCCAATATAAGTACTTGGACTTACGACACGAAGTCATCGCCAAGTACCATAAACACCCCAACTAACGACACACCCCTAAACATAAAACTAAACGAAGGTATTCGACATGAACACATCAAAATCTAAATGAGGAAGATTTGTGATCATCAATACAACCACTCAATTAAACATACGCTTAATCACATTAACAATGGAGAGAATCTTTAACCAATCAACATAAAATGTGTGACAAAGGTGTAAATTAGAGACCACACAATCCAACCCAAAACATTGGTCAAACATGAGGACATCATCATATGGAATGAAATCAGTTTTCCTTGTTTCTACAACTTAAGTTTGCTAAAATCAACTTTCTGGATAAGATATGTATATGCTTCGTAGTTGATATCCTTGCCCAAGTTACTAAACTTTGTTAGTAGTTATCCAGTTCACTTGAAAAATAATCAAAAATCTTAACACAGTTAGACATGTTATCAGAATTATTCCAAAAAAATTGATAAGAATATAAAGTAAATGTGATATATGGTATATGGTATATGGTATATGGTATACATAATGTGATATATGGTATACATAGTGTGATATATGGTATACATTGGATACATGGTATATGTGTGCTTATCATTGGATACATAATGTGATATATGGTATACATGATGTGAAATTTAGTAACAACTTCTTAGTTGAACACAGTGGCATATAAAATTGAACACAGTGGCATATAATAAATCACACCTTTAGTTCTTTGCGAACATTCGATCAAGATGACAGAGAACTAAGGAAGTGAAATAGAGATCCAGAAATAACTCTGGACCAAGGCAAAGGCAGCTCATGATTACTTGGTTTTGTCATCAGTATGAACTGGTTCATGAGGGAAAGATTATGTCCTGTGTAAAGCAATAGACAAACCTATAAGTCTCAGCCATACAAACTAATTTCAAAATAACCATATAGAGTATAGTAATTATAGGGAGACATCGATAAGCGACACATCACATGGGATCCTTCCTCCACGACTTCACGTGCCCACCAATGTAAAGTTTCCACATAATGGAGTCACTTCTATGTAGGAATTTTTGTGTACCTGTAGAATTATTATAGATAACAATTCAACTCTTTCTTCATCAAATAACATATGCAAGTTTAGAATGAAGCAGCCATTGGAAAACAGTAATACAATATAGTTTGAAAGAAAATTTAATGACTTGTCACACTAATGTCACGGTACTTGTATGTAGTTGCATCAACTGGAACAACACCATTTTCCCACCAGCTTCAACCACCATGTTGCATAATGTCATCATTTCTTCCATCTTTTTTAATACAGAAGAAGAAAACAATTGGAACGTGAGACAAATAATGTTAAATAATAGAAAAGGTTATTCTAGGTTGACACAGAGATCTGGCATGACTGCATTAGTAGGTTAGGGATCCACAAGCAGTTTGACTGAACAATTCACTCGCACCACATAACTGATTCAGTCAAATTTTGTCCCCAAAATGTGTTAGCCTTTAATTACCCTTAAAAAATACTTGTACATAGAGTACTTCAACTAAACTTACAGTTAAGCATTCAAACTCCATCGACTTATATCTAGTGCAAGAGACCGATATTTCACCAATAATCTGCAAAGTGCAACCCAGAAAAGAAAAGAAAAACTCTAATTAAAACCTAAATAAAAAAATAAACCCAAAATATAAACACCAATAAGACGTAAAATCGATTTCAAAATCTTTCTATGTTAGTTCCTAATTTCAAACATTCAAGTTTTCGTATAATACCAAAATTCATTCAAAATTTGTGAAATGTGTCTTACCGTTTAGGTTTCTTAGGCATAGGTGTTCACTGTAATGGACTTTGATCTATGAAAAGTCCTCATCTGAGGGAGCTTCCTTGAAGTGGGCATCATTAATCATGCATCATTAATCATTTCGAACATCCAACAGGAATTAAAATCGACCATAATGATGGCACGCCTCTCTTCAAATATGTTCAACAATCGTTGTGCCATTACATGAACATCTTGGCCTTCTCGGTTATAATTCATGGCATTGAGGAAGGTGACTCTCACATCCTCAGCGAATTCCGTTAGGGGTTTATAGAAATTATCCGCTATTCTACTCTTAACTGTACCCAAATCAATCAGATGTTTGATAATAGTGTGATAGTGATGCAGCCTTAAAGATTTGGCAGCAAACTATCACCTAACCATCTGTGTGCTTCATTAATCTCCAGAGAAAACTCTCATAACTTTTAAATGCCTGATTCATATACCCATCAAACAACTCCATATCTCTCCTTTCCTCTCATTGTTTATTTCAACCATTGGATTTGTGCTTCTTATTGCTTCCATTGGGTAACCTGCCAAGTGATTTGTTCGTTAGGAAGGGGGAGTAATCATTAAAAAGAATAAGATGCGTACAAATAAAATAGATTATAAACTTGGTACAATACATATATAGAGAATCAAATATAGAGCCATACGATTAGATTTAATATCAAAAATACTAAAATACTATAAACTACCCTCCTTAACTATCCATGGGCAAGTGCAGTCACATATGATATAGTATACTAAATCCAAGTTTCACATCCGGAGAGCTTTAATCAATCACACAGAGCATGGAAGAAAGAGAGTCTAAACCATAGGGGAGTGAAGGAAATATGAATGAATCTAAATCCAAGTTTCACAAAGCATTGAGTACTGAGGGAAATGTTTAGCGGAAGAAATCTGAGATTAAAAGGCTCAAAGAGGAAAATTTGAACGCTAAGTTGTTCCATTCAACAGTTAAAGCTAGAAGAGATATAATGGCTATCAATAAAATCAAAATTGAAGATGGAGACTTCATTGAAAAACATACTAAAAATATCCACCTTTTTATTTCTCAAGCAGATAGGATGCTAATAAGTAAAGGACATGCACGGTCCGTTGCAATCCTACTCTCCGTTGTAAAATCTCTTTTCCCTATCCTACTCTCTGTTGTAATCATATCTCCCTGTCTTAATTTTATGTCAATTAATTACATATAAACATGTAAAGCTGATAGAAGCCACCCCTAGTTGTAGACTTTCCATATCCTACTTTCCATTGTTGCAAACTGCATATACGTGCTCTTGTTGCTTCAACAGTCCAATGGTAGTCCGATGGTGAAATGCAAGATTCAGAAACTGTGTGTACTATGAAACTTTGTGTTTTGTGACATGTAAGTTAGAATACATTACATCTGTGTGTATTCTAAAATGTAAGTTAGAATACTTTTTATTTATGTAGCAGACATGTGCGTGTTTCCAGCACTTGAATCATGTCTGCTATTATAATAAACCAACAAGTAATGAAGAATGATCCATTGAATTCATCTATGCCAGCTCCACTGTTAGCATTTATGTATTTAATAGCCCTCTTTATCTCTTATTTTTTTGGAACTAAGGAAAGGTTTTGGTTCATTTTTGCATTAACCAAATTAGTGATGAATTTGATAATGGTTTGACTTGTAGTTTGACCTGCAAAAAAAGATCAGAAAAATAAGAAACAAAGTAGTTAGCTATGTCATCATGATTTTCAAAATTCTCCCATTCTCCTCCTTGATTGAGTGGATCCATTGACTTCTTCTTTGCTGGTTGACTTGAGATTGGTAAAACTTGGTATGCCTATCCCCTTCAAAAATCCAGAGGCATTTTGACTTTTGAAACCAATATTTTTCCTCATTAGAGAGAGATAAATTTAGATTTTCTTTAGTCTTGGACGTGATATTTCTATTTTCAGGGCTTCGATCTTCTTCAGATTTTCTTTCTTTAATGGTCAACTTGTCTTATAGGTCTTTAATCTCTTAGAATAAGTCTTTGATTTTAGTTTTACTCCATCTTCTCAGGTCACCTCTCAGTCTTTTTATTTTGAAACCAAAGATGGTCTACCAGGGGCAGGTTTATTGGTGGAAGAAGATACAGTAGTGAAGAACAAGTCATATGAAGACCAGAAGTTTAAAATTTAAAGGGCTTCTTGGTTTGATTTGCAGGACTTGGGATAGAAATAAGAAGTGGATAATGGTCTAAACAATTCTTGTTAAGTCGTTTGAGGTGGGATTGGGGGAAAGAATCTAACCACAGTTGATTTATGAGATGTCTATCCAGTCTTTCAAGAATCTTAGATCAGGTGAACCTTGATCCAGTATACCCCATGTGTTGTAAAGAGCTATTTTGGATGCAAGTTTGAAAATTATTTGCTCCCACTTTTTCTTTATCATTACATACTATATTAAAATCACCTTCAATTAAAATTAGGATATTTGTGCGCATCTCTGATAATAACTGAATAAAATCCCAGAGGGATTTTCTTTCATATATATTACATTTATCATAAATAACTAAAAGCTTTATGTTTTTGTGTGCATCTCTGATAATAACTGAATAGGATATTTTTGTGCATCTCTATCACAAGCCTTGTTCATATCAAGTTTTAAGACTACATTTCCACCTTCTGTTTTTCAATCTAAAAGCTGCATTATTTCTTGTCCAAGAAGAATATTGTACAGTATTCCTCTTCCTTTTATAAATCCAATTTGATAAGGAGAAATCAATAGGGTAAATAACGAGCTCAATCTAGAATTAAGAATCTTGGAAATTATTTTATATGAGAAGTTGCAAATGCTTATAGGCCTGAAGTCTTTGCAAGTTTTGATATTGAGTGATTTAGGGATGAGACAAATGATAGTTGAATTCCAAGACTTGGTAATTTCAGCTCCCAAAAGGAAGGTTTGGATGGCTTATATCAGGCCTGCTTTCATAATTGACCAACAAGTAGTGAAGAAGGATCCATTGAATCCATCTATACCAGCTCCACCTTCTGTTTGGATACTACACAATCTTAGGTCTTCTTAGATACTACACAATCTCATGTTGGTCACCTGACATTTGATCTTAAACGTCGATTGATGCTAAACATCGATCAATCGACATTTGATCCTAAATGTCGGTTAGAGATCATTTTAGGCACAAAAAAAATAAGAGATTCCATTCTTACGTTTTGTTTTTTCATTTATATCCCTTACTCTTTTGTAACTTTAGAGAGAAAGTTAACCCAAGAATCACAAAGGCCTTAAAGGACATTGCTTTGTTGAAATCCTGAAATGAGTATATACACAAAAACACCAGTCTATGACCTGTTCACCACCCGCAACCGCCACCTCTACCACCACAATTGGCGGAAGCTCCTTTAGGGAATAATTTGGTCCACCATCTCCCACAATCTTTCCACCCAATTCAGTTTAGCCTAATGCAACCCAATCTCATATCTCGGCTTACCTGAGTTACCTTCAAAATTCAATCGTATTCCGGTCCGAAAGCCCAATCCCAAACCCAAACCCACTCTCATGAACAAACTCAATTTTCGCAGCCACTGCCATCAGGCCCACCTCGAATGAATGGGCTTCCCTCCCGGCCCATCTCTGTTACCCTCCCGACCCATCTCTATTAAAAAAAATACTAAACCCCGTGGATGCTGCACTCCACCTCCCAATTATAAATTCTGATAACCCTGACACTCCCATAGCCAATTTGAGTCCTAAATGTGAAGTTTAAATATTTTAAAGGGCACATAATTGACTCATGTAGATTTATCTATAGGTGTAATGATTGTTATAGAGCAAGTATAAGATCAATTTATATTATCTCCCAATAATGAACATACAAAAATTTATTGTGGCCATTAATAACTAAACAAGTGTTAGCATTTAGAGTTTTAACAGCATTAAAAAACATCATTATCTTCACGAACGACACTCAACTTTATGTTCATATCATTAATAAGTAGAAATGCAGTGGACAGTGCATATTATCGTATAATCGTTTTACATGTGTTGTTGTATAATTAGAAATGCAACTTTATTGATAACAAGATATGTATACAAAGACATGAGGATGATGAGTCCAAAGGAAATCAGAAAACAAGTAACAAAGGACAGTGTGTATATATTGGCTAGATTTAAATTTGGTTAGAAGAATACATGACTGAATCATGAGAATACATGTTCGTTCTTTTAGGCCTGTATCTAGACGTGTTATTATTTATTATGCACTTCTCCAAATGTCGATCTTAGTTAGTACTCGGTATGATGGGTGGGCTTAGTTTCTTTATTACTTCGTAAATTGGTTATGGGCATTTCATTACTCTTTTTGTGGTTGTTTTATTATTATAAGTATATTATTTCAGTCTTTAAGTCAGGTCATTGGTTCAGTTTGTAATCAATCCATTAAGTGTTAAATAGTTAAATCAGCTAGGTTTTTAGTGTTTGTTCTTATTTTATATTTATATAACCATGACATCTTTGGAGCTGGTTTTTGTATTGGGTTTTAAACAACTATTGTCCAAATATCTAAATCAAGTTCTTGACTTTTTCAGAACAATAGCTAATTGCGTTTTGTATCCCATTTGTTGCAGGAAGTTTACTATCCCACGATGACTTGTTATAGGTATACTTGAGCCTTTTATCGTTGGAGCTTTTGCATCGATTCTCTCGAACAAAGACCTTGTCGCTTAAGTCCTCTTTAGCCTTGCTCTCAACCATAAGCAGGAGTGAGACATATTCAAGTTAAATTTTGTTCATTATGTTGTCCAACGGTAAAAGGAATCGTAATGTGTATATTTATTTATATTGGTTGTTTAGAAAGTTGTGGTTATTTCTGTCATTGTTTTTTAGTTAATTTTTATGTTTAAACAGGTTGGTTTTCATGAATAAATAAAAGAGAATCTACCGAATTTTTAAAAAAATATTAAGTATTTTTAAAAGTAAATAATACGAAGATATTAAACTTGATAAGGTGTTTAGTGATTGCCATCTACAGGAACTATTAAAAAAATTTACTTCTTTGTTTAAGGTAACTGACACTTAATAAATTTATTGCAGGTGAAAACCTTTTGTGGACAAGGCAAGATATTGGAGTCATTTTGCTGGAGGTTGTATGCTTGAAGATTGCGAGTTTACTTTGCGTAACACCTTTTTATGTTAGGGATAGATGGTTTTTTATGTATTTTTTCTAATGAGATGACTGAAATTGTATAGAGAGATCTATGTTGGACATAATGTTTAAATTGTGTATTTTTTCTTTGTATGAACTTTAATTATAATTGAATGGAAAATTATATGTTATATGTTGAAATGGGATGCAAAATATGTCATATTGTTTTTAAGAGGTTTTGTTTATAATTATATAGAGTATATTAAGGAATGGATGAAATTTTAATTTTGGTGCCAAAATTATAAAAGACGACTTCTTTTCCGTCTCAAAAGGGTTCCATAGATGGGGACTTTTTGAGACGGTTAAGTTATCATCTCAAAAAACTCTTTGGGGACGTATGTTGGAGTCTCTAAAAAAACTTTAAAAGACGGATTTTTTGCCGTCTCAAAATGGTCCTGTAAGTAATGACCTTTTGAGACGACGTATTTCCCGTCTCAAAAGAATTTTTTGAGACAGCTTCTGTCGTCTCAAAAAGCTTTTAAAATGGGGGTCTAATACTACACTCCTTTGTCGTCTCAAATGGCGTCACAAAAGGCTTTTGAGACGGCTAGAGGACTTTTTGAGACGGTTGGAGCACCGTAGTAAAAAATAATTTTTTTGTAGTGGGTGTTAACACCAAAGGAGATAATACCAACACTCTTTACAGGGGCATTGTTGTCTTTTGGTGGGAGGTCAGGGTCATCCTCATCATCATCATCTGAGTCCTCAACTCTTCTTGTTGGGGCATCTTCCTGACATTTGTCGTTTCTCTTCTTTTTAGGATCGACTCTTTCCCCCTTAGAATATTTACCATCGACATACTTCCTGAGCTTTTCGAACTTCAACATCTTCTCAATCTCATCCTTCAAGGCGAAGCACTTGTCAGTCAGATGACTGTGGTCTTGGTGGAACTCGCACCACAAATTCTTGTTCCTCTTATACGGAGGAGCCTTTATCTTTTTCGACCATCTTAGGGACCGATCATTTGTTATTTCATTGAGGATGTGTTCGCAGCTCACAATTAGAGGAGTGTAGTGTGCAAACTTGTCATCTGCAGACCTCTTTTTTTCGTCTTTCTTCCTTTGTAATTTTCCGCTGCTACTTCCGTTCTCATCCTCATACTTTGTAGCCATAGCTTGTTCAGCATTCATGACCCTTCCTGCAGTTTCTAACAGCTCTGCCATGGACTTGGGAGGGTCTTCAGCAAGTTTCCACAGTAACTTCCCCTTCTGGAGTCCTCCAATGAGGCTTGTCATATCTATATTCTCTTCGTAATCTTCAACCTCCAATTTTTCTTTGTTGAATCTAGTAATGTATTCTCTTAGGCTCTCGTTCTTACCTTGCTTGACATACAGCAGATGAGTGGTCTTCTTCTGAGGTTTTACCCCAAAACAAATGTTGTGAATAAACCATTCAGCTAAGCCTTTAAATTTCTCAACAGAGTTCTTTGGGAGAGAGGTAAACCAAATATGTGCATCTCCTATTAAAGTGCCAGAGAAGGACTGGCACCTCATCTAATCTGGGATTGAATAAATGTCTACTGCAGACTCGTACATCTCAATATGATGCACAGGGTTGGTACTACCATCGTATTTGGGAGACACCATAGGTAGTTTGAATTTGGCAGGGGTTGGGAAGTTCACTATCCTTCCTACAAATGGGGAGCCCTCAGAGAACCCCCTTTATAGTGGGTCTCGACTTTTGATGTGGTTACCTATCTTCTCTTCAAGATGATGGATGGAGTCATTCCATCTCTTAGCAATGTCGGCATGGCCGAGGTTGTCCCCAGCCACCTCTAAGGGGTGAACTCAGGGTTCCCCAGCCACTATGCAACATCGGTTATTGACCTTTTGGCCACAGTCTCGGCCATGGCGAGGCTGATGTTCGCCATCTCCCCTCTGAGATCTAGCTGCACTTCTCGACCTGGATAACCTTTGCCTCAGATCATTGATTGGGCCAATCTTTTTAAAGGCCGACCCTCTACTCAAGCGATCAAAAGATGATCCTCTTGGTTGGGCATCCTTAACTCGGCCCTTCTTGCTCCACAACCTCGGCTCTGCTGTAGAGGACGTACCGTATAGTCTAAAACCTCATATGGCTCCCAACAGTCTGTAGGAGCATCTTCCGCTTCGATATCATTGTACCTATCCTCGGGGCAAGGGTTTCCTTGCCTCCCTAGATGCAAACGTCTTGGGTCAGCAACGTCCCTCCTTCGTTGAGGTGTAGGTTGGTCCTTTCGTGGTACCTGGGGTGGTTCTATGGCCTGTGGTTGTGGTTGAACAACCACCGGAGTAATCATTTTTGGTGATATCCCAGGTGACCTCATCATATTTTGGCTTAGTTGGGCAAAATGCTCCTTCATTGCATGCTACGTTGCAGCCAATGACTTCAAGGCTGCTACCACCTCAGCCATCTCGGACTAGGGTGGTGCCTGGCTAGAACTGGGTCCTTTAACACCAGATGGTGGAGGAGGTGGTGGTAACTCTGGTGCCATATGTTAAAACTAAAGATCTTGTGAAGAAAAATGAGAGCTTAAATACCTTAAAGGACCTCTTTCAATGGTGAAATAGCTTCACATGAAGGGTGAGGCCTGGTTCACCACCAGAGTCTCCGATGAGGTTAAGCTAGGAAAGGAAGAGACATGTCTTCTCGTTCTCGCAGATAGCGTCAAAATGATGATGCTGGAAATAGCACCACCAGATAAGGTCTCGACAAGTGTTAATGTAAAAATTCTCCATCTACGAGGACTAATCAGAAAAGGACACATGTCATCCTATGTGGAAATATTCGACACCGAGGAGTGTTAGTCGGCACCTGAGGAGAGTTGGTCAGTACCCGAGGAGAATTAGTCGGCACCCGAGGAGAGTTGACCGGCCCCCGAGGAGAGTTAGTCGGCACCCGAGGAGAGTTGGTCGGCATACCAACCAGGAAGATCAAGGGATAACTATGCATTTAATATGCATTAATGAAGATGACTATGCATTTAATGAGCATTAATGTACATTTATACTGTAGATGACAACACATAGCATACCAAGCAATTCAACAATTAGATTCGTTGAATGTAGACATAATGTATAAATGTCTACATACAATGAATCTATTTATCTCCCATCACTATAAATACATGTATTCCCTTAGCCAAAAAATGGGGAGGAGGAGATCCGGCAAGGATGAGAGACACCATACACAAGATCCACACCTTTTTCTCCCTCTACACCACATTGTGCTATTGTAAATCCCTGGGAATAAAATAACAGTGGACGTAGGCTTTTCTTTATAGCCGAACCACTATAAAAACCTTTGTCTCTCATGTGCTTGATTGGATTGCTTTCATCTATTTATCTGTGATCATAAAAGTGGGATTCGGTCCAGTTTTTTGCATCAGCAGATTGGCGCCGTCTGTGGGAACGTGTTACAAGCATTGTTCTCCATCAAAAGCTAAGTTTTTATTTTCTATATGTATAATAAATTATATATTATACATACATATGTTGATTCAATCATGATTTTTATGTTTATATACATAAATTAATTGTCCAATTTTTATTTGCAAAATATTGCATTTCATGATTTTAAAATCATAAATGTTAGATTAATTCTTATTTAGATATCTGAAAAATAGTGGATTTCATAAATCATAACTTTTTGCTTGATTCTCAAGTTTCAATTTTATATCATGGAATAAATATTTTAAATGATTAAATATACCAATATATACGATGATGATAATATTTGATAATTTTCTTTGTTGATTTTGAAATAATTTGTGAAAGATCTTTGATGACTATTCAAATTCCCATTATATTTTTGTTCAAATCTTGATTCTCGTATGTTTATATCCATAAAATTAGAGATCAAATCAATTATATATTGTGCATACATCTTTTAATTCAATCATGATTTTATATTCACAAATTGTTGAATCTAATTTTACAAATCTGCATAAATGTACATTTCATAATCACAAAGTTTGAGAAATTTGTGTACATATTATATTATTTCTTCTTTAAGGAGATAAAATAATTTCTCTATATTCATAAATCTCTTTTATGTGAGTATATACAAATTTGATTCATTTGGAAATCTTTTAATTTAGTCATAATTTTTATATGCACTAACTGTGTGATCGATTTCAATTTGGGGATCTGGTGAATTTTAGACTCATAAATATTACACAAATCCTTGCATATATGGATCCACTTGAAGATTTTCTGAACAAATATGTTAGGATAGGGATAAGCATTAAGAACGATTATGTATTTTCCATTCCGATATTAACATGAATTGAATCAGACCCATTTTCTCTCTCTTCAAGAAAACTATGTTCTCTGCACAAATAATCATATTATGTAATTGTGTTGATACGATCAATTTTATCAATATATGAATAATCAATTATATGTTGTACATACATACATACATACATCTTTTGATTCAGTCATGCTTTTCATGATTATAAACATAAATTAGTTGTCCAATTTTTTATTTATCAAATCTGCAAAATATTGCAAATCACGATTTTATTAAATTAGTGGATCGATTTTTATTTCAAATATGAATAAACAAAAATTTCATAATCACAAGTCCGTTAAATATTTTTATGGAGACACGTTTATGTACATCATATTTTTATGAGAACACGAGATATTTTGATTGTTATCTCTCATATTATTATCTGGAAATTTAAATTGTCCAATATTGAAGCCAAAGCACACTATATATTGGTCGGCTGAATAATTATTCTAATCATAATTTTTATATGATTCAGCCTCAACAGGTGCTCAGGAAAAATTATCTACCCAGTACAATTCTTGGATGCTCATCAACAGCACATAAAGACCTTAAAAGGTCAATACCGAAAAAAAACAACGCAGCTAGACTGCACACAACACAGCAGCAAGACTGCAAACAACAATTCAATTGGCACCATCAGATTCATTTCATACATGCCCCAATCCTGGGCATAGAGATTCATACTTGATTTAATCGAGTTAAGAGTAGGATTGAAGAAGTTCGAGGCAGTTCCTTCTACAGTACATCAGTGCCTAAAATTTTCAACAAAGTTTGGAGTAGGAGTTGTGAAAGGTGATCAAAAGTAACTCGGGAATGTCATTATTCATCTGTCGAGCAAGAGGAGCTGGAGGAGTCGAGGAAAAAGACTACTACTTATCAAGTGGATGAAGGTGCAGAAATTGAAACATTGGATCCTAGAGATGAGTCGCAACTCGTGAAGGGTCAAGTGGTGAAAGCTACTGAAAATATCATTCTGGACGATGAGCACCCTGAACGAACTACTCAAATAGGTTCGTCGTTGGATACCTCATTAAAACAGGAATTGATAACTTTCCTAAGGAGCAGAAAGAAAACTTTCCCATGGAGTCATGAAGATATGCCCAGAATAGACCTAAATTTCTTATGTCACGAGCTCAACGTGAATAAGGAGATCAAACCAGTGAAGCAGAGAAGAAGAATATTCAGTCCTGAGAAGAATCAAGCTATACAAGAGGAGGTCGAGAAGCTCCAGAAAGCTTGCTTTATCGAAGACGTTAAATATCCAGACTGGTTAGCAAATGTGGTGATGGTAAAAAAGAAGAATAACAAGTGGAGGATGTGTGTAGACTTCACCGACCTCAATAAAGCATGCCCAAAGGATCACTTTTCGCTGACCCGAATTGATCAACTAGTCGATGCTACCTCGCGACACGAGCTGCTGAGCTTCATGGATGCTTATTCTGGTTACAACCAGATTAAAATGAAACCTAAAGACAGGGAGAGTACTTATTTCATTACCCCTAGGGGAACTTATTGTTATAATGTTATGTCTTTTAGTTTGAAAAATGCAGGTGCGACATATCAGCGGCTGATGAACAAGGTCTTTGCTGAACAAATCAGTTGCAATATGGAAGTCTATGTTGACGATATGCTGACAAAGAGAAAGAAAGCTGCCGATCATCTAGTTGACTTAGGCCAGACATTTGATCAACTGGATAAATATCAAATGAAGCTGAACCCGACGAAGAGCATATTTGGAGTTCGAGAAGGCATGTTTCTCGGGTACATTATCAATCAACGAGGCATTGAAGCAAATCCTGAAAAGATCAAAGCCCTATTAGGGCTGCGATCTCCAACGACGAAGAAAGAAGTACAGAGTCTCACATGATGAGTAGCAGCACTCAACAGATTTGTATCGTGAGCAACTGATAGATGTCTCCCATTCTTCACAAAGCTCTGAAAGACTTTTGAGTGGAATGATGAATGTGAGAAGGCCTTTCAAGACATGAAGAAATACCTGGGAGCACCTCCACTGTTGTCCAAGCCGGTGATGGGAAAAAATTGTACTTGTATCTAGCAGTATCGGAGAATGCAGTTAGCTCGGTGTTGATCAGAGTGGAGAATGGAGTATAAAAACCAATTTATTACACGAGTAAGGCCTTCCGAGGAGCAGAAATTAGATATCCGAGGCTGGAAAAATTGGCATTGGCGTTGATTGAGGCAAGTAAGAGAATGAGGCCATACTTCCAGGCTCATACCATAGTAGTATATACTGATATGCCGTTGAGTCAAGCCCTTCATAAACCAGAAAAATCAGGGAGATTAATGTATTGGGCAATAGAGCTCGGTGAATATGATATAGTTTATGAACCCAGATCATCGCTAAAAGGGCAGGCTATAGCAGATTTTATAGCAGAGTTCACCTATCCTGATACCCCCGAGGAGTAAAAGTTGTTCGCTGATCAACCTGTGGATGTTACAGAATCAACAGACACAAGCTCAGACCAACTCCGGTTGGTAAAAGGGTGATTGGATGTTACAGGATCATCAATTTCGAGCTCAGGCCAACTCCGGTTGGTAAAAGGACAAGAAAAGATAATCGACGAGGACCAAGAAATATCAGGGGAGGATGAAAGGAAGCAACAAATATTTCACCGAGGAACTCTGTCAGATCAGAAATTTGAAGACGAGTTACCTATATGGAGGCTATATGTAGATGGCTCATCTTGCACAACAGGCTGTGGGGCAGGGATCATTTTGAATAGCCCGGACGAGGTCAACATGGAATACGCCCTACGATTCCAATTCAAAGCTTCCAATAATGAGGTTGAGTCTGAGGCCATGATTGCAGGTCTTAATTTGGTAAAAATTATGGAGGCGCAACAGGTTATTATCTTCAGTGATTCTCAATTGATCGTTAATCAAATGTTGGGAATATATGCAGCCAAAGGAGAATCAATGATTAGGTATCATGTAAAGGTGATGGAGTTGGTATCAGAATTTATTGCTATTCAGCTGGTCAGAATACCAAGAATGGAGAATGCGAGAGTAGACGCCTTAGCTCGATTAGCATCAGCTACTCGTACCAAGCTACGAAGAACAATCCCAATTGAAGTTTTAGTTGGTCGGAGTATAGATGAAGATCTGACAATGAATTTTATTACCCTTGATTTAGGACCATCTTGGATGGATCCCATCAGGGTATATATTGAGGAGGGAGAATTACCAATTGACAAGCTCGCAGCCAAGAAATTAAAGTTTAAAGAAGCTCGGTATGTATTAATTAACGGTATTCTATATAGACGAGGAATTATGGCAGGTTTGCAAAGATGTGTTCATCCCACCGAGGTGAAAGATTTGATTGAAGAGGTCCATGAAGGGTCTTATGGAGCCCATGTAGAAGGTCGGACGCTTTTGCAAAGGATGATGACACAGGGATACTACTGGCCAACGATGAGAGCTGATTGTATAGCCTATGCTAAGAAATGTGACAAGTGCCAGCGCTTTTCCTCCATCCGAAGAACTCTACAAGCATTATTGACACCCATCACTTACCCTTGGCCATTTTCCATGTGGGGAGTAGATCTGGTCGGGCCACTGCCAACGACCAGGGGAAGGTTCAAATACCTCGTCGTCGCAGTGGATTATTTTACTAAGTGGGTAGAAGCTGAGCCACTCATCGACGTGACGTACGAGAAGGTGTACCAATTTGTTTGGAAGAACATCATTTCCCGATATGGTCTCCCTCATGCCTTCATCACAGACCATAGAACACAATTTGATAATGAGGAGTTCGCTGCCTATTGCCATCAGTCCAATATCGTAAAGATCCACTCGGCATCAGGACATCCTCAAAGCAACAGACAGACTAAAGTGACGAACAGAACACTGCTAAATGGATTGAAGAAAAGACTAAGTGACGTAAAAGCAAACTGGATCAATGAGTTACAATTAGTACTGTGGGCTTATCGTATTACTCCCCGAGCAGCAACTGGAGAATCACCATATATGCTGGCGTTTGGAAGTGAAGCTGTTATACCTGCTCCTTATATTGAAATTTTTTTGGGGAATACTAGTGCTACACACTACTCGGCAAAACTCAGACTACTCAGCAAAAATATTCCTAAAAATGCCAACCTCGGTTGGTTAGGAAACAAAATATTCCTAAAAAATCCAACCTCGGTTGGTTAGGAAACAAAATATTCCTAAAAATGCCAACATGTTTGGCTAGGAAACAAAATATTCCTAAAAATGCCAACCTCGGTTGGTTAGGAAACAAAATATTCCTAATAATGCCAACCTGTTTGGCTAGGAAACAAAATATTCCTAAAAATGCCAACCTGTTTGGCTAAGAAACAAAATATTCCTAAAAATGCCAACCTGTTTGGCTAGGAAACAAAATATTCCTAAAAATGCCAACCTGTTTGGCTAGGAAACAAAATATTCCTAAAAATGCCAACCTGTTTGGTTATGAAACAAAATATTCCTAAAAATGCCAACTTATGTTGGTTAGGAAGTACATATATTCTCGAAAATGCCAACTTATGTTGGTCGGGAGGTAAATATATTCTCGGAAATGCCAACTTATGTTGGTCGGGAGGTAAGATTATTCCAGAAAGCGCCAAAATTGCTCGTAGATGAAAAATCCACTAACTATGGCTGGTCGGGGATAAAAACCCACTAACTGTAGTTGGTCGAAAAGGAAAATTTACCGACCTTGGTTGGTCGGAAACATTTTATGAAAACGAGAAAGTGATCGAGCAACATTTTTATACTCGTAACTTTTTTACTAAGTTGGTCGACAAACAAAACATCATTTTTTATCAAATGGTTACCACAATTCAAACTAGTCGACAATAAGTTGATCGACAAATAACACAATATTGTTATCTTTTTAACAGATACATATGCACAGATGTAGAGTATTTTACAAGACAATAGCAATTAAGATTGCGAACAAAAATGAAAATCTTTCATTAAAATCAAAAACAAAATACATCAGGAATGAAATACAAATTTATTACATCAATATTCCCATTCTATTGGTTTCTTCCCCTCTGCTTTTGAAACAGGTTCCTCGCCAGCAGGTGGATCATTTAAAGAAAGAGGAGAATTTATGAAGTTAAGATCTTTGAGCATCCTGATATTCATCACGGATGGCCGATCTAGGAGGTGCTCGATAAAGTATTTGTTCATTTGGGGGCTTCTATTACAGATATATTTGTTCATTTGGTGGCACATTCTTATAACATCATGCAGTCGAGCACCAAATTCAACTTCACAAACTCACACGGAGGCGCATTCAGAAGTTCAGGAGGCATATTCAGGAGTTATTATGCACATACTATTGAAGTTCAAAAGTCAAATTTAGCATCTACAGCACTGAGATCTTTATTACTACTGTCCCGACTAACATTGAAGAAGAAGTTGTATGAAAATGTTTCGAAGTCCACCACTAGCTTGGTACTAATAAGATTGAAGAGTTGGGTTCAAAAGCTAGTATGTTACTCAACAAAGTATTCAGAGGATCATAAATCAGAAGAATCAAGCACGTGAAGTTAGCACTCAGTTGCTCGGCACAGGAGGCAGTTGGTCGGCTAGCAAACCAATCAACATACTTGAAGATTATGATAAGCTACAAGCTGCATACTATGGCATGGTTGCATCCAAATTCCCAGGGGTGATACATAGCCCACGGAGTTCCTCAAAAGAAAGATTAGCAACCATCGATCAGCCTGCATTATATGTCATCCCGGAGATAATGCACTTTATGTTGAACAAATCAAGAAGGTAGATCAAGAATTTCACGAGCACCGAGCAACACTGCAGAATAAATACTCCATCCTTTCACGTAAACCATCAAGCATGGAGCATTGGGGGCTTCTGTTAATGTAAAAATTCTCCATCTACGAGGACTAATCAGAAAAGGACACATGTCATCCTACGTGGCAATATTCCACACCGAGGAGTGTTAGTCGGCACCCGAGGAGAGTTGGTCAGTACCCGATGAGAATTAGTCGGCACCCGAGGAGAGTTGGTCGGCCCCCGAGGAGAGTTAGTCGGCACCCGAGGAGAGTTGGTCGGCATACCAACCAGGAAGATCAAGGGATAACTATGCATTTAATGTGCATTAATGAAGATGATTATGCATTTAATGAGCATTAATGTACATTTATACTGTAGATGACAACACATAGCATACCAAGCAATTCAACAATTAGATTGGTTGAATGTAGACATAATGTATAAATATCTACATACAATGAATGTCTTTATCTCCCATCATAATAAATACATGTATTCCCTTAGCCAAAAAAGGGGGAGGAGGAGATGCGACAAGGATGAGAGACACCATACACAAGATCCACACCTTTTTCTCCCTCTACACCACATTGTACTATTATAAATCCCTGGGAATAAAATAACAGTGGACGTAGGCTTTCCCTTATAGCCGAACCACTTTAAAAATCTTTGTCTCTCATGTGCTTGATTGGATTGCTTTCATCTATTTATCTGTGATCATAAAAGTGGGATTCGGTCCAGTTTTTTGCATCAACAACAAGCTTAAGCAAGTGATAACAATGGTAGCACAGGATAATATATGTATATATATGTAGAAGAAGGTGAGGAGAAGAGGATGAACACTTGAATATAAGTGGTTCAGCCAATCTGACATACGTCCACTGTGAGTGTGTGTGAGCAATATCACTGAATGAAGGCACTAATGGCCATGGATACAATCACTCAAGCTTTCTCTCTCTCTACTGTGTAAAATGATAGAGTTTCAGCTAGGGTTGTAATTTTGGATTCCTTTACAAGGTAGAGGATGACCTCTATATATAGTGCTTAGGGGTGTAATGTACCCCCCAAGCATTCAATGAGCATGTGCATAAAGGTCCAACCAGTGACAGGACGACACCTGACTGATCTTAACTAAATAATGATGAACTCAATATTCCCTCACGTGGAGCAAATGATTTAGTTATAAAAGATTTGTTCACATGTTCCAAACCATACATGTACTTGTAAATGCTCGGCTGTCTTTGATTAGCGCCAACCTTGGCCTGGATGAGTACGAGGTTGGTGAAGTCCGAATGTTCCTTTGCCCAAGGTAAATATTCATGCGAACCTCATCCAGATCGACAAGCCAAGGTAGATGTAACGTCGGCATGGGCCGACCCATGTCATGATGATGGAGCTTATGAGGCTTTGCTAACTGTCTGATAAAATATAACGTCAGTCGGGGCCAACGTTGTTTGTTGATGGATGCCTGAAGACATGTACAGGCCTTGTTGACCTCGGCTGATGCTCAACCGAGGTTGATGTATGATGTTATGGTAACGTCTACCAGGGCTGACCCTATAAGAGATGATATTGATGAATTATTATGAGCTTTTTCCACCTCGGTTGTGAGTCATGTTGAGGTTAGTGTCTCTGAGTAGGAAGGTGTACTTTGGGAATATCAATTCCCCCAATGGTCTCTCCAGATTTTTCCAAACCCTGAGCTCTCAGAATTGGCTTCGACCCATAGAATTGGTCAGATATACTTAATCCCTCAGAATTGGCTTCGAATCACAGAATTGGTCACTTCCACTTAAGACCTCAGAATTGGATTTGACCCGCATAATTGGTCACCTCTACCTAAGCCCTCAGAATTGGCTTCGACCCGCAGCATTGGTCTCTTCTACTGAAGACCTCAGAATTAGCTTCGACCTGCAGAATTGGTCGGCCTTGACCTAAAAAATTTGTTACCTCTACTTAATCCCTCAGAATTGGCTTCGACCAGCCGAATTGGTTGCTTTTACTTAATCCCTCAAAATTGGCTTTGGTCAACAGAATTGGTCAGCTCTACCTAAACCCTCAGAATTGGCTTTGACCAGTAAAATTGTTCATCTCTACCTTCGACCTCATAATTGGCTTTGACCCGCAGAATTGGTCACCTCTACTTAATCCAGTAGAATTGGCTTTGACCCGCAAAATTGGTCATCTCTACTTAAGCTCGCAGAATTGGCTTCGACCTGCAGAATTGGTCACCCCACTTTTAGGTCAGAATTGACCTCAGCCCCTAGTTGTCACCTCATTAGGTCAGAATTAACCTCGGCCCCCAGTCGTCACCTCCTTTAGGTCATAATTGATCATCCCCACCTTAGGTCCTTAGAATCGACCTCCTATACAATATGCGGTGTTTATTCGACGATTTTAACTTGTTCCAAGCTCACCCGTCGAGGGGCTCAACAGGCACCCCATTCTAGGAGTCCCTAAGTCTCACCTTAGGTCGCGAACACATTCCATTTCACTACAAAACCTAGGTCATACATCGACTACCGATCTAGAGATCACTAAGTGCTCATGGGCATCGATTTGACCTGAATTAACTTAGCATTAGAACAAAAGCTCAATGAAACCTCAAAGGGCACAAAAAACCCTTTCCAACAATCCACCTGGTGCGCGATTCCAGCTTATGATTCGAACGAATGACCCATTTTTCCCTGAGAGTTGAACCAAAGGCCACCAGGATCTCCCGGGCTCCCTTTGAACAAAGTCAACTCTTCAGATCAAATGAGACTAAATGAATGTCTAAAGGGCACTTAATACCCTTTCCAACAGTCTGCCCCATGCGCGATTCTAACTTACGCTACGAACGAACGGTCCATTTTACTCCGAGAGGTCACCGAGTGGTTTCGAGCCCTAATTGACCAAGGTCAACCTTCTAAACCAAGAGAATCTATTTGGAATGTCAAAGTACATCTCCTAACATTTCCAAAGGCATGCCCCATGTTCGATTCTTACCTACCATTCGGACGAACGACCCATTTCCATCCGATAATCTCCCGTTCAAAGGATCGATGTGCGCTTCCAAGCCATATTTGACCCAAAGTCAACTCCCGGACTCATGAGAGGTCCAAGGGATTCTTAAAGGTCTCTGAATTACCTTTCTAACGATATTCTCTATGCACGTTTTGGATTGACAGATTGCATCCCACGACCATATTTTTAGAAAAATCTGCACGAGACTGTCAATTGGAAGGTCCAGATCCTTGCCTATCGGCAGTGTGCCTAGGGTCACCTACCGATTGGCAGGGCTAGGGCTATGATAATCGGTAACCCCCCTGACCCTATAAAAAGATGTCACGACCTCACTCCCAAGAAGGACAAGAACTCAGATCCACCAGCCTCAGTGATCTCAGCATCATTCTCTCCGAATCAACGAAGTTCCTGATGTGAAATCTCATTCAAACTCACCTTCCCTTCCTTTTCCCACCTAATTTAGTAAGATTATATTCTCTCTCATCCTTCTACCATCTCATATTCAAGGGAGTTCATCCAAGATCAAAGATCAAGCTTCAAAAAAGGTCCAAATCCTTCCCTTTCTCTTTAAATTTCTTATTTTGCATAAATTACATTAGATCCATAATATAGCTTTTACTTTAGTTCATACACGTTAAATATCTACATTTTTATTATTATATTGCACATACTTTATTTTTTTATAAAAACCCAAAACAAGAAAAAAGAGGGTTACGTCCATAAATTCCCAATGGGATTGTCCATCACACTTTTTCAAAACTAAAACACATTTTCTAGAGCACACATATAATAGAATCCCGTTTGAATCTATGGGATAAATCCCACCCCCATACCGCATTCAAACTACGTGGAATTTGATGGCTTTATAGGCTACGTAGGAATCTCGGATTAAAACCCGAGACTCGAGTCCTAATTTCCAAATTTCCAAATTATTTAATTTCTCTGAATTCTACATTTGTCACATTCACACACACGCACACACACACACACACACACACACACACACACACACACACACACACATATATATATATATATTGTTTATTAGCGTTTTATCCCACACATATTATCATTACATTATAACGATCAATATTACAATAAACACATAGATTCTATTTTTTATATATAGTTTTGGGAACATTCCTATGGATGACCTCACTCTATCTCTTCCATGGTATGAGTTGAGTGATTCATATCTCCATTGTATATACACGCGCACACACTTCACGAAGAAATGAAGAAAAATAATAACATGATCCCATGAGAGACCGAAAGGGTGGGATGGGTGCCTAACACCTTCCCATTCCCTAACTTAGCACCAGGGCCTTCGAAATATTGGTTTTGTATGCATTAATTTGTCTTTGATAACGTCTCTCGAGGCGACGATTTTTTCTTTTGTCTGTTTGGAGGAAAATAGACTGGCGACTCCATCTCTTTACATAAACCCCACACCGACGACGTTCGAAACGTTCCTAAGCAAGCGGGGCGCGTTCCCCCACCTTCTTTGACCCCAGGATAGCCATAGGTCCTGACTCTATGAATTTCCAACTTTGATGTCAGGATAATTCTGAGTGACCAAGGAAGATCATCAAATATCATGGACCTGAGTTAACTGCATAAGATCGACTACTGTATTAAAGACCTCGATACTAAGGTTCGACCACTCATCACGTTCAATGGCGATGGAGAAACTCCACTGGGGAAAATCAAGTTACCGATTAAAAGTGTCCTTGTTAATCGCGAAATTGAATTTCATGTTATACAATCAAGATTAACTTACAATTTCATTATGGGCAAAGGCTGGATCCACTATATGAGGATCATCCCCTCATCTCTTCACCAAAAAAATCAAGTTCTTGAGCGATTAGGGGAAGATCAGGCACAGACTCACAGTTGTTTTGTAGCCACCATAAAAATGAAGTAAGATCAGTCCAAGACGAGTCGAAATGGTAACTATTCAAAGGATGGTTAACCCAAGTAGCAACCAAAGGGAGTTTGGTCAGGGGTAGAATAAATACGAGTGACCCTGTCAAACGAGTGATGGATAAACTCATCATTATTCTTAAATATTCATCGCAACTAGACAAGACCTTCCTGGTCGAGTCAGAACTACCCGAGAAAGAAGCGGAGCAACTCATCCACTTCCTTATAACCAACGTCGATGTTTGTGCATGGCAATCCTATGATCTCCCGGGCATAGATTCCACATTGCTTGTCAGTGGTCGCATTTGGAGCCAAATGTCCGACCAATCAAACAAAACTTAAGGAAGTCAGCACTAGAAAAATTCAAGGTTGTTGAAAGTGAAGTCGAAGCCCTCCTCTAAGTCGGCTCCATCAGAGCAATCCAATTCTCAGACTGGATCTCCAATACTGTGATGGTTTATAAGAAGAACGAAAAGTGGAGGGTGTGTGTGGATTTTACTAATTTCAATAAGCATTGTTCGAAGGATAATTTTCCTTTGCCCGGGATGTAATCTCGTGTATTTAATAATCGAGCATCAGCGCATGAGTTTCATGGGCGCATACTTTAGGTGTCATCAGATACCACTACTCGGCTCAGATCAGGAGAAGACCTCATTTATCACTACCTTAAGACTTTACTATTACAAATTAATGACGTTTGGTTTGAAGAATGCACGGGAAACTTACCAATATCTTGTGACCAAGATGTTCAAGAAGCATATCGGTTCAACCATCATAGTCTACATTAATGGCATGTTTGTCAAGAGAAAACTAGTGGCCTATCATTTCAAGGATCTAATGAAGACCTTCAAGATCCTCAGGGAATACAAGATGACTCTCAAAGCCTCCAAGTGTGTCTTAAAAGTAAGTTTTGGAAAGTTCCTTATGTACCTGGTTACTCAAAAAGGGATAGAAGCCGATCTAAATCAAATCAAAGATCTATAAGACATCAAGAAACCGACCACCATCAGATATGTATAGGTTCTCACTAAAATGTTGGTCACCCTAAAACGGTTCATATCCAGGTCATTAAACAAGTGTCAGTCACTCTTCTAAGTACTAAAGAAAGAAAAATCAATAGTTTGGACAAAGGAGTGCGATCGAGCAGTCAAGGGAATTCGACAGTACTTGGGATCTCCTTATTTTCTATGAACTCCCACAATCGGTGAATACCTCTACCTATATTTGATTGTCTCGTAGCATGCGACTAGTGCATCTTTAGTGAGAATATAGGATTGGGAGAAGAGGCTAGTTTACTATGTGAGCCATACTCTCATTTAGTCAGAACCTAGATATATGCCTATTAAGAAGATGGTC
Source organism: Sambucus nigra (assembly GCA_949130495.1). Taxonomy (NCBI): domain Eukaryota; kingdom Viridiplantae; phylum Streptophyta; class Magnoliopsida; order Dipsacales; family Adoxaceae; genus Sambucus; species Sambucus nigra. The sequence goes on from OX422212.1 coordinate 145,088,413, forward strand.
TTGGCATTAGTAATAGTGGCTAGGAAGCTGGGTCATTACTTTGACTCCTACACGATAGTCGTCCCCATGATATATCCATTAAATTATGCTCTCAATAAATAAATCCTCTCCAAAATAATGATGAAGTGGTCCTTAGATATGGCACAATTTGACATCAAGTATGAGCCATGGACTATTATCAAAGAGAAGGTTATGAGCGACTTCGTGGATTAGTTCTCAGCATTTCCACAAGGATAAGAGGAGGAGTCGAATCTAATTCTAAAATCATTAGCTGTCAATGAAGGTGATCAAATCTGGAAGTTGTTCATTGATGTGGAATCCAATGAGCACGAAACTAGAGTTAGAATCATCTTTATCACACCACAAGGGAGCCTCATAGAACAAATAGTCAAACTAGGGTCCAAAGGTTCCAATAATGAGGCATAATACAAAGCCATGATCCACGGACTCTAAAGGGCTATCAGTCTAAGATATTACCATATCGTAATATATTATGACTCTTGGCCGATCGCAAATCAACTCATCAAAAAAGACGAAGCTAGAGATCCCAGGATGCTCGTTTATAGAAACAAAAAAAAATCTTCTCCAAAAGTTCAGGTCATCCTCAGTGGAGCAGCTACCAAAGAATGGTAACATCCATTTAGAGACACTGCCTACTCTGGCATCCTCCATCGACACTTACCTAAAGAAGATGATTGAAGTATACTACATAGATCAATTAAGTATTAATGAATCGAAACCAGTGTTGGGTATCTTTTAAATCGAAATAGCCCCATCATGGATGGATCCAATCTTCACCTACCTGAAGACTAGTGATCTACTATCAAATAATAAATAAGCACATAAATTAAACATCCAGTTGATGGGGTTTTAATTTAACTTTGAAGCAAAACTATATCAATAATCATTCACTGATCATAAGCTAAAGTGCGTCCACCCAAACCAAGTGGAAAATATCCTCTGCGAGCTGCTTGATGGCGGTTATAAAGCTCATGCATGGAGCACATCATTATATTATAGGGAGATCTCATTGGGATATTGGTGGCCTTTTATGTAAAAGGATGCCTTAAAGTTCGCTTAAAAGTGTCCCAAGTGCCAATAATTCTAATCGATCATCAAGAAGTCGATCGGAGACCTGAACCCTCTCATGATTCCCTGGCCCTTTGCTCAATGAGGAATGGATATTGTGGGACCTCTAGCAGTAGCACTTGGTAATATAAAGTATCTGATAACTACCATCGACTACTTCATAAAGTGGGTGGTGGCAAAGCCACTCGCCTTTATCAGAGAAGTGGATTTTAGTCATTTTATTTAGAGGAACGCCATTATAAGGTTCGGTATCCCGATAGCACTTATCACCAGTAACGAAACATAGTTTGAAAAGGAAATTTTCCAAGACTTTTGTGTAGAGCATGGGGTCGAAATTAACTATGCATCAGTGGTGCTCCATTAGTGTAATAATCAAACTAAGATCACCAATAAGACTCTACTATCAAGGATCAAGCACCGATAGGAAAATGCCAAAGGAATATGAATGTACGGACTCTCTTACGTCCTTTGGGCGTATAGGACAACACCACGACATCCGACTAAGGAAATAACCTACGCTCTGGCTTATGGTATAGAGGTTCTCTTCCCTTTTGGGATCGGATTCTCAACTCTTAGATCAAAAAAATTTGAAGATGGTCATTATAACGATTGATTGGCTCACAAGTTATATTTGACTGAAGATCGTATGGAGAAGGCTCTCATACACTTAGAAGTTTACTAAAAAAATGCAATTCATCATGGAAAGATCCTGCTGGTAGGAAATAAGCCATCAGATGGAAAGTTGGAGCTGAACTGGCAGATCCCCTATAGAGCAGCTTCAAATTGTGGTGGCGAATCCTATCACCTAGAAGATTTAGATGGAACAGTAGTCCCGAGGTCATAGAATACCATGAACCATAAGAAGTTCTATTATTAGATTGGGATCATAAATATTTTTTTCTTTTATTGCACAATAACACGATTGGTGATTAATGAAAGAGTTTTTTTCATAAATTATGTTTCATTATTTTTCTTAATCAAACCCACTCAAGTGGTGGTACGACTTAGAACAAGTTGGTCTCGTAAAAAAGGAAAAAACCCCCACTTAAGAATTGGGTGGTACACCTTTGATATAATTTGGCTACCTCGTTTGGCATCAAACCCACTTCAGCAGTGGTACAACTTTGAATAAGTCGACCGCCTGAGAATTTGGAACTAAGCCCACCTAAAAATGGTGAACGGCCCAATTTGGGATAGTCATCCAAGAAGAGGTCAAAACTCATCTAAGAATTGAGTAGTATAACTTAGACGTAAGTTGGTCGCCTACGTTTTGTATCATATCTACTCAAGCAGTGGTACGACTTAGAACAAGTTGATCACCTAAGAATCTGGTACTCAGCCTACCTAAAAATTATGGTGCAACCCAAGTAAAGTTAGACGGCCTAAAAAGGCACAAAACCCACCTAAGAATTGGGTGGTACTTAGAAATAAATTGGTAGCCTACATTTGGCATTGAACCCACTTGAAGATGGTGGTATAGCCTAATTTGGGTTGGTCGGCCTAAAAAAGGCATAATACCCATTTAAGAACTAAGTGGTATGCCGTTAAAAATATTGGTCGCCCTTGTTGGGGGAACACATCAAAATGGACGATCAAACTAACTTAAAAACAGCTAACATGATATATGAACATCATTTACATAGTCATAATTAGGAAATAAAATACTAAGCATGTCATAGGTAAAGGAAAATTGCAATAAAAGATAATGAAGGAAACTTAACTATTTTCAGTATATACAGCAAAATGGCATCAATGGATTACAAAAGATGAATGAACGGTCTACAAGAGTTCTAAAATAAATAAATAAACATGAACTTAGAAGTCAGGGGGACCTACCCTGACTTGCAGTAGCAGCTTCCCCCTCGGGCAGAGTAGGGGGATCGGTGACGACCTAGTTCGCGGTCTCAATAGTTTGGTCAGCCTCATCCATGACCTAATATTCCTACACATTAAGAGAACCAGCGACAAAGGGATCGGCGATCATTGGATTGACGGTATTGGCCTTAAGCCCCCCCCCCCCCCCCCCCCGCCAATGGATCCTCTAGAAGAGGGTGTTCGGTGTAGGCCAGATCTTTTTCAAGGACTTTACCCATTTGAAGTCTAGTCACCTAGCCTTTATTGAAGGAAATAGACTCGTGATAGTCCATTTGCGATGCGACCTCGTGGACTGCTCCCTCAAACCCTTTGTCGTAGGCCTTTTCGAGGTCCTCTTTATTCGCCTTCTCTAGAGTCCTCTTCTTCCAATAAAGGATAAGCATTTGAAAACGATCATAAATTTTGACAACTCGGCTGAACAAGAGTTGAGTATTCTCAGCCTCCTCCACACACTTATTTTTTGAGGTTATTTCCTCATTCAACTTCTGGTTAAGATCGACCACCTCCGTCTTTTTGGCAATCAACATGTTCTTCAGAAGGTTATTGAGAGAAAGAGGGATTCTATGGAATGATTCGTATATTAGGACAATCACACACAAATTTAATTTTAGCAAACTTTATCTTTGAATTTACTTAGTGTGCGTGTAGAGTTGAAGTCTAAATTTAAATACGTTAAACTAAACAAGCAAATACGAAAAAAATTAGCAAAAAATCCCTTTCGGGAAAAACGTTTAATTTAACACTATACAAGATTTGACTGACACGATACTACTTATAAAATACTTAGTTCACTAAGTATAATGCCCAGTTCTTCATATTTTCTACATCAACGGCACAGTCTAGCATCACCTACATAAAGCATGCTTCCCTCGGTATCTACCGATCAGCCTTCTTCTTCAGTAGTAGAGTGTTTGCTCCACAAATCAGTAGTAGAGTTGAAATTTTCAAGGTTCTTGAACATGAAAGTTTTCTTATTTATTTAATAAAGTGATCTTTAAATTTTCAAGGGGTTTGGATTATACTTGGAAAAGTTTGATCACAAATGGAACTCTAAGGGTGTGGAAAAGTTTGTAAAGAGTTCTTGAAGACACTAATATTCCACCTCTTTTATAAGGAAGTTTGTTATAAATGGATAATCATAAGAGATTTGAATCAAATTTAATTAAAAAAATCTCGCGTGCGTGCTCGTTCGAATGACCCGGTGCCTCATTCGAACGACGTACCCATTTTCATTCGATTAGGCTCTCAATGATAGTTTGAACGGCTTGGTGTAAAATCACCATGTTTGATCGTGGGAACCCTCATTCTAACAACCTACCTAATCTCATTAGAACGATATCTAACGAGGCTTCGATCGACGTTCCAAAACTAACCAAATGACATGGATTCAGATTTCGTTCGAACCATGAAACTCATTCTAACGACATTGCATAACTCGTTCGAACAACAAACAAATCTCGCTCTAAAGAGTTAGTGAGATTTTCAAAAAAAAAATTAAAAACATTTTGAAATGCAAACTCTTAAAGATGTAAAATCCCTTAAAAAATAAAGGCTTTACCAAAACTGCTATAATTCTTCCGAATATTGTTGAGATGAACGATTCGTCAATCTTTAAAAAGTCTTCAACTTTGTGTTCGAATACGTAGAAGCGGTCATGATGGTGTAGTGTATACGTAATGGGATTAGTCAAAGAAAAATTACATTGAGTAATTATAAAACTTGCTCTTGCAAATCTCCCTTTTTGGCTATTTTGGTACAAAATACAAATCGAAGACAAATTGACCCCTAAAGACTAATACAACTAGTGCCCTCCCAAATCAAGAAATGGAAATCCAATCTTGTATAAGTCTTTAATTAAAAATTCTCCATCTTGTGTTGTCCATGAGATCATCATCAAGGTGGAATTGACCTACACATATCGGACAAAAGAAATACCATGACGCATACGAGTTTAAAAAAAAAAAAACTCTCTCCATCAATTTTTTCTCCCCCTTTTTGTCTGTAATAGTCAAAGGAGTAGAATCTAAACAAGAATAACAAGTATCACACGAAGAAGCAACATATCATCACAAAGATAATCAATTAGAGTACATGTAATGATAATCTCAAAAGGCATATATTATCCACCTACTATTTTTGAAGTTTTTCAAATTTTTCATGTAAAAAAATACATATAGGTACAAAAACACATAGTCACCAAGGAATAGCACTAAAATATCCGAATCGTGAAAACGGAATGTAATTCTGTGAATATTTTCCATAGGCAAATCAACATAAACATTCATAACATAGGTGCACAAAGTCATGAGATACTTCTAAATACATAACTCAATTTCTACCCCAGGTGTAAAAAATATTGACCTTATATGAACTTGACTCGACTTTTGCAACATGTCATGAATTTTTATGATTCTCAAAACAATAACACCAAACTATTTAATATTTTTCAAGAAACCCATTGTGTAAATCCACTGATCTTCTACTTTATAACTCGCTCAAAATCTCTCATATATAAGAATTTACTCTCAAATATTTTAAAGAAATCATAATTCTCATATGTAGCAAAGGATCAATGAATATAAACTAAATGACCTTGGCACTTCTGTTTTTGTATGTCGTTAATCTTTTTAGGCTCTTTTTGCAAATGGTGGCTTTTAATGCATAGATTATTTTTCTATTTCGTCGCCCCTTACCATTGTTAACATAACTAAATATTTTTCGGGTAATGAAATCTAAGCAATGGTTCTTACATGCATAACTTATCTCTTTTTACATTTGGTTCGTTATTAAGCATAATTGAGATGAGAACATCATATTCGACACATGACAAGTACAATATTTAAAAAGTTCGTGAATATGTAACACCCCGTGTTTTTGAGTAATTAGAAATAAGTTAATTTGGTGAATTTTAAATTACACGAGAACCTTGATTTGATGGAATTAAATATTTTTGGGAGATAGTGATTATTGTTGATGGAATCATTTGACAGAGAATTATTGTACGTCGTAACGAGTAATATCGATGGGACCGTGTGGGACCTCGATCGAGAGTCACGTGTAGACTAATTTGAGGTTAAGATATGAAATTATTGTAAAGTGACTCTAATGATGATTTAGATATCACGGTTGATTCCAAAAGGGTCGAAATAGTCAGAATAGTATACCCGGGTATATAGTTTTGATCACGGGGCGATTTTAGACCAACCCGGCACTGTCTGAGGACGTTTCGATCATTTGGGAGTCTAGGGTAGAAGTAACTCCGAAAATTTAAAGGTTATATCTGCCCTTTTGGGTTAGAGGCTAGGGTGAACAAAAATTATAGAGAGGAGAGTCCATAGGAGGAGAAGAAGAGAAAAAAACCTAAGCTTTCCACACAAATTATCACAACCGATGTGCCGAAATCGAAATCGAAACAAGGAGAGAGCAACCTCATCGTCCTAAAGCAAATTCAAACCTTAAAATACAAGACAAGTGTTTATCTTTCATGTTTTGGAAGAATTTATAATACCAATGTAGTGTAGGATTTTCAATTTCATGATTTTAATTATGTTCTTGGGATTTAGATGAATATAACTCATGATTCGGTATACGATTGCATGTAGAAGGAATACCTATGTGAAGATAAAATGAAATTAGAATATATTTGATAATTAATATGGAATCTTGATGGGTTCTTGGTTGAAGAACATGAATCTTGAATGACTTAGGGTTTAATTGATGAACATAAGATGTCAATCTGCCAAAAACAATTATGTTATTTTAAACGTGTGCCATTTTAATTGTACTTATAATTAGAGTGATAGATAGATGTCTGTAAATTTCTATGTATTATCTTTCCAATGAGCTTTGAATCAGGTCATTTGGAGTTCTATAGAGGGAGAAATCGCAATTTTACTACAGGGTGTTTAATCTGCCATCATAGTTATCTGCTAGAATTTTTTACATTACTTTTAATGCGTGCCATTTTAATTGTAGTTAAAATTAGAGTGAGAGCCATAGATGTCTAGAAAATTTTATCTCTTAGCTTTCCAATGTGCTTTAAATGTGGTCATTTGGAGTTTTGTAGAGGAAGAAATTGAAATTTTACTAGAGGGCGTTAAATCTGTCAAAAAATTTATGACTCGATTCGGTTACCCATAATTAACCAATTTTTCTTGTTTATGCCCAGAATTTCTAAATAATTAACAAGGGAAATTTTGTGACTTCTTTAGACTATAATGACAGATATATTAAATTAGGCCTAATGTGGGATTGAGGCTTACCCATAACGAAAGAATTAAGGGGAATAACTATTGGACATGAATTATAAAATAATGAATTTGAGGGAATCAGAACGGATCATGGAGAGTATGAGTGAACCAATAATGTAGAGCGGTAGTGTATGAGAAAATTAACTTATGAAATAACTTAAGGGGTAACTAGGGCCCTTCGAGTAGAGATTAGTACTCGGGAAACTGCAATAGAGAGTTATAATCATATATCGATAGTACGTTGAGTATTTGAGATATATATTACGAACGGATTGTATTTATAGGTTGTGTGTATACCTATACAGACTATATTATAGGTTGAGTGTATACCTATATAGATTATATTTATAGGTTGTGTGTATGCCTATATGCAATATACGGATAGATTGTGTGTATGCCTATTGGGCGCTTTCTTATGTGTGAACATACCTATGCTACCTGCTATCACAGAGGTTTTCCACAGAGGGCGATCCCATCTTGACGATTCTAGTGAGGTCTGGATTTGTGCCCTAGAACATAGAACCTAGGTGCGATGACTATCTGAGTGTACAATAGTATTGACGGTCAATTGGGATCGTTAGGTATGTGCGTGACCCATAGGCTTGGAACTATGTTCGCCTCCAATATGTATTGATTTGATTTTGGGTTCAAGGAGACATGTCGAACCCTTAGTCCTTGATTTGGTACAAGAGGTACATGAAATTTATAGCAAAGTACCCAAGTGTGCATCGCGGTGGCCAGTTCGGGAGATGTAATATATATATATATATATATATATATATATATATATATATATACAGTGTGTGTGTGTGTGTGTGTAATGTAGGAGAGTTAGATAGTGTATATCTAAACATGATTCAAATTATGAGATTGTCTACTTAGTGTGTGAAGATCGTAAAGTTAGATAGCATATATCTAAAGATGATTTAAGTAGATAAAAGTAATGAAATGGTTTAATGATAACATATGTGAAATGTTAATAATTGTTTAATGATAACATACATGGAATGTTAATTATGGTTTAATAATAACATACTAGTAATGCTAATTATTGGTGCTACAATAGCATACTGTATGGGCAGTACATGGGGAAAGTTAAGGAGATAATTTAACTAAGGACTTAAGAGTAAAGATTGGGATATTGTGGTGTACTGTATGGGCGGTATGGGGGAGCTAAACCTGTTAATGGTTAGTTAGTTAGTAATGAGACCTAGTTAGGCTAGATATCATAGCTAAGTAAGAGACATAAGGCGTGCACATTAGTTGAGAGGTGAAGAACTTAAGTGAGTGTACGTTGAACTAACATGTGTAATCAATAACCGCTTTTAAACTATGATAAATACTTGCTAAATGTGTTCAAGTGTTTTGGGCTCTGACCCGTTTGCAACATATTTTTAATAAAAAAATAGGTGTCCAGCCACAGGGACGCCAAGCTTGATGATCTGTTCCAGGGATGCATAGCTGCAACACTTGTGGATGCTTGCAAGATTTGGCTACATGCTTCAGTCTCTTTATTCCAAGAGTAGGATTCAATTTTAGTTATTTGATTTGGGCATGTATCCCCTTCATCTAGTTCATTTACTTTGTTATATTAGACTATGTATTAGTGGATTCAGTTTTATTTCATGGACTCATAGTTGGATTTTTGTATTTGTGAACCGATGGTTTATTCGGTATTATTTATTTAGTTATTGATCTTGTGATAGATTCATATTGTTATTACTGTTTGGATGGTTTGATTATCGTATTTAATTTCCAAATGTTGTTATTAATGAAAGATAAAATTTGACACGCTTAATTTAACTTAGGTGGTTAGTAAATTAAAAAAATCGACAGTGATGCTAAGGGTGATCCAGATGAAATTCATATTTGTTTTATTGAAGTACTGATCACCTGTGGTTAAAATAGATAGGGTGTCATAGCACATGCGCAATAAAGGTGAAAAAAAGTCTAACATGTAAAATGTAATCATCAATGAGCAGTATAATGATATCCACCCATTATAAAGCACACTAAAGAAACAAAGTTATCTCTCAAAGCACTATGAAAAACTCTCATGAATGGATGGAACGTGGGGGTGACCCGAATATCTTAAATATTCATCAATATACGGTGAAAAATCAAAAATACAAAAATATTTTTTTATTTTAAAAAAAAATTATTAAAATTAAATTTTTTAAAATTTTCAAACTTTTTCTTAAAAATAGAAAATATTTTTATTTATTTTTAAATTTTTTTCATAAAAACAAAACTCTCTTTGAATTTTTTTGAAATATATCAAAAGGAAAAACATATCAATACAATGATAATACAATCTAGGAATAGGAATATGATATATGAACATGATAAACATCCTAGACTAGATAAAGTACCTGAACTCAATCAACGGAGCAAATACCCAAAGACTTCCTGTGATCCTCAAATCTAAGTGCATTTAAAGGTTTTGTGAAAATATCGACTAATTGATATGCGGTTCTCACAAAGCTCAAAGACACGTCCTTTTCCTCAAGGATATCACGAATAAAATGCTCGCGTATCCTAATGTACTTTGTGCGAGAATGTTGGACCAGATTACAAATATATGGATCGCACTCGTATTATCGCAAGAAACAGTCATTATGCCTTGTGAAATTTCATAATCATCCAAAATTTTCTTCATCCATAAGAGTTGCATGCAACAACTCTCGGCGGCTATATACTCAGCCTTTGTTATTAACAAAGATATGGGTTTTGCTTCTTGTTCAACCAAGAGACAAGAACACTCCCAAAGTAAAAAACACCACCCGATGTGCTCCTATAACCATCGATATTCCCGACCCAATTGGCATCCGAATAAACAGACAACCGGTTATTGATATCAAAGGAATAACAAATACCATAGGAAATAGTGTCACTCACGTATTTGATGATACATTTAAGTGAAAGAAAGTGTGACTCTTTCGGGGACGCTTGGTATCATGCACAAACTCCAACCCTAAAGGAAATGTCATGATGACTAGCAGTCAAGTAGAGAAGACTACCTATCATGTTCTTATAAAGATTTTACTCGACATCCTTGCCTAATGTGTCTTTGCTAAGCTTAGTCTATGTACTCATAGGGGTGCATGAGTGCTTAGCGGAATCTAAACCGAAGTTCTTCACTAGGTCCCTAATATATTTGGATTCAGATATGAATATCCCATCCTCTAGATGGCGCACTTGGAGACCTAAGAAGAATGTAAGCTCACTAACCATGCTCATCTCAAACTCGCTCTTCATCTCCTCCTTAAAAGTGTGAGCATGTTAGGAGCACATGGATACAAATACTATGTCATCCACATAGACTTGGGTAACCAAAATAGCACCACACTCTCTCATCACAAATAATGTTTTATCCACTCGCCTTTTCTTGAAGCCTCGAACTAAGAGATAGGAAGTTAGCTTCTCGTACCAAATCCCTTTTATTGTTCCACGTAAACTTCCTCTTATAGAATGACCTTAAAAAAGTCTTGACATTAATCTGATATAACTTGCAGCAAGGATGACATGCTATGGCGAGTAGTAAGCAGATGGACTCAGCCTAGCAATAGGAGTGAATGTCTTGTGAACGTCTGCTCCCTTAATCTGTTTGTAGGCTTGAGTGATCAATATATCCATATTGTGAACTATGGTACCATTTTCATTCATCTTTTTCTTATAAATCCACTTAGTACCTATCACATTTATCTCGCTAGGTCGGGGGGACTAACTCCCAGACATTATTCTTGTGAAAATGAAGCAACTCATCATGCATATCGGATATCCAATGCTCATTCTTGAGTGATTCTTTCACATACTTGGGCTCGACTAAGGAGGTGTATCAAAGTTATCTAACCACATTCCCAAGTTGAGCACGAGTCTTGACAACTAGTGTAGGATCACTAAGTATAGCGGAAGGTTCATGACTCTTTCGAACCCAAGAGGGTGGTTCCTCTAAATCAAGAATGGGGTTCACCGGGTAGTATAAGGAAGGATGGAATCTTCACCAGGGGGTGCATTAACCTCACACTTGGGGTTAGGGTCAATAGATATCAATGGATCTTCATCTCTAATCGTGACATTTATTGACCCCATAACCTTAGAGCTTTCAAGGTTAAACACCCTATAAGCCCTGTTCGATGATAAATAACCTAAAAGTATCCATTCATCACTCTGGGAGTCGAACTTTCCTAAGTTCTCTCTATCTCTCAAAATGTAAAAAGTACTCCCAAAGAAATGGAAATACAATAGGTAGAGTTGGCAACGGGTCGTGTTAATGGGTTAATGGGTTGTGTTAATGGGTTAATGGGTGAAAACACCCTTAACCCATACACGATCGTTAAGACTAACGGGTCCAATGATAATACCCAAAAATGACCTGTTAATTTTAATGGGTACACGACCCGAACAGTTAACGGAACAGTTAACACCCGTTAATATTAACAGGTCTAAACGAGTAACGGGTTGGGTGACCCTATATTACCCGTTAATACCCATTAATACCCGTTATTACCCATTAATACCCGTTAATACCTGTTAGTACCCGTTAATACCTGTTAGTTTTCATAGGTGTAATATTAGTTCAGGTGTAATATTAGTTCGGGTTGGGTTATAATGGGTGTAATATCAGTTCAGGTCACACGACCCAATAAAACCCAGTACCACTAATGGGTGATAATGGGTATAAACGGGTTTAATTGTGTAAGAGTACAAACCCAAACACGACCCGTTATGATAACGGATCTACCGTGTTCTCCCATTAATGACCCAAACCCGATAAAACTAAACCCATTAACTTATAATTTCATATCGTGTCGTGTCGTGTTATCGTGTCGTGCCTCAATTTTCTAGGTCTAACAATAGGTTGGGCTTCTTCCCTGACCACAACTCACAAAGCGTGTGTAGTATGTGTGGATGAAGATATACCCTATTCACCGTATGTAATCCGATACTCGTTGCCTCTGCCCAAAAATATTTAGGCATGTTTCTCCCAAGAAGTATGGATCTAACCATCTTTTGTATCGACCAATTTTTCCTCTCAACTATCCCATTTTTTTAGGAGTACGAACGATCAAAAACCCATTTTTGATGCCCACTCCATCACAATAGCTATCCACTCTGATTTTTTTAAATTCAGTGTCATTGTCACTATGCATTTGATTAATAGTGACACCGTGTTGGTTTTGTAGGACACGAAACTTGGTTGTTAGGAACTCAATCGTATCGAACTGTGTCTAGAAAAGTCATCGACCATCATGAAAATATATCTCTTACCACCTAAACTCTTCGAGCGAGTAGGACCCATAAGATCCATGTGAATCAACTCCGAAATACATGTGGTGGTAATGGTATTCAACTTTCAAATGTGTTTTCCTTATTTTCAAGGTCCACAGACCAAGGAAGTTGGTTTCCTAAGTGATGGTAAGCCACAAAATAGGTCCTTTTTCACTAATTTCTCAAGATCTCTAAAGTTCAAATGACCTACTCATTCATGCCAAAGGACCATAGAGGAGACCATGGTACTGTTGTATATAAAGGAGGACTTTGGAATGAGCCCATAGAAGTTATTATCGGTCCTCAATTATTATAGTAAAAGTTCACCGGATTTATCATGTACGTTACATTCGAAACGATCAAACTTTACCATAATGTTTGCGTCCACCGTTGTCTTATGTTAATTAAGTTCACTTTCAACCCTTTTACATATAACACATTGTCTAGTTTACGAAATCCGGATATCTCAACACATCCACATCCTACAATACTAGACCTACTCCCATTTTCAAAATTGATTTTTCCCTCCTTACGATCCTCAAGGTTGGTAAAAAAGATATGTCACCAGTCATGTGCCTAGAGCACCTGTGATAAAAATACCATTGGGAAGTATTTTGAACCTTGAGAGCAACATGCACAACACGGGCTTTGTCATCTTTCTTAGGTACCCAAGTGGAGGTAACGTTGTATTTCCTCTTGTCGTTGTCGGAGCAAATGGCATGGACATGCGTTGAAATTCTTCTATTAAGCTTTATGAAGTCGCGACTAGGAACTCAACTTGCTCTCTAAGACTATAAAAGTCGTTATAGTGGTGAGTGAGAGTTTGTGTACGTCTATTTCTACCTAACTTGTAGCAAAATTTCCTAAAGTGACCTCTCCACTTGCAATAGGTACAAACGTAGACTTGTTTGGGTTTATCTTTGTTCACTTTCTTAGGTTGAACTCTCTTTTTTAAATTAGGTCGTGGTCCATAAGGATCTACCATAAATTTAAAAATTATTTTCGATACGGTATGTGAATTGGATGCATCGTTAAAACCTATCCCTTGCCTCTATCTAAAGCCTAAAGAGGTACCGAGGATCATCTTTCCAACCTTCTTATGTGTATCCTCTAGAGTAACCTTGACCTACTGGGCACGTTCTAGATCTTTTTCGAGTTGGGATATAAGGGTTTCGAGTTTTTCATGAGTCTTCACGAATAATTTAAGATCTCTCGTAAGACTAGCCACTTTGTTGGTCAAGTCACCATTTTCCCTCTCTACAAAGACGAATCTCTCTCCCAAAGGAACTCTCAATGAGGACTCGCTCTCTCTCACCTCTTTTAACTCCTTCTCTAAAGATAAAACTCTAAGCTCTAAACCTTTGTTTTGTTTCTTCATTTTAAAGGACTCAGTGTAAATCTTGACGTAAGCACGTTGAAGTCGTCTCTCACTCTCACTCAAAATGTCATATCCATCACTCTCTCCAAAATGACTAGGCTCACTGTCGAGGTCATCATGTTAACCAGCTTCCTCATCGGCGTGAGGTGCACTATATGTACCAGCATGACTAGCCATGAACGTGATGACTCGTCCCCAAAATTCACCGACTCGACATCGCTATCACTAAGCATGGCATTGAAAGTAGTTTTTCATTTGCCTTGTCTCTTTAATCTTATAGGACCCTCATGGGCTTTGTGACCCTTTCCCTCGCACTTATAAAATCATTCTTAGGGTAATCTTTTTTTCTTTTTCAAATTTTTTCTTTCCCGATTTCCATTTTTTGTCTTTCTCAAAACTCTTATTTTCTTTGGAAATATTTTATTTTCTAAGTTTGAGAAATTTTTTTTATTTTTTTTTTGCAAAAAAGGCTAAATCATCCTAATCAAAATCATACTTGGAGTCATATGTAACTTCCTCTTTAATTTTTTATTGAACTTTTAATGCAATTCCATTATCCTTAGGTTTAACAATTTTGGGAAACATGTCGATCTCATACGTTTGAAGTTCTCCTACAAGCTCTTCTAAACTAAGAGTATTAATATCCCCCAATGAATTAAGTACGGTAATCTTAGGAATAAAACGGGCCAGAAGTGATTTCAAAATCTTTTTAACTACATGCATTTAAGAAATTTTCTTACCTAAATTAAAACTAGAGTTTACAATATCAGACAATCATGCATAAAATTCATCAAACGACTTAGACTCTATCATGGTAATAGTCTCAAATTGATTGGTGAGATTTTGCAGCTTAGAAGCTTTCACATCATTGGTACCTTCGTGAGTGAACTGGAGGGTATCCCAAGCTTCTTTAGACGTGGTGTATGTCCTGATGCGATGGAACTCGTCGGGGGTAACGACTCCAGAAATGGCACTTAAACCACATGAGTTAAAATTGCTCCATTTAAAATCATCTTTCGTTCATGCGGAGACATGTTTTAAACTTTCGACATTTTTGTTGGTCACAGTGGGTGGTGTCCACCCCCTCCTTCACACACATGACAGATTATTTCATCAATAGATATTAAGGCATACCTCATCCTAGTATTCCAGTCCGCATAATTTGACCCATCAAAGACAGGCATCCTATTATACAAATTATACATAAAACCCAAATTTTTAAAGATCACCAATTAAAAAAATTGAAATATAAATTTCTTTTGTAAAAAGGATCACACAATATTTTAGTGCAACCTGCTCTGATACCATTTTGAGAAAGTGGGATTCTATGGAATGATTCGCATATTAGGCCAATCACGCACAAGTTCAATTTTACCAAATTTTATATTTGAATTTAGTTAATGTGCATGCAGAGGTGAAGTCCAAATTTAAATATGTCAAACGAAACAAGCAAATATGCGAAGAAGTAGGAAAAAAATATGTTTTCGGCAAAACCTTTAATTCATCATTATACAAGATTTGACAGACATGATATGACTTACAAACTACTTAGCTCACTATGTATTACGAATGATTCTTCAATCTTCCAAAAATCTTCAACTTTGTCTACGAATACGTAGAAGCAGTCATAATGGATCAGTGTATGTGTAGCGAGATAAGCCAAATAAAAATTATATTGAGCAATTATAAAACTTGCACTTACTTATTGGACTCAAAGATCTAGACATTACTCTTCCTTAAGTGTTTGACTCGGTTCGCGAGATGCTAACTGACTTGCATAGCCTGCGCAAAGTAAAGACAACAATTAGTTTAAGTAAAATTTCAAAAAACAAAAATTCCAAGTAAGGAAGGAAACTTACTAGTTCACTATGGCGAATGCCTTCTTTAGTGAGGCATTCCACAAAGAACCCCCCTCAGGTCAATCATATTGGAAGGTAGCATCACCGCCTGAGAGAGAAAGTAAGCAACCTCCACATCTCTATGAACCGAATCAATAGAAGTGACCGACTCTTTGCCTTTCATGAAGGAAATCTCTTATGGACGACTCCTGCTTCCTTGTGGCGAGGGAGTCCTGGAACGAACCTGTGGTTATTTTTCGTTGATGACCATAGGTCGGTTGGATGTTGGCAAGGGAATGGGGGCATGAGGATCTACTTAATTCTTGTCCTTTCCTACTCTTATTGACTTTCTCGGCCTCCTTAACACTTTGGTGTTCAAGATCTTGGGATTATTTATCTCTGAGGGTCATCACAGTCTTCTTCTATTCGACCGCAGTCTGTTCAAACTGTTTGCCTATTTTTTAAGATTGGCTAGGAAGCTTCTAAATTGATCGATATTTTTGGTCGACATGTCGTGTTATTAAGATTGTTTGGGAAAGATAAAGTCCTTCATGAAAAAATTATCCTTTCCTTCTACCTATTTCCAGGGATGACCTGAGACATCGACCTTCCTAGAAGAGAAAAGGGAATCTAGGACATAAAAAAGCGGATCCTCCACTTCTTCGGCCTCATCCTCTTGATCGTTGTTATATTCGGTCAAAATAACGTAAGGGGACTCTTCCTCTAAATAAACTCATCTTTCAGCTTCGTTCGGAATCGGAGTGGAAGTAGGGAAAAAATCATCACCAACCACTACATAGTTAGCAACGAGGGTGAAGTTCTTAATCGAAGTGACGGTTAGTTTGTACAGGCAAAACATGGGTCGTTCTCCAATGACGATGAACGTCGATTGGAGTTCCCCTTTTCCAAATTCATTGAAGATCTCTCAAATTAACTTGATAACCTTTTGGATTATGATTTAAGAAGTGATTTGCACTAAATATGAAAATGATCAGTAGTGAAAATAAAAGAAGTAGAGCTTTTTTAATAAAAATGGTGGATGACCTAATATGTTTCCCCTTCATTGAAGGAACTCAGAGACCATTGTTATTCTTACAATACAAAGACCCAAAAAACACAAGGATATTTCTCTTGGTATCCTTATGCGATTTGGGCAAGTATGTTACCAGGTTTAGGGAATTTTCCCTCGCAAAAATGATATATGTCGATCCTCAGGAAAACCTCAGGTCATAGAAATAGAGAATTTCATTAAGGCCAAGGTTAGTCCAAGAAATCTGGTTAATTGCAACTATTCCCATCATGATCTGGTAGAAACTACCATTTGCCTAGATTGAAAGTATCCATAATAATAAAGTACTTCCATCAACAATGGGCGAAAGGTAAAATGAACTCCCCCTCCAATTTATTCAATTCCATAAAAATAACTTCACCGTTGAGGTCAAGGAGATCCTTGTTCTTTGATAAAGTACTAATATGTACATTATCGGGAATGAAGTACTTGGTACGAAATTCTCAAAAATTATTCATGGCAAAAACTTCATATTTTCTTCCACGCCTAAGCATGGTAAAGATATGAAGAATAAATGAATGAAAATGGGAGTAGTTGGAAGCTCTCGAGAAGATGAATAACTCTTGAAGGAGAAATGAGGGTGAAAATAACTTGTAGATATGGAAAATGCCTAAGGTATATGGCTTTGGAAGCCTTATACCTTATTCCGTCAAATCTAATCAATCGGTGTCTGGTTATTGGGTCAGCCGCCTACACTAATAGTAGTGCAGCACATGCGCCCATGCACAATGATTAGCCGAAAAGTATGATGTTAGTTCATGACACCTAAGGAGTGTGAAGCGTGAGTATCAGAAAATAATTATTGTGACCCATTCCCATAAGTGGGCACGTGGGAAGATAGAAATTCCAATTGAAGGAACCCAAAATGGCATGTGTCCATACACTGATAGCGGTCAGCATATTGGCCAACCACCCCATTACTATTGGGTAAAATAAGGGAATATGGTCAAACATATGCCACATATCTTACATGTGGCTCTCGGGAGCCAGCAAGCGTAGTCGGCCGAATATATATGGGAGATAAGTAGAAATATAGGAAGATCAAGTGAATGATGTGGACGAATAGACCCAATAGGACTCTATAACTTTTAAGTAGGATTAACATAAAAAGACCTAGAAGGAAATGACCCTTACACTTATAAATAAGGGTGACCTCACCCAATATGAAGGTATTGACTTGTATCTTGCTCACGACAACTTGAACTCTCAGCTAGCAACCTTAGCACTCCAAGTCCTTTGTTCTTCAAAGAAATAAACTTCTCTCCCTCCTTTCCCCATGGACGTAGGCATGACGATCTGCTGAAAGACGTGCATCATATTTTCTATGATTGTTGCATTCATGTGATTTGGGCTATTTTGACTTAACCCCCTGATTATAATACAATATTCGACTTAACACCCACTCTCACAATGTCTTAGACATAGCCCCCAAAAAACTAACATAGTTATAAATCTGTTAAAAAATGCTAATGTGTTAATTACACTTATTCCCCAATGTTTTTTTTACTAAAATACCCTCATATCTTATAACACCAAACTCTCTCTCTTTCTCTCCTTGATACCAATTTCCACCACACTCTCTATCTCTCATCCACACCCATATCCACCACTATGTCTCTCTCTTTCTTTTTCTCCCCTCCATACCATCTCCACCTTCTCTCTCTCTCTCTCTCTCTCTCTCTCTCTCTCTCTCTCCCCCCTCAATACCAATCTCCACCACACTCTTTTTCTCCTCCATACCATCTCTTCCAACATATTTTTATTTTAGTATTATTCTGTTCCAACATCTCTAAAAGTTCAACTGTTTAAAAACAAACATCCAACTTATGTCTTAAAAAAAATAACATCCTACTTTTGATAAGCATAAATAAATAAAATAAGAATCCAACTTTAAAACCATATGCACTAATTGTGTTTCCTTTAAGTAAATAGAAATCGAACCCATCATTCCTAAAAAAATATTATTGCCTTGCTTGTGTTCTTTAACTACCAATTGCATCACATTGATAATCATGATGGATTTTGGTAAATATGATATTGTGGGACAATGGGGAATATTGTTTTAATGCATTGTTAATTGTTCATTTATTTCATTTTACTAGAATAAAAATTATGCATCAGCATCAATTTTCATATAGAAGAATTTTTGTTTCAGATATTATTCTAAATGCAATTCCTGATCGTAAATACATTCTAATGTCATTTAATTTAACTCTTATTAAACATATTCCAGGCAAAAGTAGACGTTAGTCATAGTATCACTTGGCACCATGCTCTTTCTGTCAAGCGAATAGAAATTGATGGAGCAGTGCCCTTTGTAGTTTTTGGTTAGTTTAAGTCTTCACTTAACTTATCTCATCTACAAGTTTCTTTGAACTCTGACCTATCAAAAGGTTATTATTGTGCTATAGAAATTTAGTAAATGAGTTAATGAACATAATCTATTTTATCTAATGCTCCATATTTCTCTACCACCAATTCTTAATAACCACTACACGGGTATAGAGGAGAGAGAAGATGGAGATGGCATGGAAGAAAGAGAGGGTATGGTGGGGATGGGTATGGAGGAAAGAGAGAGAGAGAGAGAGAGAGAGAGAGAGAGAGAGAGAGAGAGAGAGAGAGAGAGAGAGAGAGAGAGAGATAAAGAGAATGTGTGGTGGAGTGAGAATGTGGAGATGGCATGGAGGATAAAGAGAGTGTGTGGGGAAAATGAGTATAGAGCGGAGAGAGAGAGAGAGAGAGGGGGGGTTGGTGTTATAAGAGATAAGGATATTTTGGTAAAAAAATTACATTGGGCGTCAAGTCTAATTAACTCATTAGCATTTTTTAACAAATTTCTAACTCTGTTAGTTTTCTGGACGTTATGTCTAAGACATTATGAGAATGGAAGTTCAGTTAAATATGGTATAATAACCAGGGGCTTAAGTCAAAATAGCCCTATTATTTTTTTGGCGATAAATCAAAATATTACTTTATTATGGATTTGATATCCCCCACAATAGACAATTACACTCACAAAATGGTCACACGTGAAACACACGTGTACACCAACTAATGATAGTAAAAGTGTAGAATTTAGGAATTTTTAGACATAAAGATATAGTATAACAAATATAATAAGAATTAAAGAAATTAAATATGGAAAAATGGCATTTATGGAGTAGTAAACATAAATGAGTTTGTGAGCTTCAAGATCTTTCAAATTGTGTTATGGATATTGGGTTTGATGTTTTTTGGTATATTGATGATGGTTGTGGAGAGGTGGTTAACGGTATGGTAGAGTGATGTAAGGGAATCTATGAGAGATTGTTGGGAAAATGATATGTGTTAAATTCAAGCTTACTAACGCACTGAAATCGAGGTTATGTGTAAGTGAGTTTAGGGTTTTCATAAATAGAAAAACCCTAAAAATGAAAAGACAAGATACCCTCAAAGACTTGCTAACCGACAGGTCCCCTAGCCTGCCTATAGGCATGTTTGATAGATTTTCTTGCCAATTAAACCCGATTTGCCTATAGGCAGGTGAGGTATCCTACTTAAAGGTAAGTTTTGTGGGATTCTATTTCATTTTGGGACATTTTTTATGCAAAAGTACATTTCATATAGAGTCATAACCGTTGGAAAAAGGATTCATAGATATATGATTTTTTAAATGAAAGAATCTTGGGTTCGAGTGTTAACCAAAGTTAAACAGTGCCAAGGAGAACGTAGTTATTCTTCGATTAGCATTTGCAAAAGGATCAGGGGTCCGAGATTAAAGTGACCGATGGAGCACGAATAGTGTGCTCGTGTAGAAGCACTGTCACTATTATCGGTTAGCCACCTCAATGCAAAAACCTAAACTATTATTACACTCGACAAGGGAGTATAGCGGCCAATACGGGTATCGAGAATCCACAAGGAGTGTCGTATAGGTTGCAACGGATTTATCACTTCAAGAATAAAAGTGTAAAAGGTGATTTGGTTACAAAGGGAAAAATAAGAAGTTAAAACTAAACAAGAATTAATAAAATGAGATTCGGGATCACATCCCCACCATGGGCTAAACAACACATAATTAGAATTTCGATTCGAAAACATTTAATCGAGTATTTGCAATTACTTAAAAACATCACACATGAGGGAATTTAACCCAAAAATACGAGATAAAACATTTAATCAAAAAAATGGTCACACGCAGATTAAATTCGGATTATCACTATAAACACTAACGCTGCATGACAAAGAAATTTAAACGCATAATAATTCGACTTTAATACGTGAAGTTTGAATTAAATGCAATTTTACACAAAACTTAACTTTCGGAGCTCGAGACCCATTAATGGTGAAAACGTAACCCCGACCCTTTAACTAAGTACTAAACATAATTAAAGCAAGAAATGAACATAATTAACAAAAGCAAATAACTAATTAACCAACAAAATGTAAATACAAAGCAAAAAATGAAGGAAATAACAACTATATTAATGGTATGGATGATCAATAGTACAACTCACAACACCCAAATGGGCAACACCCAAAGAGAGGTTGAAGATGAGCTATCAAAACCCGAGACCCTAACTAAAACTAAGCTAAAATAATTTATATAAAAGATATCTCTTCAAAATGAAGAGAGAAATCATTTATACTAAAACCCTAATGGAAAAATTCCCAATAAAGAAAACAACAAATGCAGGGTCGAATCGATTCGAAATGGAAAAAATCTTCGAACTGCTGGTAAGGCAAATCGATTCGAGCTGACACTGAATCTATTTGTAAATGGATATCTAAGAACTAGTTCAAATCTAATTGATTTGACAAAAAGCCGAATCAATTCGCACCTGCTTGAGTTGTTTTCAACCCCTGTTTTGGTTCATATGTGATTATCTTCTATGAGAAATATTGTAACTTCTTTGTTCTAGCTCGGAATTGTGCACCGTTTATGGTCACGCGAAGATGAATCAGAGGTCTTAAAGTTTCGTGAAGACATTAGTTCAGATACCTGAGTTATGAAATGAGAAAATTGCTCTTATGTATGGAATTATCGATGGAACTTCACCGGAATGCTACCAAACTTCACACTAAGCACCGAAATACCTATAAAATCTCAATTATACCTCATAAAACATGGTAATCATATAAAACGGAGGTTGTCTGGTTAAAGAGCATGAAATATAGGAATTGAGGTACCCGAGGGGGGCTAAAATGCATAAGTATAAATGGTGAATAAGTGCAATATTCATGCCGAATCACACCCCTAACTTACACATTGCTAGTCCCTAGCATTGAAATAGGAAGAAAAAAGAACTACAAGTAAACCAAAAGACAGGAGAAATGTACAGAGGGGATAAATGCCACTTTCGCGGGCGAACGATTGCATTTAACATATGTAATAAGCCGTTAAACCCCTAGGTTACCCTAGTGGACAAGTGTCGTCTCGTGAAGGTTTTCAGGGATGAAACCCACAGACATCAAAGTTTCCTCAAAACATACCCAATCACCAACATAAGGCAAGCTCAACAATAACGAAAAAGATTTCTAACACATTATTAAAAAAGTGAATGAATTCACATGAAAGTATGTTATTATTAACACCATAGAACGAACTTCATAAAACTGAAACCTTAAAAGTGGTAGGGGAGCGAGCACATGCAAAATATTATTTGGCAAAAACCTATATAAACCGGATAACATTAAAGCGTGCATATATGTTAATCATCACCGGATATTACACTCAATAAATGAAATCACTATGAATGGGAGGTAATACACGGGACATGCGGGCATAAAGAGTAAATGGAAATGGAAACAAGGTCACGCACATGTCATAAATGAAGAACTCTACATATAAAATGAAAAATATGTAATCTCAATGAAATATACCGCTCATTAAATAGGTGAAATGCAATTTCACAGATTATCAAAAGTATTATAACATTCAAAAAAATTTACCCTAGGATCACATAAGACTTTATAGGGCTGTAATGTAAGTTAGGCTAGGGTTATGAAACAAAAGAGATATGTACAGATTCAAAGTGTTCAGGGATGAAAACTCAGGATAATGGGAAATTATGGGCAATTTCAAAATTGATATATAATCTCCATAACAAGCATTGAATATGATAACAGAGAGAGTAAAGAAAGCTTATTAATCACTATCTATAGCATATACAACTTTCTCTTTCTTTTCTTTTCTTATTTTTCTCATGTTTTCTTTTTTTTCGCTTTTCTTTTCTTTTTCACGTCTTTCTTTTCTTCATTTTTCTCACTCTTATATGCTTAATTGCAACCACGTAGCACGAACATCATTTAACCCCAGGTATCATTCCAAACAAAGGTATGGAAGGTAATATGTATGGTATATAACTCCAATTTGGATTTGGTTAAGGGATTTTGGGTTGTGAAACGAAAGGCTATATTAAGGTGCAAAGGCGTTGACTAGGGAATTATATAAGTTGAGGTCACAGTCAATATGGGTGATATAACAAAGATGACCTGTGATCATTTCCTAAATTTTACGCAATTCTCGAGTCAAAACAACTTTGAAAATCATGATCAAGTAACACATTTCATAAATGAACTCAATTAATGAATGATCAATGAAAGAATAGTGAGATTACAAATGAAATTAACTTTTTCAGGGAGGAAAGACTAGTGTATAACACTCACAAATGAAGGTATGTCTCGAATCTCACTTATGTAAGTATATAAAATGCAACAAAACATTACCGAGTTATAAAAATCTTAAACCAAATCAATAAAATAAGAAAAGTGCATGTGCTTATGGGATTAAAGTTTAATTCATGAAGTTATTCATAATATCAATGATTTGAGGACTAAAGTCTAATAACTTCTGAAATCGAGAACATGCATCGTTGAGTTATCTATTGGATAAGGAATTTATTTAAATTTATCATCGAAAACAAAGGCAAAATCTCAACAAAGGCGAAAAAAAAGAAAATATTTTTAAATTTTTTAAATTTTCTAAGAAAAGCATGCTTAGTAAATAATATGTGTTCAAATCAATGGACTAAACAAGTAACGGATAGAATATCCCACACTCCCTAACTTAAATATTGCATTGTCCTCAATGTGAATCAAGAACACAACATAAAGAGAGAAAAAGAAAGATATTACCCAAAATGGAGCGATCCCCAATACGCACAAGTCCATTGAATCTGCAAAACAAGTTAGTACCAAGCATAATAAAAAGAATAACAAAAATATTAAATAATTACACTAGATTACAATTAAAAAGAAAGAAAGAAAAACTAACTATGTACAACGTACAATTTGGACTTCTAACTAACTAGACACTAGAAGTCAAAAAAATTTAGGGTCCACCCAAAATACGATTTGGCTTTGAGGGATAAGCAGTGTACCCTCCTTTAAAAGCATGCCTCCCAAAAAAATAGGAATTCCATTTGAACAATTGAAGGCATGTGTAAGGTGTAAGAAATGAACCATCGCCAATTAAAAAATTTAGGCAGACGATGGGAGATTTGGATATTAAGGGTGACAAGACAACATTGATCTCGAAAAAAAATTAAAATCACCTCCCTAAGGTTTTTCAATTGGAAGGTGAGGCGGGGATAGTTCAAGTGAATAGCCCATGAGATGAAGCATCTCAAAATAACATTCTCGTTAAAGAATCGGGTCAAAGTCCTCAAGAATTTCATCCAATTCTTGTGATAAATTTAAAGGTTTGAGAATAGTAGAGAATAAAGAAAAGGAAGGACCATCAACCTCAATACAATTGGGAGAATTAATAAGAGGTTGAAATTCGAAAGTGCTTATATAACTCTCAATTATTTCTTCCTCAAAAAGGGGTGGAGGTGAAACGCAAGTTTCAACCTCAACCTGACTTTATGAAGAAGCAATAATCTCATCGAAAAGGAGTTATTTTATAAATACCAAGCCTTAGAACTCTCGAATCGGTCATTCAATTCATTTATCATTAATTCATGATCAAACTAACAAGAATACATATCATCTTCTTGTGAGGTTTTCTCATAGCTAACGGATTCACCGCTTCCTAAAGTTTCCTCACAAGGCGATGAAAGATTACTTACATATTCTTGAATTTCAAGCTTAATGCGCTCATTCTCAAGAATTTGTAGGCATTATCTCATAGTCTTGGGAGTATAACTTGGAACACTATTCTCATAACAATTAAGGTTATCGAAAGAGTTAGAGGGAGACATTTTAAAATAGGAAATTCAACAAAAGCGACAAGCACCAAAATTTTAATTTCTCGAACAATCTAGCGCAAGTAAAAAAGAAAGGATAAAATAAAGAATAAAAATATGAATAAAAGAAATATTATGAAATAATAAAGAAACTACAATCTACAAGTCACTCCCCGATAACGACACCATTTTGATCGAGCGCGAACTGCATGCTCGTGTAGAAGCACTGTCGTTGTTTTCAGTTCGTCTCCTTAATGAAAAAACATAAACTATGACAACACTTGACAAGGGAATAGAGAAGCCAGTCCGGGTATTGAGAATCCATAGGGAGTGTCGTATAGGTTGTAGTGGATTTATCACTTCAAGAATAAAAGTGTAAAAGCTGATTTGGTTACAAAGGGAAAAATAAGAAGTTAAAACTAAACAAGAATTAATAAAACGAGAGTCGAGATCATATCCCCACCATGGGATAAACAAAGAATAATTAGAATTTCGATTCGAAAACATTTAACCAAGCATTTAAAATTAATTATAAACATCACACAAGAAGGAATTTAACCCAAAATTGTGAGATAAAACATTTAATCAAAAAAATGGTCACACACGGATTAAATTCGAATTATTGCTATAAACACTAATATTTCATGACAAAGAAAGTTAAATGCATAATAATTCGACTTTAATACATGAGATTTCAATTAAACTCAATTTTACACAAAACGTAACTTTCGGAACTCGAGATCCATTAATAGCGAAAACGTAACCCCGACCTTTTAACTAAGTACTAAACATAATTAAAGCATGAACTAAACCTAATTAACAATAGAAAATAACTAATTAACCAGAAAAATGCAAATACAAAGCAAGAAATATAGGAAATAGCAACTATATTAATGGTAGGGATGATGAATAGTACAACTTAGAACACCCACATGGGCAAGACCCAAAGAGAGATTAAAGATGAGCTCTCAAAACCCCAATCCCTAACTAAAACTAAGCTTAAATTATTGATATAAAAGATATATCTTCAAAATTAAAAGAGAAAGTATTTGTACTAAACCCCTAATGGCAAAATTGTAAATAAAGAAAACAACAAATGCAGGGCTGAATCTATTTGGGTGCTAAACCGAATCGATTTGGAATGGAAAATATTCGGCATATTTGTAAGGCAAATCAATTCGGGATGATACCGAATCAATTCGAAAATGTATATTTGAGCACTATTCAAATCGAATCGATTCGGCAAAGGGCCGAATCGATTCACACCTGCTTGAGTTTTTTTCTTCCCCTATTTGGCTTCATATGTGATTATCTTCCCCGAGAAATGTCGTAACTTATTTGTTCTAACTCAGAATCGCACACCCTTTATGGCCACACGAAGATGAGTCAGAGGGCTTCAACTTTTGTGAAGACATTGGGTTAGATACCCAAATTGTGAAATGATTAAATTTCCCTTTCGTATGCGATTATCGACGTAACCTCACCGGAATGCTACCAACCTTCACAATAAACATCGAAATACCTACAAAAGCTCAATTATACCTCATAAAGCATGTTAATCATATAAAACAGAGGTTTTCTGGTTAACAAGCATAATTATAGGAATTAAGGTACCCGGGGGGGATAAAATGCATAAGTATAAAGGGTGAATCAATGCAATATTCGTGTCAAATCAATGACTTGGTTTGGATTCTATGGAAGAGTGTAAGGGCGTTAGGATATGGTATCTAGAGATCGCCTCGATGGGTGAGCTTAAGATAAGAAAAAGGTCACCGAAGGAGATACACCCATTAGAAGTTATGATTGTTTATTCCCTTTGTTTCGTTTCTCTGATGGGGATTGTTCCACTAAGGGAGTGAAAGAGGTAATGTAGTTGTAAAGAGGATTAGGGTTTTACTAAGAGACCATGGTGTGTCATGACCAATATGGGGATCGCGATTTACTTTTGAGGGTCGAAATTGATTTTTAGGACCTAAAGGGTGTATACAACCAATACGAGGATCACGGGCTAATTTTAAAGGTCGAGGGTCATATTATATGGACCTAAAGGGAGTATGAGATGAATATAAGTATCGTGGACCGATTTTTAAGGCTAAGTGATCGAGTGGAAAAACCGAGCGTCCGTGTAATACGCTAGTCGTTGTTATCGGCTTCCAACCTCAATACAAAAAAAACCTAAACTTTTAACTACACTTTTATGGAGTATAGTAGTAAGTCTGGGTATCGAATCCACAGGGAATGTTTTATAGAATTTAATTGATTTATTACTTCTAAAATAAAAATGAAAAAGATGATGATTATAAAAATTTCTATTAAAAAATTACTTAAGAAAAACAAACTGAAAAGTGCAAAAGAAATTAGATCTGACAAATGGGAGAAAATAGGGTAGGGTACAATCCCTCAATCCTTAACAAATTGCCCTTTAGAATACTAGAATTATAAATCAAAATTCTTGATTAAATCCAGTCCTTATCATCACTAAGCATTACATATATGAGATTCAAGACCGCATCATATGAAATCAAAGATCAATATAAGGCGGTGAACGACAAATTATACATACAAAGCATTCTTAAACATCCCAAGTACCTAGGGCAAGAGAGATTAAAAGATATGACAATGCATATATGATTTTCATTCACGATTCAACCAATATTTTCATTTATTTTCTAATTTTCCATACGAATAATTTGTATTAGGATTGAGTTCATGTACCCCAACCCTTGAGAATTTAGCTACTCATGATTTGATAAAAAAAACAAATTCATACACAAAATTATGGATCTACAAGACATTATAAATAAATTGCAAATAATAAAAAAAAAGAATGGAAATGATATTACTTGAATTCAGCAACAAAAAATGGAATTGGAATCTTCATGAAAACTCTTGAAGGAATAGAAAATTTGCTCTCAAAATCTAACCCTAAAATTCAACCTAGCACTTCTAACCTACTCCTAACCTAGCCTCTCTCTAGCAACTCCCCTTCAAATGATGTAGGTCATGGGCTTTTATAGCACAAAATCTCGAAATTGACAACCAATAGTGCTTGTGGAACAAGTTTTCCAAGAGTTGCACTGCATTAAATGCATAATTAATGACAGAAATCCGCACATCCAGACTCTTCATTATCCCGCAACTTCAAAACATCGTAACTTCTTCACCGTAGCTCGGATTGAGGTGCCGTTTTTTCCAGTATTCTTGTAATTTAGATATCTTCAACTTTCTAGTTGGCCCCACCTTCGGACTAAGGCTGAAAAATTACGAAAATGCCCTTCAACCCTCCATTTCTAGGTTTCTTTCACTGTTTTGCGTTCTCCTTCGCACTAACTTGCGTGAAATACCTGTAAAACACATGGGAAATACACAAAACACGAAATACTTGCCAAAATGGGTTAGTAGCATAAATAAGAGACAAATCCAAGCTATTTACACTGCATGGGATCATAAAAATACTGAAATTAAGGGGATAAATGTGAAGAATATGTGCCTAAACACACCCCCTAACTTAGAACTTTGCGCGTCCCGAGCAATGTATATGAATACTAACCAAAATTCTACTCTTGAAAATTCCTTTATTAAAATAAAATTCCACTTTCGCAGGCACGCGATTGCATTTAGCGTATGCAACAAGCCTTTAAACCTCTAGGTTACCCTAGTAGGACGAGTTTTGTCTCGTGAGGGTTTGCAGTGAATTTACCCACAAAATTCTTTATTGACTCAAATAAATATCAAAATACTTAAAAATTGTACAATTTAAACTTTTCGAAAAAATAATCACCATCAACTCATATTCAACTGTTTCAAACCGTAGTGTGTGTGTGCAAAGCCATCAATTAAACCTCAAATTTCCACCGATTGAGCATTACGTTACTTTCCGAAAATTCGTTTTGATTCAAATTCTTACGGATTGCACTCACAATTGAATCACTCGGATTGTGGCTATTTTCTCTCGGTATGCATGATATAAAGAGTAAATATACTGGACACAAATTCATGCATACAAAATTGAAAAGAAGGAAATTTATGGTGAAAAGATCTCATCATCGGAGTACGGTTATTAGGAAATGGGAACATCACCTCTAATTCACACCATTTTAATCTCTTATTTTATCTTTTCATGTCTTAGCTCTCCATGCAGTAATTAATTTCGCCATTCGGACTCAATTAGGACTTTTTGGGTTAAAAGGTGTAAAGGGTAAAAATGGGAATAAACGGAATGTTCGAAATTGGAAAATGTCCTTATGATGTCCATTTGTGCTTTTTCGGGCATTTGCTCATTTTTCTCTTTCTCTTTTTTTTCTTTTTTTCTTTTCTTGCTTTTTTTTTTCTTGAGCATTGTTTTTTTCTATTTTTCTCTTTCCCTTTTTATTGCACAATTTGGACTTTATTTGATGAATTTTCTCAATTTTCACAATTCCGGGCTATTTGGTTTTTCGGGTTATCAAAGATTGGAAAAATTTTATTTGGCTCAACTTGGGTTGCAAAGGGATAATTTTCACAACTTTTTATGGCTAATATTTTTGGGTAACAAATGAGGGCCTACTTCATTGTCCAAATTGCTAATCACATTACCATATGCATCTCGAGATTAATTAAGTTCAGAGATATATTTAGCACGAATTTCGAGACAACATTTCACACATTTCCCATAACCGATCAAAACAAAGGATTGAGATCATCAACAACTTATTAAAACGCTGAAAAGAACTTTGAGTTAATCATAAACTCGGATTGATTTAAAAACTCATAAAAATTTGAAAGGCTCGAAATCTCACCGGGTTTGATCAATCTCCACACTTATTCGTAAAGTCGTCAATTTTCTTTCAATTTCCATCTTTGGTCAATTTTGGCTTAGTGCATTTTGAATTTTACAATTTGAGACTTTAAATAGAATAAAGGTGATATTTTTGAAAAATTTAAATTCTAATTTTTATTTATTTTGAAGAAAAATATTTTTGGTTTTTTTCAAAATTTTTCAATTTTTTTTTCTTTCTAAAAAAAAAAAACACACTTGGAAAGAACATGTGATCGAATCAATGAATCTAAACAATAGATGGGAAGAATATCCCACACCCCCTAACTTAAATGTTGAATTGTCCTCAATGCAAATCAAGAACACAACATAAAGAGAGGAAAAGAAAGATATTACCCAAATGGAGCGATCCCTGATGAGTGCGAGTCCATTGAATCTACAAAACATGTTAGAACCAAGCAGAACAAAAAGAATAATAAAATCTTTAACTATCGAAACTAGACTATAATAAAAGAGAAAAAAAAAACTAACTATTTACAACCTAAAATTTGAACGTCTAATAAATCATACACTAAAAGTCGAAAAATTTGAGGGTCCACCCAAAATACAATTTGACTTTGAGGGATTAATGGTGTACCCTCATTAGGATGCATGCCTCCCAACAAATAATAATTCCGTTTGAAAAATGGAAGGCATGTGTGAGATGGAGAAAATGAACCATCACCAATTAAAACATTTAACGGGATGATGGGGGGTTTGGGTGCTAGGTGGGACAAGTACAATTGAGTTCCAAGAAAAATATAATCACCTCCCAAAGATTTTTCAAGTAGTATGGGGAGAGGGGCACACAAAAAGGAATAGTCCATATTAGAAAACAATTCTAGCAAATTTTCTTTGTCGGTAAAAGGTGTAAACGTTTCCGAATTTTCAACCGACTCATAGGAATCTAGCGGTACTTCTAATGGTTCAATAACCGTGAACGAATATGGTGATGAAATAAACTCAATCTCAAGTGATTCATCATCACTTGGAGATTGAATTTCAAGGGAGCAAGACTCACTTTCAATGAGATGTTCTTCAAAAATTTGAGGTGACACACAAGTCTCAACCTCCTCTTTGTTTTCCAAAATAGAACGCACATCATCGCAAAGTGTGACCATTTCCTTCACAAGACCATAATCGTTATTCTTTGTGCTTTGGGTGGAAAGAAAATCCAGTACTCTTTTGGTTAGAAAAAGCGTGTATTCTTCCAAAGTAGGATCCCTTGGCTCTAGAACCTCGGATTCCTCTTTTGGTTGAAAACCTTTTATAGTTTCACAAATATTGGAGAAAAAATCTTCATTGGATTCCCCAAAATGATTTTTTTTTCGATATTCGTTTTCAAGCTTTTCATACGCAAGATTTAGAAAGGCCTCACCCATGGTAATAGGTCGACGCACAGATTCTTGAGAATATGTAATATAAATTTCTCTCCTATATTCATTTGCAAGCCTTTCACACTCCAGAGTTAGAACGGCCTCACCAATGGTAATAGGTCGAGCTGCGGAGTCTTGAGAATAAAAAGTTTGAAAACGATTACCATATGAACCATTATAATTACCGAACTCACCATGAAAAGACATTATTACCGAATAGTATGTAAATGGAAATTTGAGTACAAAGGTGTGCGGTTGAGGATTCTACGTTTCTTGGCGCTCAATTGTGCAAGGCTACAAAAAGGTAAAAAAAAAAAAATCCAAGGAAAAAAAATCTTTTGAAATAGTAAATCAATTATAATCTATAACAACACATTCCCCGGCAACGGCGCCATTTTGATGGAATGGAAAAACCGAGCGTCCGTGTAATACGCTAGTCGTTGTTATCGGCTTCCAACCTCAATACAAAAAAAACCTAAACTTTTAACTACACTTTTATGGAGTATAGTAGTAAGCCTGGGTATCGAATCCACAGGGAATGTTTTATAGAATTTAATTGATTTATTACTTCTAAAATAAAAATGAAAAAGATGATGATTAAGAAAATTTCTATTAAAAAATTACTTAAGAAAAACAAACTGAAAAGTGCAAAAGAAATTAGATCTGACAAATGGGAGAAAATAGGGTAGGGTACAATCCCTCAATCCTTAACAAATTGCCCTTTAGAATACTAGAATTATAAATCAAAATTCTTGATTAAATCCAGTCCTTATCATCACTAAGCATTACATATATGAGATTCAAGACCGCATCATATGAAATCAAAGATCAATATAAGGCGGTGAACGACAAATTATACATACAAAGCATTCTTAAACATCTCAAGTACCTAGGGCAAGAGAGATTAAAAGATATGACAATGCATATATGATTTTCATTCACGATTCAACCAATATTTTCATTTATTTTCTAATTTTCCATACGAATAATTTGTATTAGGATTGAGTTCATGTACCCCAACCCTTGAGAATTTAGCTACTCATGATTTGATAAAAAAAACAAATTCATACACAAAATTATGGATCTACAAGACATTATAAATAAATTGCAAATAATAAAAAAAAAGAATGGAAATGATATTACTTGAATTCAGCAACAAAAAATGGAATTGGAATCTTCATGAAAACTCTTGAAGGAATAGAAAATTTGCTCTCAAAATCTAACCCTAAAATTCAACCTAGCACTTCTAACCTACTCCTAACCTAGCCTCTCTCTAGCAACTCCCCTTCAAAAGATGTAGGTCATGGGCTTTTATAGCACAAAATCTCGAAATTGACAACCAATAGTGCTTGTGGAACAAGTTTTCCAAGAGTTGCACTGCATTAAATGCATAATTAATGACAGAAATCCGCACATCCAGACT
Source organism: Sambucus nigra (assembly GCA_949130495.1). NCBI lineage: Eukaryota > Viridiplantae > Streptophyta > Magnoliopsida > Dipsacales > Adoxaceae > Sambucus > Sambucus nigra. The sequence goes on from OX422212.1 coordinate 145,120,945, forward strand.
CTTCATTATCCCGCAACTTCAAAACATCGTAACTTCTTCACCGTAGCTCGGATTGAGGTGCCGTTTTTTCCAGTATTCTTGTAATTTAGAGCTCTTCAACTTTATAGTTGGCCCCACCTTCGGACTAAGGCTGAAAAATTACGAAAATTCCCTTCAACCCTCCATTTCTAGGTTTCTTTCACTGTTTTGCGTTCTCCTTCGCATTAACTTGCGTGAAATACCTGTAAAACACATGGGAAATACACAAAACACGAAATACTTGCCAAAATGGGTTAGTAGCATAAATAAGAGACAAATCCAAGCTATTTACACTGCACGGGATCATAAAAATACTGAAATTAAGGGGATAAATGTGAAGAATATGTGCCTAAACACTAAGGTCTAATTCTATATAGTATTCAAGGATTGTGGCAAAGGGTATGAAGAAGTTTTGGCAAAGATATATAAAGATATGAGGATATTCCAAAGTCTATGGATTTCTTCGAGATGTTTAGATATTTTTTATATTTTTAACTACTTGTGTCGTCTTTTAAATGACTTTGTAATCTTGATTTTTGATCATTTTGGGGATTTTTATGAATTTTCTTGAATATTAAGCATTTCCCCCCCACATGTTTAGCGATTTTTGTAGCGAAACTGAAGAAAAGTGTCTGTCGGCAAGGGTTGGTTCTTAACTGAAGGGGTTGCATAGATTATCAAGGGGCACCTATCGATAAACATACCCCTAGACCTAATGATAGGCATACATCCATCGATATTTGATAAGAACACATATTAATTATTGGTCACATAGATTAACTAATAGATGGATGTTAATGTCAAATAATGAGGATGATCATTAATTCTCTAAAACATTGGTTGCCTCAACCAGAGTGAACTTGGTTTTATGATGTGTTTTTCATTAACAACTTACCATTGTTGGGGTTATACACTAAAAATCATGGTTCATTAGTGAGTCTTAGTATGTCCATTTAATGAGAATGTTCACAGGAAATGTTTGCATTATATATTAATGCATATGTGTAGTGTGTAGATTTATCTTATACACAGAAGATCAGATCATCACTTCTTGTAGAATATAAGAATGGTTCATAGTCTTAGATGAAGTTGCACATACCATCGATAGGATTGAAGCACAAAGTTATAATAGGATTATTTTAATGAGGGGAAAATTAATATTGTTTTGACTTATTATGCTACTACACCTTATGTGTATTAAACATGACCCATCCGAGATAATGGTCTTTCTACTCACTAAATGAAATAACACACATCTCGTTATTATTGTGAGATAATTATATGTGTAGTGTGTGAATTCACTAAGAAAAGTCAGAACATTAGTTAATATGCTCATCTTCTTTAAAATAACTAGGTAGATATATTTTAGTTTTTTAAACTTTAATATACCCCTAATTACCCCGTTTTGAGTTTGGTACCTTTCACTAACTTTTATTGCCTTTAGTATATTTTTCGTCGCTAAATGTTAAAATCGCATCACACAAAGTAATATGTGATGATATTTTAGCGATGAAAAATATACACAAGTCAAAACCATATTAATAAAATGTACCAAACACAAAACAGGGTAATTATGGATGTATTAAAATTAAAAAAAAACTATATTTTATAAATAAAGAGCTTAATAATGTTTAATGGGTTGTTCTACGGTAACATGGATTGTAGACATAAGAGTTATTAATCATTGGTTTCAGGTAACCAGTTAGATAGTGATAGGCAAATTTATCTACTACTGGGAATTTATAGTTGCAGTGGGAGACGTAAGTCTTAGTTTTGATAATTAAAGATTTATTTTTAAATGATTAATTATAAGTACCTAAAAATAGATGTAACTTTGGTTCATCTTCTACGTTTTTATGGAAGGATGTTTAATTTATATTAAATATATTTATGTTGCTAATGGCAATAAACATTATATCCATCATGGAACTAAAGAAAATAATCTTTATAAAATAAATCTTGCATATGTTATTTATCACTCAAAGGATATAATTATTGTGTGTTAAAACAATATATATATATATATACATATATATATATATATATGTATATATATATATATATATATATGTATATATATATATATATATATATATATATATGTGTGTGTGTGTGTGTGTGTGTGTGTGTGTGTGTGTGTGTGTGTGTGTGTGTGTGTGTGTGTGTGTGTGTGTGCGCGCGTGTGTGTGTCATTTTATTTAAATGTATTCATAAACTGGTTGAATATGGGTTCTCACCCTCATTAGTAGTGGAGGCACTTTCATTTAGTGAATTTGGTTTAGATCGAAATGACCAAGAGGTATTAGAGCTACATAATTATTTGAAATGATTTATTATTATTGATGTAATTATATAACTGTCTCTTCAAAAATTTAAGAATTACATATCAGGAATACAAATTATATTCCAGAAGACAATGCCACAAGTTACTTTGAGTAATGGTAGGTCGAGGGGTGAAGAATCAAGGTTTTTTAAGACATGGTAGCATTCATGATGGATTATTCACAAGATTTAGATACACATATGTTAACATTGTTTTCAAGTTATTTTTCTTTACTTTCATTAGAGATGGTTGACTATATCCAAACATAGTTTTAGTACTATTTACAATTGGTAGTACAATGATTGTGTTGGGAGAAAGCATCGACAAGTTTGAACAAGGAAAATAATTCATCTATATTCTAGGCCACATTCGTAGAAGCATTGCTTAGGGAAAACAAAGTTTTAAAAAGATTACCTAAACTTATTTTTTACCACTAGTATAGATGGAAACATCATAAAGAAATCAGTATGGCATTTTCCTAACTTATCGTAGTAGAAGGATTTCTAGTTATCATAATAGAGAATACAAGATTACTGCATCCACTACAAGAAAAATACCTTTTATGACACTTTAAAAATTAATTTTACGTCAATTTTATACAAATTGTCATAAAAAATATAATACTATTACTTATATGACATATTCGTCATAAACTGTCATAATATATTTATTAATGGTAATATACATGACAATTTAAATATAGTAGTCATGTTAAATGGTACATGTTATGATTCTTTTAGTTGAACCCCACTATGTTTATTTGATAAGAGAACATATATGACTATTTTTTCCCTCAAAAAATTGAGAGGCGCGCGTATGCATCATAAGGAAAAAAGGGAGAAAAAGTTTCCCCCTAAAATTGTCGAAACTTACCCCCCAAAAGTAAGTCCTAACCTAATCGTCTCTCTCACCCGTCTCCTTCCCACAAAACTAGTCCTAACCACAAAATCAGTTGTAACCACGAAATTAGGTACCCCCCCCCCCCTCTCACACACACACATAACCGTACACACACACACGCAGTTGTACGAACACACACAAACAGAGGCACGAACACATACACATAAGCACACACAAAAATGACACTCAGTGTAAAAATTTTGATTTTAGTATTGTATGAAACATACTCAGTTCGTTCATCAAGTATTTTTTTTCAGTGTCAATTATATATTTTTGGATTTACTTCATTTTTAGTTTAAGCCTTAATGTGTTTGTTTGGAAAACTATTAATTTCATGGCTTTTAAGAGCATGTTAGTACGTAAAGAAAATGATGGTCTTAAGTTTAAGTGATGGTTGGTTTAATTTTGTTGAAACAAGTGGAGTTATTTTAGTTATATTGTCACTGGTTGATGTGAAATTTCATGTGAGCACCAATACATTTAAAAATAATTTCATGTGCTACATCGGTTGAAAAATATAATTTGTGAGCATCAATAAATTTAAAACAAGAATGATTAATTAATTAATCATATGTCGCCATAATTGGGTTGTCTTGGTAAAATAGTTTATCAAGTAAAAAATTGTTACTCCTATTTTTTGTGGTTATCTTTTTATTGGGGTCAAATTTGAGGTTATGCATGTTTCTGTTGGCTATGAAGAGTTTGAATGGACATGATTTTCGTGTCTGACATGATACAAACACGCCGACACAAAAAAAAAAAAAATTGGACACGACACGCTGGGGGGACACGGATAAATATAAATATTTTTTTAATAATACATCATGTATACTTCGATCTATTTGCACTAAAAAAAGTAATAGCGAAACTAATTATCTAATTGCTAGTAACTAACTCCATTGCTAGCAAAGTAACATGGTCAAATATGTTACAAAAAATATTTAAACCATAAGTCAATAGTTATATAACCACATAAAGTCTTGTATCACAACCATGGTTTTAAAAGGCGCGAGGAAAAGTTGAGGCATTTTGTCTTTGTGAGGCGAGGCGTAACCCCCGAGGCGGACTGAGGCATAAGCAATGTCTTAAAAGGCGCGAGGAGGAGTTGAGCCGTTTTGTCTTTGTGAGGTGAGGCGGACCGAGGCGTAAGCGTCAATTTTTTCAAAAAAAATCACTAAGAATGATATAAAAATAATTATTATTTAAGGAACAAGGTATGTATCATATCCTATGAAGCACGGACACGTAATACGTGTTTCGACACGCGACACGTGATTGGTCCAAAAACTAGGTTACGACGCGCTATGATTATATAATATATATTTTAAAAAAATTTAATGAAATAAAAGAGATTTTTTACATAAAATATGAAATTAAGAAAATGGGCCATACCAAACAAAATTTAAACACATTTTGACATTAACATACATAAATAAAGCAGAATCACCATCACATGTCGGAGTGTGTCGCGTGTCCGACTTAGTCAAAGCTGACTCATGGCTTTCGGGAGAGTATTCGTGCTTCATAGCTTCGGACACTACACGTTTCCTTTTGAGAAGTGTTTGTGCTTCCTAGATTATATCTATCATGAAAACAAAATGTGGAAAGTCAATCCCATAACACTATATAAATAATAACACCATCATAATGCATATTCTACTGTTAAGACAAAAGAAACTCATAATTAAAACCATAATCATTGCTTAAAGGATCATCCATGGAATAAAAAAAGAACACGACTTTCAAAAACTAAGAAAAACACGAAAAAAAAAGAGATGAAGAAGAAGTTTTGAATTCTGAAATGAAAGAAGGAAGGGAAACTACTAGTTGATTGAGGCTGAAAGAAGGAAATTTAATCTCCGGTGGAAGAAATAAATTTGGTCTGCGGTTAGGGCTTGTAAAAGAGTTAGGTAAGTATATGTTGTGAGATAGGTTTAGGTTTTACACTAAATAAATTTGGTCTCTTATTATTTCTTTCACGTGACTTTTTTTAACATTTGATCCGCTTTGACCATACAATTAGTGAGGCGTAAGCCTCAACCGCCTCAACTTGGCATGCACCAAGACATGAGCCTCAGCCGTATGCAGAGTGTCACAAAAGTGTTCAACATTTTTTGAATGCTAAATCAATTCAACACACGACATGGCGGGTAGGAGGAGTGTCGTACTGGTTTCATGCCAGCAAGAGTGTCCGACATGGGTACATCACCTCCGACAAAATGTTTGTGCTTCATAGTTGTTTGGACTCTTATAACGTGTGACATATGTTGTACGCATGAAAAAGTTGGATTATATTACGAGTCAATTTGGATGGCAATCACATTTCTACTACTAATAATTTTAATCTTAATAGGCATACTTTAAGAAATGGGAATAGATAGGTCGTGGATGTCTATGCATAGATTATTAGACGAGTATATACAAGGAGTTGAATATTTTCTTAAAGTTGCTGAAAGAAATGCTGAAAATTGTGAATCTATATGATGTCCATGCGTATAATGTGGAAATTGCTTCAAATGGAGTCTAAAAGAAGTCAAAGGTCATTTATATGCTAATGGAGTTGACCAAAGTTACCGTACATGGATATAGCATGGGGAAGTTTCTCCTAATTCAACCTTCTCACATGTTAACATGGGTGTTTGATGGAAAATCCAGAAGATGTTGGTTGTATAGAGGATATGTTTGAGATAGTAAATGAAGACTTTTGGGGGAATCCTAAAGAATTTGAAAATTTTCTTGAAGATGCACAAATGCCCTTATACAAACGGTGTAAAAAGTTTTCAAAAATATCTGAACTTGTGAGCCTATTCAATTTGAAAGTTAAGAGCGGGTGGATAGATATGCTAGAATTATTTTCCCAAATGCTCCTAGAAGATAATGAACTAACTTTATCTATGAAGAAGGCCTTAAAGACATTGCTAATGTTTGGAATGGGGTATGAAAAGATACACGCATGCCCTAATGATTGCATACTTTATAGAAAAGAGTACAAAGATGCAACTGCATGCCCTACTTATGGAACATCGAGGTATAAATTAAAAAAGAATACAATCGAGGTAAAGGTGGGTGTGCTTGCAAAAATTTTATGGTACATTCTACCCATTCCTAGGTTCAAAAGATGGTTTCAGTCTATACAAACTGCTAAGGCTTTGACATGGCATGCAAATGAAAGAGAGGTTAATGGTAAGTTACGCCACCCCACAGATTCCCCTGTATGGAAGTTAGTGGATGATAAATGGCCAGAGTTTGGAAAGGAAGCTAGCAACCTCCGATTAGCACTTTCAGCAGATGGAATCAACCCATATAACACTGTTAGTAGTAAGTATAGTTGTTGGCCAGTCATGTTGGCAACCTATAACCTTGAGTCATCATTGAGCACAAAGAGAAAAGAAATTATGTTGACAATGTTGATATCGGGTCCGCGAAAGCCCGGTAATGATATTGATGTTTACTTAGCTGCACCCTTAATTGATTAATTACAAACCTTATGGGATGAATGTTTTCATGTTTATGATGCTTACCGACAAGAATCTTTTACATTGAAGGTTGTATTTTTATGGACTATTAATGATTTCCCAGCATATGGGAATTTATTTGGTTGTGCTTTAAAAGGATACTGTGCTTGTCCAATTTGTGGTGACCAAACTGATTCTATTCAATTAAACCATTCTAGTAAGAATATATATATGTCGCATAGAAGATTTCTTCCTCAATACCATCCGTTTCGAAAGCAAAAGAAGTCCTTTAATGGTAAGCAAGAGTTTCGAGAACAACCTAAGACATTGAGTGAAGAGAAAATATTAGAAATGTTGAAAGTATTAATGCATCTTGGGGAAAGAAGATGGGTCCAAAATACACACCAATACGGAAGGGAAAGGTTAAATTGAAACAAAAGAGGAAGCATGGTGACAAAAATATGGATGTTCGTTATGGCTCCAACTGTTGGAAGAAAAAATCAATATTCTTTAAGTTGGATTATTGGAAAAATTTTCTTGTTCGAAACAATTTGGATGTTATGAATATTAAGAAGAATGTTTGTGACAGGATAATAGGAACCCTCCTCAATATTCCCTATAAGACAAAAGATGGAGTCAAGAATCATCTTCATATTGTAGGCATGGCTTTAAGAGTGGAATTAGCACCACAAGACAAGGGAAAACGAATATTTTTACCACCGGCATGTTATACATTGTCAAGAGAAGAGAAAAAAAAGGGTATGTAAGACATTGATTCAACTTAAGGTTCCTGGTGGGTACTCGTAAAACTTTAATAACCTTGTTTCAATGAAAGATTTAAAATTGTTTGGTTTTAAGTCTCATGATTGCCACATACTAATGCAACAAATACTTCCGGTGGCGCTACGATATGTGTTACCAAAGCATGTCAGATATGCAATTATTAGGGTATGCTTTTTCTTTAATGCTCTTTGTACAAAAGAAGTGGATGTAAAGAAGTTGGAAGGTATTGAAGATGACATTATGATCACATTATGTTTGTTGGAAAAGTACGTACCTCCTGCATTCTTTGATATAATGGTGCATTTAATGGTACATCTTATTAGGGAGGTTGAACTTTGTGGTACAGTTTTCTTTCGTTGAATGTATACATTTGAAAGGTTCGCACATGCTTAATAATTATGTCCTTATTTAATAATGTCACAATTAAAAATTATTTATTTTAATTTGTTTATTTAAAGGGCCAGGTAAATAATAAAAATCGTCTCGAAGGTTGCATCGCCCAACGTTATATTGCAGAAGAAGCTATTGAATTTTGTATATAATTTTTACATGGGCTCAATGCAAATTGGAGTTCCATCAGGTAGAAATACAACCAATAATAATGACGATGGAATATGCAATGGCAAACCAATAGGGGGTTGTAAAGTCATTGAAGTGGACGAGTTGTCATGGGAGCAAGCACATCGTTATGTGTTCCAAAATACAGAGGGTGTTCAACCTTATATCGAGTATTTTTTTAAGCTTTAATAAGAAATTACTTCATTATTGTTGATGTAAAAAACTAGATTTAATCTAATTAATTAATCATAGATAAATATGCGTAAAGAAATAATACAAGAGATTTTTAAAGTGGTTCAGCCTTAATGAAATGGCCTATGTCCACTGTCTTGTATTACTGGGTGTCTTGCTTTGATCTCAATTACATTTTCTTCTGATAACTTACCCTACCATGAGGCTATTATAATGTATTTATATCCATTGGGCTGCTAGTGTGAATAGACAATATGTCGTTATTTAATGGGCATACACATCTGTACATGGTAAAGAATAATCATTGAATTTGTCTTTGTCGTTTGATCTTCCTAACAAGATGCTTGGTACGCTGAGTAGATCAGTATGTTGAGTAGATCGGTATGTTGAGTAGCTCAGTACATTGAATTCATGCCATGTTGGATGACACGTGTCTTCATATAATTGGTCAATATCAGCTGACTAATTTTATATCAACAGAAGCCCCAAATATTTCACAATTGAGTTTTGATAGGAGAATGTGGAACATTTTACCCAAAAGTTGCTCGGGCACATTTCTTACATCTTGATTAATTACAGAACTATAAAACTTGTAAAAGTTTTCCATTTTGTGTAACAATTTTGAGCGCGAAATGGCAAATTTGCAAATATTTTGAGTATTTAACAAATGATTGGGTATTTACGTCTTTTTCTTTTGATTAGCAGTCGAAAACACAACAGTCGTCATGTGTGATCATTACTTTTCTCATTTTCTGATGCAACATATATGACGGCGGTAAAATTCGATTGTCTTCTACCTTTTGCTATCTTGTTTCCAAACTCTTTATCTTCTCATTTTTCTTCGTACGAACGTTCTTTAAATCATCTGATGTAGCTGATTCCTTAATCTTTTGTAAGAATTTCTTCTTTCCTTCTTTTTTCTTTGCTTTAGCCATCATGGTTTACCTTATCGAGTCATTAGATAAGTTTAGGGCCGACTTTGAGATTCCTTCTTGGGTTGATTTGGAAAAACCTCCTTGCCTTTATGATTTATTTTCTCTAGCTGAAGGACACTGGTTTCCCTCTATTTTCTAGCAGAATGTGGTTTTTCTTTCCCGCCTAATCCCCTCCGTTTGAAATTTTGTCAATATTTTGATATTGTACCTATAAAAGTAGTTCCAAATACATGGAGGGTAGTTATTAGCGTACATAGGTTGAATCAGATTTATGGAACTCGTCTAGAGATTCCTGAAATTATGTACTATTATAAATTGGTCACCAGCGACACCACCTTCTATTTAAAAAATAGGTTTTCTAACAGAGCTTTAGTGGTCAATCTTCCTGATTCTAATAGTGATTATTTTGAACATAGGGTTGTGATGAAAAATTGGCAACACCCCCTACTAAAGTGGAAAGACGTGTACCAAGGTCCCAAATTTCCACCTTATGGCAATGGGATAGGTTGTTTTTTATTTTTAAGTCAACTTTGTTTTTATTTGATAAAATGTTTCACTGACTTTGATTTTTTCATTTTTGATTTGCTGTTGATAGTAAAAGAAAATCCCCAAAAGAGAGTGACATTAATATAAAAGATTTGAAGCTCATCTGGGGTTTGCATCAATTAATTGTTGGGGAGCACATGAGGTATACTTCCTATTTGCTGAGATATAAGAACACGGCTTCCTCTTTTATTGCTCGGCCTCTTGCTCCTCCTTTAATGATTGATCTTGAGCAGGCTCCTAATTCTGGTCGATCATTCCTTTATTAAATTAAAATCAAGGTGAACAGTTGGTTCATTCTTAGCATCACTGTCGCAAATGAAAATTTTCAAATTCAAACACCCTGATTAATTAAGCTAAGTGTCAAACCATTTAAAAACCTTATTTCCATTTCATTAAATCCAATTATAAAACTTTTCACCATTAACATTTTAAGAGTCACATATTAAGTATAAAAATGAACATTCAAGAGTTTAACTATCAATAATAAATCCCAACATTAAAATACTAAAGGAAAACATCCTGACAGTAATAAATCCCAAAATAAAGATACTGAAGTAAAATAATTACAATCTCTGACAAAACCAACTAAATAATGGAAAAAAGGCGACACATGCCCCCACTGGATAAAGCTGAACTAGAAGTGAAGTCAACAATGAAGTCGTCTAAGCAATGGCCTGCAACTCCCACAAAAGCTACAGCACGTTCCATTCCATGAATCCTAAGCATGACACCCATGTGGCTGGGCTCCTATAGTACATATATATATGCACGCAAGAGAAAAGAAATAACAACAAGGTCAGAGCCCGAATGTAAAACAGTTAAAAAAATAGTTTAGCAAGTATTTAAAATGCTTACCGGCTAATGCAACAGTCATATTAGTATGCGAAACTCTCTTGAGAATTCTCACCTCTCATCTAGTGTGCACGTCTACCGTACTAAAGAATCCCATATATCTTTCTAACTTATTCTCCATAAGTCTTAACACGTGAAATTTAGGTTATGATATTCACTTTAGAAAAATCTATTTCTTTAAGATTTCTTACGTTATTTAGAATAATTCTGTATCGTTATAATGCTTCCGAATACTTATAGTGAAGTTGAAGAATTTCATACTTTACTTAACTACTATTTCACTCAGTAGAAAGTTCTCATATAGATATACGTATATATATTAGTTACACTTATAATATATATACAAACGGCACCCCACATAAAATCTATGGTGCAAAGTTTCCATAAATAAGTATATATATATACCAATCACTCATATAATACATATATACTAACGGCACTGTGACAACCCGCGATCCGAGATAAGGGGCGGCCAGCCCGATACTCAAACGTGGCAGGAATCATGGATGGATATCATCCTCAGCATTAACAATATATACTGAGTATACGGGAAAACCACCCAATAAATCAGAAAACGGGTTGCCAAAAAGTGTAAAATTTAAAAAATGCGGTTATGAAAATTAAATTAAAACAACCCAATCTGATAAGCAAGTGGAATTCCACAAGAATATATATAATACAACTAAAACGAATGTATACAAATGGACCGAATAAGCTGTCGGTCCACGGCTACACAGAACAAAGTACAACAATTTAAATATCTTACATAATACATTCATTAATCAAATACAAAAGTTTGGGCCACACGCCCGAATATAAGACCCGATCATATCTAGAACACAAAGATGAAAGCGTCTACTTCAATATCCTGTAATAACCCGCAAAATCTTACAGCTCGTCGAAAGCAAAGGAATGGGAGCATCAAAACTGGCGTCCTTGCGGGGGAGCACCTGAGCGGATATAATAATATACACGACAAGGAAAGTAAACCGGTCAGGGCCAGGTTCTATATGATCACCAGAAGAAATAAAAAGCATGATAGAAATGAACAGTTATGCATGAATGATAAGGATGATATTTACATTATAATTTAACTAAATGATGAAATGAAATGTCATTTACATAACAGAAAGAAAAGTAATAACTTAAATTTAAAACCTTTCCTCATTCATCAAATTTCCATTACCGGTTGTATTCCTTAATAGGAATAAAACCATTTATTAACTTTCATAGTTAATTATCTTACCATTTCATCTTTCCATTCCTTAATAGGAATACCATTAATATCCAGTGCTCTTTATGGCACATATCTCATTAATCTCATTCCCATGCTCTTTATGGCACATATCATGCTCTTTATGGCATATATCCATCAAGTCCCACTTGATGCAGAAAAGTTATATTCATATACATATAACGATTCTAAGACCGCCCCTCCGAGTTTTTCCACTGGGCGCGCCCCTAAATGACCATCATCTTCCAAGGCCTATCTATACAAGACAACCTGGGATCATAACGCAACGTCGGGAAGCGGCCATATGCCTGCGGGAAAGTCAGGACCACACCCGGAATCCCCTAACCAGCGCAGAAAAACATATAAAAACCCCGCATATGGCCTAGGACTATATCCACCCTGCATTCACTAGCCAGGGGGCATCACCAAACGCGCGAACTTCCCTTATGATGTCATTTAGAGTGGTGTGTTTAAGTAAATTAACATTTACCAAATTTTATCTCATTTACGTTCCCAATTTTCAATTTTCAATATCCATGTGTTTGGTTCTTTTTATTCAAACCTATCATGATTAAACAACCAGGTTCACTTTATTTGAACCCGTCATAATTAACATAGTTCGGGTCCATTTAGTGGAATCAATCATCCTTAAACCAATTGGGTTCATTTTAGGCGAACCTAATTCCCATCGAATATTATCATTAATAATCCTCAACCTATAAGTCCCAACTAAATCTTCAAATGATCATTATGATCCTGTAAATGTCCAAGGTTCATATAACTTTGATAAGCCCCTAGGTCTCCAAGTTAGGGCATTTAACCCCCATCCACTATTGGGATGCACAAAGAGAAGTGATGCCTCAACATCACTTAAGATAACCCCTCCCCCGGACTTAACCCCAAGTGAAACCCATTCAGCACTAGGGTGCCAACCAACTCCACTAGGACTCTAAAAGTCAAGGTTTACTTCATTCAAGAAGAGTCCTAAGTCCCTATGGGAAGAAAAGAGTTTAAAAACAAAAGTAGAAAGTTGGGTGAGAAAACAGGGGACCGGTCGACCGGTCCCAAGACCGCAGTCGACCGCGTCTCAAAATTTTTCCTAAGAAGAAAAGCAGAAAGCTCACTTCGGCAGGGCCGGTCGACTGGTAAGGGGACCGCGGTCGATCGCGCCATAATTTTAGACCTTTTAAAGGAATGCAGTGTGTCTTCTCCCGAAGACCCGATCGACCGGTCTGGTAACCGCGGTCGACCGGTCGTAGCAGACCTAGCCTCCCAAATTCTTCTTCCAACAATCAAAGCCCATGACATTTAATGGAACTAATACACCACAAACATGTCTAACTACCCTCATCAACAACATTTATCATCCAAATCAATTTCTAAGGGTTAATACCCAAAGGATTTAACAAAACCCTAACTAAACTAAATCATAACAATCCACAACAAATCATGCTAATTAATCCACTTAAATCATATTATAGCAAGTAAATTACTTGCCTTGATCTTGCAAATTCAGATTTGGTTTGGTAGAGGCAACAATCCAAGCTCCAATCTCTCTTTTCTCCAAAGCTCTTTTCTTTCTCCTTCTCTCTCTCTCTCTAGGGCTCAATTTTGAAAGAAAAGGAAGAGTAGAAATGGGGTTGGAGAAAAATAAAACGGGGCTTAAATCTAAAAAGCCCACTTAAGTGACTAATACGCGATAAAATAATACGCGATTTCACTTTTAAGCTATAACCAGTTAAAAGTGTCTGAAATGCCAAAATACAATATGGCACTTATTTTGACTGTCTCGCACCTACCAGGACTAACTGCACTATCCAAATTATCATTTGGAAATTTATAACCCATTTTACTTCCGGTTTCATATTACACCAAAATGTCATTTTAAATCTTATGACACCATAAATCACCACATGGATATTTTTACCTACTCATCAGGTAATCCTACAACATTTCAGTAAATATTAACCTTTTTCATATTAAATTAATATTTACTCAACATCCAAAATTTTATGATTAATTTCTACACATAGTAAATAAATACAAAATAGGCTATCAAAAGTGAGGGTTGTTACAGGCACCCCACATAAAAACTATGGTGCTGGCATACTCTGCTATCAAGTCCCTATATCACACATTTTTAGGGAAATGCTTGTTCGGAATCACTCTCGAACTGCATTAACATAAACACATACAAATGGAGGCGAAGCATAGATCCCGGTCCTAAGAGGTCAGTACATACTCACACGTCTCTTAGGCCCGTCCGAACTATCAATCAGATAACCTATACCAGGGAATTATATGTTCTAGGGTACAAGTCAATATCCCTCATAAAGGTTGCATCGAGATAAGACTGTCCCGGCGCGGAAACCCCCCGTGATAGCAAGTAGCCCGGGTACGATTTTTACATAGAAATAATATATGCACAATCACACTGTCATATATAAATATGTATTAACGTCCACATTACTAAATTAGATGCGCTCACGACCCAAAATTAAAATTATCCGTTATTACCCATTCTTCTTGATTATTTCATATAACAGACTCATTCATTTTATTCTCGTAATTGAGTCATTTTAAACTCATTTCTGGTCTCTCGAGTTATTATCTTTACTTAAGTACAATTTCAGTAGGCCCTCACTTACCTTCTACTCCAACTTCCTAGACATTTCAATTAATAAATCAACGTACGTATGATTTTCTAAGTATTAATATTTCCCCCGATTATCCCTTATTTCCCTTCACATTAAAGTCCCACTTAACGGGGTTTATCTTAACCCTACTGGTCCTTTTTGTGTTTCATTAAGTTCTTGCAACCCTAATCAAGGTTTATTACGCATAAAATCAGATTAAGCTAACACGAGCAAAAATGCAGTTTTTCAGGAGGGGTCGATCAATCGATGAAAGGGGGTCGATCGATCGATCCATCGATCGATCGATGCTATGGGCTCGATCGATCGATCAAGCAGTTATGGCGAATCTGCAGAAAATCCAGCTACGGAAATCTTACCCCAAACTCCTCCAAATCATCATGTTTCAATCCCAAACTCTCAACCACTTATACTACAAGTGTTGTATACCCATATAAACAATATCCTACGTAGCACATACGAATTTTCATCATCTATAACAAGATAAAAGGGTAAAAATCTTTATAAGTCTCAAGAACCCTAATTTTTCTTTAACTTAGTTTTCTTCCATTCTTTTCCAGATTTTCTATCACTAATACCATGGAAATTCGTGGTTCAACCTCTACATGTGAAATGGATTTCCAGAAATATGATTTTTACCTCTACAACATGCAATTTTTGTCTCCAATTAACGTTTTCTTTCAAGGACACTAATTCTAATCAATCCTAGACTAACATAAAATAGCATTAACTTGATAAAAGCAAGATAGATAATTGTCTGGAAATTTAGTCTCAGATTTGTGGAAGAATTTGGTGTGGTTGAGATCCTTGTTGCGCGATCTACCATTTGGCGGTGACGGCGGTGCAACCGGAGGAGTTCTTGGCCTAGAACTCCTTGGAAAGCTCCTCCCCTTCTTCTCCAATGGCCGTCATTAGTTTTTGGTTATGTTAACCCTAGAGGACAACACTTACCATCTGATATAACCCTAAAAAATTCGTGGGTTTAATTACCCATAATTACGAAATGTCCAAAACGCCCTCCCGATGTACTAAATAGGCCTAAAAACGCCCCGAGACCCAAACTAAACCCCTGGGTACACTTTTCTGACTATCTCGACCCTTCCGGAGACTTTGGTGCACTAAAAACGACCACACGAGTAACTTATAATTTATTCACTTTATATAATAATAATTTAGTCCAACACGACACAGGTGCGTCCCGACTTAAATTTCCATAATTGCCATTTTATTCACACGTAACAATTTTTATAAAATAAATCTCATATATTACTATACTCATCCAGTAACATTCAACAAATTTTCAATAATTACTAACTCTCGTCACGCTAGTAAATATTTAAAACAACTTTCCGGATTAAAATATTAATTAATTTATCTCAATTAAATTTAATAAGTTTCTAAATTTAAAAGCTATAAAAATACGGGGTATTACAACTTCATTGTCTTGTTTAGATGAAAGAGTTGACTGGGAATGAGTCGTATCAAACTCATGAGATCAAAGAACTTCAACATGAGTTCATTGACTTCATTCAGGCTTATATTTTATGATTTGAAGCTTTGGCATGTCGACACTATTTTGCAAGGTATCATATTGTTCTTTTAGGACCTAAATCATAATTGATCCATAACCATTTAATTTTGTTATGCCATAACCATTTAGTTTCGTGTACGTCAAATACATTTAGTTTCATTACTCTACTAGATCGTTGCCAACAATGGTCTTTGTTTTATTTGCACAGGTCCCCATCACTCTCATGTCTTGTACTGGTGGCTTTCGATTTATTTGTCTACTATGACTCATTTCGACATGAAAACTTTTCAATGCTAGGTTATCTTAGATACCACTTCCCTCTTTTGGATTGGCATAGTTTCTACTTTCTTTCATTATTGTATTCATGGCTATAGCATTAAAAAAAAAAATTGCTTTCCTATTTATCTTATTAGTGGTAGTGTGATCAACCTTGTTGAGACAGCTACACAATATAAGTTTTAGTTACTTGTACCCATCATTATAAGGCTTTAGGATTTCTTTTCTTTTTCTCTTTTTGAGGTTTTTTGTCAGCTTGTAACCTTTCTTTTGTTTTAATCAATTTGTCATCTTAATCAATTTTGTTTTAATCAATATGGAAGTGTAGTCAGCGAGAAGGTATTAACAATATCATAATCTGATTAAAGTTTCCATTTCCTTTTGTTAATGAGTGGTGCTATGAGTACCAAATAACTCCCCCAAATCTCCTCCATATAGCATTGATGAGTTGTACCCTGCCGGGACCCATACCATAAGGTATAACACTTAAAGCTATTTGGGGAATGATTTGGGGGAGTTGTTTGGGACACATAGCATTTTCCTTTGTTAATTACCATTATTTTCATATTAAATGTTTGTAATGGCATTTTATGAAATTTTAGGTGCTTAAAAGTGACAACCAGAAATACGAATATAATTCTGCAATTGGAAAATACAAAGATTTAATGGCTGCTGGAATTATTGATCCTCCCAAGGTGAGTTGCACTTGATATGCTCAACCATATGAGACCTGTCACGACCTGCTGACAGGTTATATGACAAATCTTAACCAAATTTATTGGGTTGAGATCCGCACACATGTTCAGCGGATTATGGGTTAACCTGACCCAATAATTACAGTTATACAAGTCTAATAATGGAATTATATTACGGTATAAAGTAAAAAAAATGAGAGTATATTGCTATTGAGTTACCATAACTTTTAGATGAAGCATGCTTCATCTGTTGCGAAAACCTTTTTGATGTCGGATTGTGTCGTCGTTGAGATTAAGGATCCCGAACCCGTGGTTGTCGGGAACCCCATGGACAATTCAGGTATATTCAGTTACTCTAAGGGTCCGTCTGGTTCGTGGTGAAATATTTTTCACCGTGTTAAAAGTAAAAAGTGAATTATTAACTTGGTGATTTTATTTTCACCATCTCCATTTGGGTGGTCGAGTTTTCACTATGTGAAAATTTTAACCTTTTCACCATTTGTTGTTTGGATAGTCAAGATTAATATGGTGAAAAAATAAAATGACCATATTACCCTCATACTTCAAATGCACATAACTATTTAGATTTTCATCACACAAGTGTCAATGGTCATTAAAAAATATGCATTTACCTCAAACTCAAATTTGATACAATTTTCCCCCTACACAACTAGTCATATTTGGCTACGCAAGACAAATAAGTAAAAAAATAGTACCAATTAAAAAAGAAGTCATAATTAAAAAAGAAAATAGTCGCAATTTAAAAAAAAAGTTTTCAACAATGAAAAAAAACTGTCATTTGTAAAAAACAATCACAGTTAAAAAAAAGAGTCAATTATAAAAATAGTAGTCCACAACAAAAAAAAAAGTTTCCAACAATGAAAAAACAATCCCAATTAAAATAAAATAAAAAGAGTCCAACTTATAAAAAAAAAAGTGTTCCAATTAAAAGAATTAAAAAAAAATAGTTCCCAACTATGAAACCGTCCCAATTAGTAATTAAATTCCGAACATATTACCATGCACCAAACAAATATTCATTTTTTTATTTTTTTATTTTTTTTATTGGAATAACTATTCACACACCCTCTATATGTTCCCCACACCATTTGAATAATAAATGACAATTGTGCGCTTAAATTTATAAAATCTAAATGTCCAATTTTTTCACCTCCAACTAAAATAAATACATATGATAAAAACAAAAAATTATATTTTCAATAAAAAAAACTGTTTATAAAGCGTAAAATCTTATCTATTTGTTTTATTAAAAAACTGCATATAAAACATAAAATTTGTTTTTCTTAAGAAACTGTTTTCTTAAAAAAGTGTTTTTTTTATTTACAAATTTTATTTTTGGTTAAAAACTATTTTTTTTGTACTGTATTAAAAATAATCTTTTTACTATTTTGAAAAAATATTATCCGCGACAGCGGTATGTATAGGTGGTCGGACAGCCTATACATACTGCTGGCGCGGAGCATTTTTTCTAATATGTTGGTCCGCGCCAAGGGTAAGTATAAGTGGTCGGACTGCTTATACATACCGCTGACGCGGACCTTTTTTGTATAGTAAAAAGATTATTTTTAAAATAGTAAAAGAAACAGTTTTTAACTTAAAAAATAAATAACGAAATAATTTTTTTAAATAAATAAAAGAAACAGTTTTTTATCAACGTCCATTTGAATAAAAAATAATATGTTTTTTTATAAATAACATAATGTTTTTTAAATGAAAAAAATAACTTTTATAATTTTTATTTTTTCAGAATATTAAATTTTTAATTTTCTAGAATATTAGGATTTTTATTTTCAAAATATTATGTTTTTATTTTTTTCATAATATTACCTTTTTTTTTAAGTAATAGATTTTTGGGCAAAAGATTATATTTGTTCAAATCATATATGCATAGAAGGTCTTTTGATCTTTTCAATATTTAAATATTGAAAAGGGTGTGGGGGAAGACATAGAGGGTGTAGGAATAGCTATTCCATTTTTTTATATATTTTTAAAAAAATTAATTATTTAATTTTTTTAAAATTTTTTAATTTTTATTATTTTTTTTAAATAAAAATGAATTTAAAAAAATATATTTTTTTAATGAATATTTAATGATCGTGTTAATTGAGAGGGAGAAATGAATGTGTGATAGTTGTAAGTGGAAATAAGAAAGGTTAGTATGGTAATAAGATAAATTTCATTGTTTTCACCTATTAAATTATTCATTTTATCCATGGTTTAAAATGATTAAAGTTTCAACTCACTTTTCACCATATTCATTTTATTTCACCGTGTTAAATGTTTAATCAAACACATATTTTACCTAGATGAATTATTTTTTAACACAATAAAAAATATTTCACCACGAACCAAACGAACCCTAAGGCTCCGTGTGGTCAGGGGTGAAATATATTCCACCACAGTACAAACTAAAATAGGGGAGTAATTTAACTAGGGAACCCTTATTCCCACTCCAAAAAATATTTCCCCCACTCCACCAGTAACTCTAAACACAAAAATGACTAAAATGTCCTTCTATACATATAACTTAGGTTGAACAATTTATTAATACATTTATTTATAAAAAAAAATTATTTTGAACAAATATAATATTTTATAAAAAAATCTATTATTTATTTTTAAATACATAATATTCTGAAAATAAAAAAAGCATAATATTTTGAATATAAACAAATCTCATATTCTGAAAAATAATTTTAAATATTCTGAAAATAAAATTATTAATATTTTTTATAGAAGTGGAAGTTAATAAAAAAACTCCGATATTATTTATTTAAAAAAATGAACATTCTTTTTCATACAAAAATACTGGACAACATTGTTTTTAAAAGAAAAAATGGTCGGAACTTTTACTATAAACTATATTTTTTAAAAACTCTATTTTTTTATAATTTCTTATAAAACATAATTTTTTAATAAAACTGTATTTTTTTGGTAAAAAATTAAGAAGTGACTTTGACACATTACTACTTTTGTATTTTATACTTTAACACGACATGAGATAAATAGCAGGTTTTATAATTTTCACACCACATTAAATACAACATACCACAAATAACACGAGTAAACTAATAAATTTAATATTGTGTCATTGACACCAAATTATTCGTGATATATTATATTCAATTTGGTGTGAAAATTATAAATCACACTATTCGTGTTGTGTGTCGTACATTAAATTACAAAATGCAAAAGATATTAATTTATCAAAATCACAACTTAGTCTAAGTTGATCAGTTGAAGTTGAGTTTTATTTAGCTATTATAATAACTCATTTAGTTATTATTTAGTTGATCAGTTGAAGTTGAGTTTGGGTAAGGTGAATTCAATGTTTTTAGACAGTTGCTGAATTTGGTTTGGCGGTAAATAATCAGGCAATTATGTTAGATTACTCTAAGTTGTGATTTTGATAAATTAATATTTTTTGCATTTTGTAATTTAATGTACGACACACAACACGAATAGTGTGATTTATAATTTTCACACCAAATTGAATATAATATATCACGAATAATTTGGTGTCAATGACACAATATTAAATTTATTTGTGTTATGTTGTATTTAATGTGGTGTGAAAATTATAAAACCTGATATTTATCTCATGTCGTGTTAAAGTATGAAATACAAAAGTAGTAATGTATCAAAGTCACTTCTTAATTTTTTACCAAAAATATACAGTTTTATTAAAAAATTATGTTTTATAAGAAATTATAAAAAATAATAATAAGTTTTTTTCCAGAATATTTAAAATTATTTTTCAGAATATTAGATTTGTTTATATTCAAAATATTATGCTTTTTTATTTTTAGAATATTATGTATTTAAAAATAAATAATAGATTTTTTTATAAAATATTATATTTGTTCAAAATAAGTTTTTTTTTTTTGATAAATAAATTTATTAATAATTTGTTCAATCTAAGTTATATATATTTAAAAGGACACTTTGATCATTTTAGTGTTTAAAGTTAAAAGTGAAGTCAAGAAAATTTTGTTTGAAGTGGAATAGTGGTTCCCATATTCGCAACTTAATTTTTTCCGCTACTTTCTTTCCATTCACAATCAACCCCTTTTACTACGGAAGTATTATACACAAACACAATACACACCCCTAAAAAAAGGTATCCCACTCTCTTATTCCCTTTGCCCCCTTGTTCTTCACCAGGATGATCCCCCACCGCACCTGTTCTATATCTTTTCAGCAGCAGCCTCCACCCACCTATTCTTCATGTCTTCTATCTCTCTATCTTCAAGTGTTCAGATTGGCAGTTCCTCAGCAGTAGCCCCCACCCACCTGTTCTTCGTGTATTCTATCTCTCTGTCTTCGTGTCATCTTTTCAGCAGCAGCCCCAACCCACCTGTTATAACTCATTTTATTTAGCTATTATAATAACTCATTTAGTTATTATTTAGTTGATCAGTTGAAGTTGAGTTTGGGTAAGGTGAATTCAATGTTTTTAGACAGTTGCTGAATTTGGTTTGGCCGTAAATATGGGTTAGGTTGAAGCGTCCTGCTATTTTTTTTTATAAAAATGCGTTCTTTTATATAGATAGAAGTGTTGTTTTTTATATAAAAGTGCCATGTTTTTAGAAAAAAACGCGTCGTTCTTCGTAGATGCAAAACTCAAATTAGGAAGTTGTTGCTAAGTCTGACAGACAGGAACTGATTTGGAGTCCATGTTGGATCTTTAATCACGTTTTTTCATCATCTTATTCATCTTAATTGTATAACATCTTAATTGTAAAGTTTTTGATAGATTCGGGTCTTGGAAAATGGCAGGGAAAGGTTCATATGGGTCTGTTTACAAAGCTCGGGATTTAAGAACTTCTAAGATGGTTACAAAGCTCGGCGACTAAAGATCAAACGATACTTGATAAAAACCTTTAAAAACTGAACTTATTTTGGAAGCATGTACCATCTTGATTTAGAAAATTATTATAATGACTGTAAAGTATCATGGACTGAATATTTTTTTGTTATAAATGTAAATGTGGACCGATGTAAATGTGTACACATGTATCGATATACGGGTTTGCGACTTTGATTTTTCACGTCTCAAATATTATCTGAATTTGTTTGATAAATTAGGTCTCTTTGAATATTATTGTTGGAGTTTTTTTTTAATTTCTTAAACAGGGCGAATAGTTCTATAAATAAAGATAACTATGTTCAAATTTTTTAAATTATTTACAATTATTTGTGTTATATAAAAAATATTTTCAATTTGAGTTATACATGACTTTATATTTTGAAAAAACTCGAATTCATATGTTGTGTTTTACGCTGCACTAGATATTTAGATATGTTGTTTTGAACTTATGGAGGAGGAAGGCATGTGAAAGGATTATCATTGTCGGACAACATGATCGTGAATGTAAGAAAAGGAATTCGGTGTATTTTTTACTAAAACTATGAAGTGATTATTAATACAGAGAAACACTTGCTTTTTATAGGCTAATTAAATTTGGATGGTGTGTTAGCTCAATTTAGTGTAGTGTTTTGTTTGATTATTACTATGGAGGAACTTATTTTGCTATAATATATATATTGTAACATTGAATGTGGAATAAATGAATCTACAACTTTTGATTCGTATTTTGGTTTAGTTCTTAACCATGATTTGAATTTTTTTACATTATACAATTTTTTATGACAGTTTATATTAAATCATCATGATATGAAAATATTTTACATGATAGTTTTTAATATATATATATATATATATATATATATATATATATATATATATATATATATATGGTTTTTATGACTTTTTTTAAAATCATACATGACAATTTTCAATGTGTAAAATGATGTGTCATGATAGTTTTTATATTAGATATGACAGTTTTTATATCATATATGACAGTTTTTTGGTGGTTTAATGATAGTTTTGAGGAAAATAGTCATATATAATACACACCTAATATGACAGTTTTTACTCATATCAATTATGGCAGTCAAACTTATGACTGATTTTACATAAAAAAAAGAGTCATAAAAGGCTTTTTATGACAGTTTTTAATAGTCATAAAAAGGTTCTTTTCTTATAGTGATCACGATTTGTACACTCATAAATGGGTAGATTTATCATAGTGGGAATGTTTATTGTTCTTAGGATAGTAACCCATTGTGACCCCTAGTGAATAAGATATTGAACCCTATAACTATAATAAAGTATTCCATCACAAGAATGGATAATATTTTTGGAAAAATTTGTGATATTTTATATTATATATATTGAGCAAAATTGGTTAGAACTATCGGTTTCAGTTGAATCTAAAAGAGAGGTAAAGACATAAAGGTGAATTTCTTAAAGACTAGGCTTACGAGGTTAGTTGTTGAAAAGATCTTTACTTCTTTACCGAAATGGAAGTAGGAGAATAAAGTTAAATCTCGGGTATAAAAATTAGGGTCAATAAAAGTTCATATTACTCGATAGTAGTGAAATAACCAAAAGACACGTATTCTCACTACAAGTAGTTAGAACTTTTATTGCAAGTGTCAGATTTTTTCCTTACTCTGTAAGGAAAAAGGACATGATAATGGTTTTTTTCCTAAAAATAAATGTATGATTTATGGTCCAATCTATAGCAACCCAGTGTGTAACTTGGGAACCAAAAATCAGTACTACAACTCTTTATAAGGGCTCCAAGTGACTGGACAATTACTTAAAAGAGAGATGTTATTAATAATGGTCAATAAGAACAAGACATCAATATTAGCAACGTGAAATCTTTTTAAATTACGGTAAAGACATAAAGATAATGTAGGTAAATTAATTTAATGTACCTAGTTTTAGAAAAGTTAGTTACGATTTATAAATTGGTTTTGAACAGATATTCGATTATTTTAATAAAATTATTTTTTCATCAAATTTGGATATCTTTTATCTGTTCTGGTACTTTGAAAAATAATTTATACATGATAAGGTTTGTCTCACAATAATGATAAATACTAATATGAATAACATTTATGGACAAATCATTAAAGAGAAAGAAAGCATGCATACAACTCTTTTATCTATGATAAGGTTCATGGCTAGTAATTCAAGACTACAACATTAAAATTAGATTTTTCGTAAGATATGACAATATACACTCTGAATTTAGTTTCTTATCAATTGGTCTCTTCAATTCTCATTGAACATTAGAGTGGGTGCAATCCCATTCTATGGCATGTTCAGTCTTAAGGGTTCCTAGTACTCATGTTGTGGAAGGTTCCTAGGAAGTTTAAATTAAGGACAAAGGTATGTCTCTTTGTTTGTTATCCCAAAGGTTATAAAAGTAGTTTATATCATATTGCTTACCACAAGAAGGTCATTAATTATATCAATGACCAGTTCTTGAAACAATATTATGTAATAAACCATGTGACCAAGTATAAGTTAGTCTTATAGGATAAAAAGGAACATCATACTACCTATGTTGCTAGACCATCCGTACATGATGAAATACAACCTGATATCGATAGTACATTTCCTTATGGTAGTGGGAGTATTATCTATGATCAGGATACGCGTGCCACTTATACTGGATAACAAGTGGATCCATGTCATAATGGGAGCATCAAGGGAGATGCTAAAAGATTATTATCTTAGGTGATTGTTTTGATGAGATCCCAAGCAACACGAATTGTGTCCCATAATATATAATGAGGCATTCTAAGATAATGACTTTTACTTTGACTTATGAATATGGATACCAAAAGTATTCAATATATTCAAATCATGTTTTGGGACTTGTAGACTTATTGATGGGGAAAAACCCATTGGGCACAAGTGGATCTATAAGAAGTTAAAAAATCGATGGATGTGAATGTGCAAGTATTTAAGGCAAGACTTATGAAAGGGTTTACCCAGAAAGAATGGGATTGACTATGAGAAAACCTTCTCTCTTATCGCCATGTAAATCTATCAGGATTCCCTTAACGTCAAGACTGTGTTCTTAAATGATTGTCTTGACATGTACATAATAAAAATTCAAGAAATCAAATTGATGAAAGCTTGTGAGATCCATTTGTGGATTTAAGCTAACACCAAGTTCTTTAATCATTCGGTTTGATCAGGTAATTAAGTTTTGATCAAAGTTCTGAATAATACTTCTTTGTATAAGAAGTATGACGAAAATGTGGTTGTGTTTCTAAGTAAAATTTATGGATAATATTCTCCTAATCAGAAATGAGGTGGGAGTATTATCTTATATAAGAATGTGGTCGTTCAATTAGTTCGATATAAAGTACTTTGGACAAGCCATGCACATCCTTATGATTAAGATTTCAATGGATCGAATAAAATGATGTTGGGACTATCCAAAGTCACTTATATCGATATTGCATTCATAAGATTAGCATCGAGCTTCCATGAAATGATTTTCTTTTTAAGCATGAAATTATTTTTGTCTTAGGATCATTATACCAAAACACTTGATTATATAGAAATAATGAGCAATATACCTTATGCTTCAACAGTAGGCAAACTCATGAATGTTATATTGTATAATACACTGAATATTTACTTTGTAATTGGCATGGTAAGAATATTTCAGTCTAATAATATTGTATCCTCTAGTTATAAAGACTCGACTTTTAGTTACATAAGGATTTCAAGTTTTCTACCTCGAAATATGTGTTTACCCAAGAATATTAAACTATAAGTTAGAGGAGTGTGAAGTAATCTCGCATAGCTGACTCCACAAAAGAGGCCAAATTGTTGTCACTTTCATGATAATTGGCTGAGGTAACTTTTTAAGTAAATCACGTGAGGTTCCTAAGTGCAATTAGCTATTGCACTTTTTAGTTTTCATAGTGGTATGATTGCAATTTCGAAAGAATTCGTAATCCATAAAAGGGTTAAGCACATTGAGTATAGGTTTCACATAATTCTAGAGATCGAATATGTAAGTTATAAGTTCATGACCGAGGTTGCATTGAAAAACACCCAGTTAATCCTTTTATAATTAGGTTAGCAGACAACTGAGTAGATGGGTAAGGAGTTAGATGCATGAGTACATGGCTTGAAGACTAAGTGTAAGATTGTTGGGGTTTTATTCTTAAAACTATGTATGACTCATACTTTTCAGTATAGATGTGTCAATTCATTTTGAAATAATAATCAGGACTACGAGAATGTCGTATATTTATGCTTTAAATATATTGTATATAAAATCAATCAATTGTACTTAGTAGGAATTATGGTGAGTTGGGTTTGGCTTGATCACAAGAGATCGAAATTTCGATTGAAGTACAATTGAACAATCCACAACCTAAATAGGAAATTGACATCCTATATGTATGGTTGTGTGTACAATCCTAGTAGTTAATCTCAAACTAAGGGAACCTCTTTGATAGTTCGATAATCTGTACGATAGTTAAAATAAAGATTGTGACCGGTACATTCAGAAATTTATTGAACAGGACCACTCGTGAGATTTAAGTTTAAAGTCTATCTTGATTAGACTTAGCTAATCTCACATCATTTTCAAATGATGCATAGATTCTTAATCCCGGGATTTATGAGAATTAGAACACTTGCACAATTTTTTCTTTGACTATTATGGGAAATATCCAAATTTTAATTGAATCTCAATCTCCACAGATTAGGCAATCGTTGTGTGAGTAGGTTTGAGGTCATAATTCTGAAGAATTCGTATCGAGTAGATATTTTGGATTTTGATACTCCCTTAATATACGTATATTCTTTGTTTCCACCGGTAAAACCCAATTGATGGATTATTTTATAATATGGTGGAGTAGCTAATAAGTTAAGTCTGCGAATTAAGGAATTGATTAGATATTGGTTAAAATCGATTAATGGTAAATTGATTTAACCAGGTGGGTATCAAACACTTAACGTGGTGAATCTTATTATGTACCATAATTAACTTTGCAAATAAGACCTCTTTATTTGGAGTGAGAGATAGTTAAATTGGAGTGCAATTGATTATTTAGTGGAATTAATCGCGATTAAATAAATAAAGGAAATAATTATGGAAATTATAATTGAAATTTCAGAGTATTTATGTGGAAGCCAATTTAATTATTATCGTGGGTCCATAGTATAGTCTAATACTCAAGTAGTAGGCTCAAAACTCTATGAAAGCCCATTTAAGTCTAATACCATGACTTATACCTATTTATATTGGTGTAAGCTAGGGTTTTAGTTTCACAATCCATTATGGAATGTTAGACAGAAGGGGAAAAAACTATTCACATTTTTATGAAGGGGTGAGGAGGGAAAAAGTGAATTCTCTCATATTTCACTATGTGTTCATCTCTAAGAGTTCCCACACATAAGGCTTGCTTTGGATGGATCATATACTAGAAGATTCAAGATGTTTGTAGCATTCTAATAAGGTTTTTAGATACCTTAGGAGGGAAACAAGATCTTTATATTATTCCACCCTTTTTCTCCTCATACGAGTCATAATAAGATTCACTATGGTATTATTTCTTGAAACCATAGGTTTATTCTTTAAACCTAGTTATTATTTTGCACTTTCTAATGCATAATCGATCAAAGTTTTTAGGGCTTGTTTTTTCCACGTTTTCAAGGTCACTATCAATTTCCTAACATAAAGCACGTCAACATTAAATCTTTAAAAAGGTATCAAATATCTTTATTTTGCACAACCTCATGGTTTAAAACTTACGAGGCCATGGGTATGGTGATGCTAGTCACATGCACGGTCGTTGAATGAATTGGAAGCATTATTTCTTAGAGAATCCATTTTCATATTATGTCCATTGTTTTGATCATAAATTATAACTAACATTAGTATCAACAACCAACGAAGGGACTAATGTTTGACAATTATTTTATCACTTGACTTGTGATGTCAATCTTATTTCTTCTTCTCGGGAAGGTCTTTGTAAGTTACAATATGCATAAATGGGCAATATTGAATGTATGTTGACTGCTGGGGAATGACAAAATGGTGAATGGGATAATCATATTGGCACCTTGCATTAACTTGGAGCTATGTTGGAACTCATTTTATGATTGTTAGAGGGCCTTAATGGAAATTTATAATGCATCTTTCTAGTTGTTGAAAGTATTAAATATAGTGGAGAAAATCTACAAGTATGTGGGCAAACTCATGGTGTCTACATTGATATGAGGTGATTTATTCTTTGTCATGAAATTAATAAAAACAAAATCATGGTAACTACCTATGCACTTTGCCAAGCCTTAGAATGCAATATCATGACATTCTATATGCTCTTAGAATAATCTTTACAATAAAAGTTCTCCTTTGAAAATTAAAAAATGATGATTACGGAATTTTTCTTGATATTGTGGTGTCATTTTGCCATAAGCATGCCATTTTTATTCTATATACGAGTTCTAATTATAGTAAGAGTAAATGATATCAATGTGATCAATAAAATTACACCACAGTTGAAGATTATTATTACTATGATGTTTTTAACTCCATGATAGATTCAATAAGGGTGCAATGGAACGTCTTTCTCTTATCTTGGCTTTCAATCATAGTGATTCTTTTAAATTATTTGATGTGAAGAATATTTGCAAATTTGTAGAAAAACTATATCCTACGAATTTCACCAAACTAAAAATTCGCACTTTGAGATGCATGTTGATGCACTATCAACATGATGTAGTTACTGATCCTAAGTTTTAGATAATTTTTACTTTTAGTAATTTTTTTCTTGAACTATTTATACCAAGAAAGTGGGATAACTACTATATGGTTGATAAATTAATTCATCTTGTGTTGATTATTTCAGTTTCCACCACAAGTAAAGAGAATGAATTTTCGAGTATGAAATGTATTAAAACAACGATTCGTAATTTAATGGAGGATTAATTTCTTTTCGGTTCCATAGATCTCTATTTTGAATGAAATATTATATCGAATATTGATCAGCATTATATAATTTACTTTTTTGAATCTTTAAAGACTCGTCGTGCATAACTTTGATAGATATTTGGTAATCAACACGTCTTCAAGTTATATTATTTATCGATAATTTATTATTAAAATATTTTCCCTTTGTTAGTTTAATTTTTTTAATTACGAGACTCTTTCTTAATGTTATCCCACCACTATCAAGATTCATGTATCCATCCTTGCATGTTCGTTATGTAAACACAAAGAAAGTTTCTCAAAACTTACTACTTGCACTAGGTACTACCAATTACATTAATATAAAGCAAAGAGAAAAAGATTAATTGTGGATGCAAGCCTATTTAGAGGTGAAAATATGTAAATCAAGGTGCTCTTCCATATTTACACCATATTTTACAAATTTTTTATGCCTGGTCATTTTTCAACATGTGACTGAAAATTGGGACGAGTTAGATGTGGTTATATGGTAGTTATTGTAGTAATTTAAATGGTAGTTGAAGGTAATTCAAAGTAGTTATTAATTGGCTTCAAATTAAAGGTTATTTGGAGGAAAATAGATGTATTATTGCAAAGAATCAATTCGAGTTCAAATTACAAGTCATTGTGAGCCAAATAAGAGTTAGTTATCATAAAGAACTATAAATAAGAAACTAGACGTGGACTCTACACAAAAAATCGCTTTACTTCAATTTTATTTTACTAAGTTTATTTTACCGGTTATTTATACTTTTGCAAGTATATTTGACCTTCGAACTAGTTTGTAAGTTTAAATTTAATTTTATTGTAAGTTCCATGTAACTTCCAATTCACTTCACCATTTAAGTTACAATTTAACTTTAAGTTTTCACCTTTCATTTTATTTATTTTACTGTGGAATCCCTTACTTTCCTTCAATTTTCAAGTGCACATTTTCCTTATCTTTCAATCATTGTTGTTGTTCCTTTATTGTAATTTTCCTATTTTAAAATTCGTAGTTTATTTTAGTCCCTAAAAAACGAAAAATAACTTAACATTTTACAAAAAGTTGTCTTAATTAAAGTATTCTAACCTAGAATAATTTCTTGATTATTTTGGCAAAATATAATTAATTTTGGTTTCCAAGACCCATAATTGGTTTATGGAATGCTCGCAAAATTCTCATAAATCAATCCAGAATTTTTTTTTGTCGTGTCTAATGGGAAATGCTTAGTCATTGAATCATTAGACATGCATATGAACCCATAATTATTTCGCATGGATGATCCCATTTCCTTTCAAGGAAAAAATTTCCAGCGAACATATTTTGGTGTCATTATAAGGGAGACTCAAACTATTGAGGAAAATGAGTCGTTACCATTACAGATCAAACTTTATCAGGACACTTTGTTGCAATGCAAAGGAGTGCCGAAAAATTTGGCATAAAGTTTCAATGATTTTGCCTCATATCTTTACAATTTGGTTGTAACACCTACTGTAAAACTAAAATCTTATGAAGAATATGTTGCACCATAAATTAATGGCAAAAAATGCATCATATTCATGGAACGAATTTAATGATGGTCCTCCCAGTTTTCATTATAATTTTGCAATGTTGAATCATAACTCGAGGGCTTGGGAAATCATCTAAGAATTTTTGAATTGGGGGGGTCCATAATTTGTATATTCGAACTAAAGATTGGGTTACAAGAAGATGTTCATAATTATATAGAGTCACGACCAAGAATTACCTATAATTTATGTTTTGAACAAAAGCACGAGGGTCCCTCAAAGTTTTTGAATTGGTCATTAGGGATGGTGGTCAACAGGAATAGAGTAGGCCATTATTTTATAGAATTTATAAGCCAATAGGCTTGAAAAATATGGAGACATGGTAATATTGAAAAAGTTGAAAAGGGTTGATATTATTCAACATCATTGGTGACCTTAAAAGTTGAAAAAGTTTGAGATTATTTAACATCTTTGTTGACCTTCGAAGTTAAAAAAATATAGAAATTATTCACCATCGTTAGTGACCATCGAAGATGAAAAATGTTCAGATTATTCACCATCTTTGGTGACATTCGAAGTTGAAAAAGGTTAAGACTATTCACCGTCTTTGGTTACCTTTGAAGTTGAAAAATATTGAGATTATTCACCATCTTTGGTGACCCTCGAAGTTAAAAAAATATGAAGTTTATTCATAACTACAGTTATCAAGTATTCACCACCTAAATCTTTGCTCAAAATTTAGATGGTACGATGGGTATTTTTACACCATATCTCTCATTTTCATCATCTGTTCATTTTTCGAAAAGTGCCTAGAAATTAGGAGAAGTTAGAGGCGGTTATGGGGTGGTTATTCCAGTATTTTAAATGGAAGTTGAGGGTGCTTCAAGGTAGTTATTATTTGAATTCGACTTAAAGGATATATGGAGGAAAATAAAGATAGTTATTTCAAAGAACTAATTCAAATTCAAATAAGAGTTAGTTATCAAAGAGAAATATAAATGATCAATTGGAGGACGTAATTAGAGGAGGACTCTCCATAATTTTTTTTACTCACTATTATTTTATCAAGTTTATTTTACTAGTTATTTATACTTTTATCAATCAATTTATTCTCAAAAGTAGTTTGTAAGGTTAGATTTAGTTTTTTGTCTCAAGTGCCTTGTAACTTTTAATTAGGTTTACCATTTAATTTACAATTCAACTGCAAGTTTTAACGTTTCAGTTTGTTTATTTTACTTTCGAATCGCTTGCTTTCCTTTAATTTTCAAGTGCACATTTTCCTCTTTCAATCATTGTTGTTGTTCTTATACTATAAGTTGCTTGTTTTAAATTCATGGTTCAATTAGTCCTCAATAAAGAAAAGATAACTTAGCACTTCACAAAAACTCTTTTTAATTAAAGCATTCAAAAGTGCTACAATCGTATGATTATTTGATAGATTAATATTATTAATTTTGATTGACAAAACCTATAATTCTTTACTGGTACGCTCATAAAATTCTCATAAACCAAGCCACCAAAACATTCCATATTCCTTATCTTTATTTACTTGCATATCTATTTAATTAATTATCAGTTAAATATGATGGATTGTGGAGTCGTTCTCACTTGGCTTGTGAATAGATCAGATTATCGATTCAGATCGGATTCAAATCATATAGAACAACTTGAAAATCTAAGGATATCCGACTACTAACTTATGCAAATTGGATCGAATAATATCTGACCCTATTAAAAAATCAAATACATAATATTTTTATATATTTGATTATAACCTACATGATAAAATAAATAAAGTAAGTTTATAAAATATGTAATATTTATTTCTATGTGTACTAATAACCACATATAAAATAGATTATGGTTACAAGTTAAAAGTATTTAGTAAATAATATTAAATTTTCTATTTATTTAACATATCAAATTGGATTAGATTCTTGATGGATCGGATATGTATCAATCCAAATCCAATCCACTTACTAATCTTATAGACATATCATTAGATTATCAGGTTGTCGGTGTTAACGCAAAAATTCTCCATCTACGAGGACCAATCAGAAAAGGACACATGTCATCCTATGTGGCAATATTTATACTTATTCAGCACCCGAGGAGAGTTAGTCGGCACCTGAGAAGAGTTGGTCGGCATACCAACCAACACATAGCATACCAAGCAACTCAAGGAAGATCAACCATCCTAGAAGACCAATAATTAGATTCATTGTATATGGACATAAATGTCTGAATGTCTACATACAATGAATCTCTTTATCTCTCATCACTATAAATACATGTATCCCCTTAGCCAAAAGGGAAGAGATCCGACAACGATGAGAGACCATACACAAGATACATGTCCTTTCTCTCTCTACACCCTATGGTGCTATTGTAAACCCCTGAGAATAAAATAATAGTGGACGTAGGCTTAATTCATAGCCGAACCACTTTAAAAATCTGTGTCTCTCATGTGCTTGATTGGATTGCTTTTATCTATTTATCTGTGATCATAAAAATGGGATTCGGTCCAATTTTTTGCATCAACAGTCGGATTGCCTGATACCAATCCATATTCGAATAAAATATTGAATTATGATTGGATTCAGAT
Organism: Sambucus nigra; assembly: GCA_949130495.1. Classification (NCBI taxonomy): domain Eukaryota; kingdom Viridiplantae; phylum Streptophyta; class Magnoliopsida; order Dipsacales; family Adoxaceae; genus Sambucus; species Sambucus nigra. The sequence goes on from OX422212.1 coordinate 145,153,860, forward strand.
CAAAATCCATGATGGTCCACCCTGGTTGCTCCAGCCGTAAGGGACGAGCCTAAAGGTACCATAGGTACCAAGTTCGATTCCCCCAAAGGACACTAGTTATATTTCAGCGAGGACATGTGTTAACAGTGACCACGGCACAACGTTCTCCCTATTTAGCTTGCACGGGAGAGTTCAAAGGACTTATTCGTGTGGAGGTTTATAGTTATCAAAAAAAATATTCGATCCATGACACATCTAGTCATCAAAAAAAACTTACCATATACAATTATAATTTCTTAAGAAAATAAAGTATGAAAACTTGTTCAATAATAAGTCAAGTTGAGAATTGAGAAAAATTGTCAACATGGCTGAATGCATGGTCGACCTTGAGTGGAGGGCAAAGAGGCAGCCCAACGGCCCTTTGATTTTTGACTCTTTCTAGGAGGACAAGAAAATATTCAAAAAAATCTTATTTATGACGATTTTGTTACAACCTTCATAAAAACTGCATAAATTACTTATTTATGACCATTTTAATAAAATCTTCATAAATAAAATATTTGTTTGGATTAATTATCAAAAAGTTCTTCAAATATTTTTTAATACACATTTATTCCAAGTCCTTTTATTTTGTTCCAAAAAATCTCCTAAACATCCATTTAACTAATATTTTTTTTATTTTTAAAGGTCTGCGCTAGCGGTACTTCCGCCTCACGCCCCCCCCCCCCCAACCCCAACCCTCACTGTTAGAGCTCCAGCGACCCTCACTGAAGCTCCTTTTTTTTACTGTTTTTATGTGGTGAGAGACTTTTTGAAACAAAATAAAAAAACATAAATAAAATGTGTATTAAAAAATGTTCGAGGGACTATTTTATATATGCCCCTTTTTTAATTGACATTTTTATTCGAGTTCTTACATTTGAATTTTTATTTGAGTTCTTACATTTTTAGTTACCGAGAGTTAGAGGCATGCATCTGTGCACACACTAAGTTTGCACACTGCTGGCGCACACCAATTTTTTTAAAGCATTAAAAAAATTATTTTTGAGTTGATTTTTTTTATGTGATATTTAAACATTTCAACGAACCCCTGTAAAAAAAATCAGCTCAAAAAAACTTTTTTTCCTATTTTTAAAAAAATCGGTCAAACTTTCACAGCTTTTAAAGTGTTTAAAAGCAGCGAAAGTTTGACCGATTTTTTAAAAATAGAAAAAAAAATTTAGCTGATTTTTTTTACACAGGTCCGTTGAAATGTTTAAATATTACACAAAAAAATCAACTCAAAAATAATTTTTTTACTATTTTAAAAAATTTATGTGCACATGAGCCTGACTCACAAGAGTTATAATAGCAACTAAGGAACTACCTCTCGGTTAGTATTTTAAGGACAAAAAAGGATCAATAAATAAATGAACAAAAAAATCCTTTCAGGCAAGCATCATTAAATATATTTTAAAATGAGGCATGATCTGATCCTTTTGTGATCCATGCAAGACAAAAGTTGTTTCTTTTCTTAAAATAACAAATTATCACAAAACTTCATTGATATAAGAGCATCCCTACTGGGGGGAAGATGATGAGTTTAGCTTTCGTAAGGGTTGAAGCTCATAGTGGTGGAGAAGTCTTAAATTGCTAAATGACTTCCTACGAACTAAAGATGTTCGTGGGAATTATTCAATCATTTTTTACGAACAACATTTGTTCATAGGAATTGTTACGGACAAATGTTCTTCATAGGAACCCAAATCTAGAATAAAAATGAGTATTTATATTTGTTACGAACTTCAGAAGTCCGTAGGAATTCCTACGAACAACTGAAGTTCGTAGGAAGCATTTGCAAATTCTATAGTCGTTTCGTATGTTTAGAGAACCACTACAAATTCATTTACGGAATTTGTCAACTTTAGCCCGCCACTGCAGCGGTACGAATTTGCAAAACAAAAAATTCTCTTGGAAGGTAGTATCACCATTGTGGATGCTCTAAGATTCGAAGTGGTATTGTACCTTCCAAATCATAAATTTAAGGCTTTATTGCTCAATGCTCATGTATGGAGCGCAATACGCGAACGCATATAATTTTTTTTAGGGTTTTGTAAATTTAGGACCTATTGTAATAGGACAACGAACATTTTATTTATAGTTTTAGTCCTTATTTTTTAATAAAGCCGCTGGTGCGGACCCAAATTCATAAAACGTCAATCAATCACAGCATGCCACGTGTCCCTTTAATTTAAAAATATGGACAAAAAATGGAAACGAAATGTTTGTTGTCCTATATATTATTTTAAGTCCTAAAAGTTCATAATCTATTTTTTTCTATTATATTTCGATAAATGCATATGATCAAGAACGTAATTATATCAGGGTGGTAATTTTAAAGCTCACATTCATGTTCCTATTATATTTAATATCAATTTATACAAATAATTTCAAATTAATATCTTATAAAATATATGAACGAAGCAAACCCATTATTTTAGTCAAACAATAAATTTTGATTGGCAAAAATATATTCATAATAACTTGCATAAATAAAACCTACATATTATATTATCTCAAATATCATTTAACTTTTTAACTAGAACCCTATTTAGACGTCAATACATGAACGTCCTAATACACGGACCAACTAAATGCATATATTGACTAAATACATGAACCTCCATTTAAACTTCTATACATGAACCAACTAAATTCATGTATTGCCCAAATTTATATAATCTAATCTATTAGTATATAACCAAAACTGTAGACCAAATAACGCGAGGCTGACACATGGCAGTTATAAATGCCTATTATTAAAACTCATGTTCCTCTCTCTTATTTCCATGGCAGTTCCTTTTCTTATCTCTGTATCCCTCTTTCCCAAAGGTTACCCACTACAACACTTTCCAAAATCTTTTTAGATCCTTGACCTCTTATCTCCTCTTTTTCACTATAAAGATTTATATTTTCTATGTTCCATATATTCAATGAACTATGCTCTCCTCCTTTCGATATTTTATCTCTCTTACTTCCCTCTTATAATCTCCCTATGTCTGTGACATATCATCATCAAACGACAGCATAAAATGCAATATACTATAAAACAAACTACATCATGTATCTCCTTTTTTAACAAAACTATCCACGCCGCAATCTTTCTCCTCAATCCATCTCCCTAAGATGCCTCCATTAAACACCTCTCTCTCTCTCTCTCTCTCTCTCTCTCTCTCTCTCTCTCTGTTCATCTCCCCAACCCCTTCCATCTTCTCCGCATGCGACGTCTTAATTTGTTTACAACTCATCTAACTGTTCACATTCATGTACTTCCAAATATACCTATTTCAGTGTCTATCCAGGTCATTTTGTTAAAAACTAAAGAGTAGAACGACTAAACTTGAGTTGGTGCAGAAGAGAGCCACTACGCCGCCTCGAGTTTTGCACAGGTGAGTACCACCACCACCCACGTCTCTCGATTTCTGAAACCTCCAAAACAATGATTCAGCTAGAAAAATAACCTTTTTAACTCAGACAAACTAGCTCAGGGGTGTGTGGAAAAGAGCCACCACCCCGCCTCAAGTTTTGCACCTAAATAACTCAGGTATTTTTTTCCTCTAAAAATCGATTAATGGGTTTCTCTATGCAAAACTGGTCATTGAATCTTATTTTGGGGAAAATACGTTGGAATTTTAAGGTAGTGGCATGTGGGTTATTTGAAGATGGCTTAGCCATTTTTTTTTGTTTATTCATTTTTTGGATTTGAAGATGGCTTTACCCATTTTCAAGTGCGCATGTAGTGGAACAGAAAAATGGGCAAAGCACAAAAAAATAGAAGATTGCTACTTCTCCATTTATAGATAATAATTTCAAAAATATTTTTTTCTGATACGATTACTAACGTTTATTTAATTCTGAAAAAGTCATATTATTTATTATTTATTTTGCAAAAGCTATTAAAAAGTTATATTATTTATTTTTAATTCTGAAAAATAATAATATATATATTTTTTATATTTCATGGTCTTAAATTGAATAGTGTGTCCTGTTGTTTCATTTCACGTTATAGTTGGACCATGTTCATGTTGTGATTTAATCAATTGGTTTTGTATCATGTTTTATTTGGGTTGTCTTTGTTTGCTAAAAACAAGATTTCGCTCTTTTTAATAAATATTTTGTGTTATACATTGCGTCTCTTTCTATCTGGAGAACAGAGTTTTTCAATCATCGGAGTGCTAGAAATAGACGACAGGGAGGCGGCATGAATCGTGGGTGCTGGGGCTCATGAGAGGAGGCTTCACCTCTGGGTGTGATAGTGGCAGAAGTATGGGCTTGAGAATGGCTTTGGTGCTACCATTTCAGGTGAATCTAGAATTTTATACGAGTTGTTGTTGGTTTGAAATGTAAAGTCTTGAATTTTAATTGGGGCTTATGTTTTCTCGATGATGAACCCATGAAATGTTGATCATGTGTTGGAGTCCACTACAGCTCCATCATTAGTGGTGGTGGTTGATACAACTGCTCTCCTATTTTCCTTCTTGAATCGAATTCCAAATGCGTTGCAAAGAGACTGCGATTTTCATATCCGAAGTATTATACTTATTTTTAAAAAGAATTAGGGACAAGAGGTTTTTTGTTTTGTGAACAAATACAAATCTCTCTTCCTTCTTGAATCGAATTCCAAATGCATTGCGAAGAGACTGTGATTTTTATATCAGAAGTATTATACTTATCTTTAAAAAGAATTAGGGACAAGAGGTTTTTTATTTTGCGAACAAATACAAATCTCTTTCAGTCTCTATCATCAATAAATACCTGTTAATGGAAATAAGCTGGGGACAAGAGGTTTTTTGTTTTATGAACAATCACATACATACATGGTAAGTGTAGGTTAAATGATGGAGTTACAAAATTTTGTTCTCTTTGGACTTAAAAATAATTTTATTTTTTGATTTTGTTCTAATTTAATTTATATCTATTATTTATAATTGTATCGAGTTTATTTATTTTTAGAAATTCAATTAAAATGATATAGTTTAGATAATCGGCCACGCATCGCCTGGCCTGCATTATATGGCTATTTACAACACTTGCATCGACATGGTTTGTAAATTGGATAATTTCGGTATGGATTTCAAGATGTTTACCTATCTAAAAAGAGAAAATATTTCGAAATATAAATTTCTTATAATTATTTGATTCACTGGTTTATAGTATATAATAAAAATTGTAGACCCAAACCGTGTGAGGTTGACACGTGTCAGTAATAAATTATTGCTATTAAAAGTATTATTAAACTTACATCAATCGTGTGTATTCTTGGAATTAGAAAGCAAAAGGATGCATGAACTAACTTTTCATATCCCACTTCTATTTATTGAGATCTCTTCAGCCCTCATTTTGGACAAAAAAGGTACAAAGTTTGAAGATAAAAAGGAGGTTTGATCAATTGAAAAAGGGAAATGCTATGTGTATCTTTTGTTCTCCTCCAATCCTATTTTACTATTTTTTTTAGTTTAGTTGCATTTTAGGGGTTTACAAAACCTCTGTTTGACGGGGGGGTTTCATTTTGCTCACAAAACCTCTATGTTGATGGCTTGTTTTCATTTTACATTTTTTTAGTTTAGTTGTATGTTGTTGGTTCTACCTAAATTATATATGATTTATGGTTTGAATCCAAATTTTGACATCTGGATTTTTTTTTGGATATTTTTGTTTGAAACCAAATTTTTATATTTGGTCTTGTAAATTATTTTCTTTCATTTTATGAAATTTAAAAAATATTTTTTGTCACTTCCATATTGTTAAGTATTTCACTTTTTTCTGGTTTTTAATATCTATGTATTATTTTCCAGATTTTCTAAATATTTTTTTGTATTTTTTTTAATATTTAAATATATTTTTGTCATTTATAGATTTTTTATAGTATTTTCAACATTTTTCATATTTTTCAGCTTTTTCATCTGTTTAAAATTATCTTTTCGTAAATACTAGATTTTTTTAATATATTTTTAATTTTTAGATTTTATCAAAGATTGGTGATTTTAGAATGAAATTTGGATTTAATTCTTGCATAGTAAATGACTACAACTCAATTTTTCTATTTACATTCATTTATGTATCGTTGGAAGAAAAAGGAACCTTTGATTTTTACCATTTTAATGTCCTCTCTTTCTTTTCATAATTTAATTTTTCCTTTTCATGATGAATTTAATATCAATTTAACAGACTCTGTCTATATATACTCGGCCACGCATCGCGTGGCGTTTCATACTAGTAACATAATATAATTTTGGTGTCTCTTCACAGAGAGTTGACACGTGGTAGCAATAAATTATATTCTAAACATAATTAAAGTTGGAATCTTAATGATACACTCTCACATTTTCAATACATCACGGAACACGAAAACAGATTTCCTCTCATTTTCAATGCATATATTACTTCTAATACCATTTTCCCTTTCCCAAAAGCAAGGTTCTAAAAAATGCGGGGCGTGATCAAAGCGTGGAGGACAAGCCTTAAGCATTCTAAGCCTAGGCGGGCCTTAGGCGTATAAAGGCGTGAAAAGGCATTTAGGCCTTCTTAATATATTTTAATATTTTTTAACTATAACAAGGCTATGAAAATACTAAAATTCTACATATCATAAAAATATGTCTGAATATATGCAAATTAAAATACTATTTGATTATTTTCGATGAGGTAATGGTACGATTAGTAAAAAAATTCTTTAAAAGGCGATATTAATTCACTAAAGCATTGTTGTTTTTAGAAAAATGTGCGCCATAAGCGTTTTACCAAAAATAAGGCGTAAAAAACTTAAGGCGGGGCGTTTCTGTGACAACCCGAATATAATTATGATAAATTATGTTTAAATCATGATTAGCTTACGTGATATGGATAATATGTTATTAGTATATATAATTTTAAGTCATTATATTTAGTTTAATCCTAGCTTCATAAAGCATGAAATATCGAATTAGTTAGAAATGTGAGATTTTGAAGTTTCGGTAGAAATGTTCATGTTTAAGGCTAGTTTTTACCTTTATAACGTAATAATTGACTTGAGGTTAAAGCTATATATTTGTAGACATGTGAGTTAGGGTTGTAACACAACAAACAGTGTGTTAAACGGAGGTCCGAGGAAGAAGTTATACCAAAACTACGAAACAAGGGCAAAACAGTCCATCCGTTAAGTGGTATTTTGTCTTATTATGGCAACAAATGTTTTGTTTTCATTGGTTGGGAAGGGTGATGGCTTTGGCCGACTTCAAACCCTTAGAATTACGTCCCTATTCATCCAAATTCAGCCATGAGAGATTTGAAGCTTAAAGAAAGAGAATTAGGAAGTTAGGAAGAAAAAGTGAGGAGAAAATTGGAGAAAAATTCGTAGAAATTACGTAAAAGTCCCAAAGGTAATCCTAACCACAAATCTTGTTATTTTTCTTATATTACTGTTTTAGATGATAGAAATCATCATTGTTTACTAAACTTTCAGCCCTTGATATATGTGTGTGGTTAGATGAAAGTTTAAGTTAAGTTGAATGTACAAAATCCTAAAATTGCTTTGTTTAGAAAGTTTGTTTATTCGAACTTTCATATATTTTTGTATACTTACTGGAATTCATTGATTCCAATTGAAGATTAACCTGGACTCATATATGTATGACATATCCGATAATCATGTGAAAATACTAAGAAACAAGTCTTTGGTGAGAGTTTGAAGTTCGGGTATGAAATCTGCCCCAAGGGTGAAAGTATGGATACCATATGTTTGATGTCTTACTTGACATAGAAAATGAACTCTGAAAATTATGAAATTATAATATTGTATTATTCAATATGTTTTCTGAAATTCGGTGAAATATTATATAAAGTTATGATGTATAAAAATTATGAAAATTCTTGGAAGATGACTGAATGATAAAGGAGCCTATAGGGCAGATTTACGAGGTGGTAAAGCAATGGGCCTATCTCGCTCTAGAAAACCTGAAATGACGTACCGTATTTTGTATTGGAATCCTAGTATGATAAGGATTTAATTACCAAGAATAAATGAATGTATACTTGGTCTATGATTTGGATATGTTAAATATATTAACATGAATTTGAATGGAACTTCACTTGTGATAAATGATTTGAATGGAATCATATGATGCTTATGGACTGAATTATGTTTAAATCATTCTTTGCATTATTAATATTCTTATGATGATACTATTATTGTAAGAATGATAGGAAGGGAAGAAGAGATGATTGAACAAGTATCGGATAAAGCCAAGGGAAAAGCCAGTTAAACTATCAAGGTGAGCGTACTTATGATTGTTCATATATAGATATGAAAATGATACGTTGGATTTGAATACAGCTCTAAGAGCGGATTTGTTTGAATACTTCGGTATTCAGGATTTGTTTGGATATTCAAATATCCAGGATTTGTTATTGCCAATTGGCAGAATTATTTGGATCTTATGATCCAGAATTTGTTATTGCCAATGGGCTGAATTATTTGGATCTTATAATCCAGGATTTGTTATTGCCAATTGGCAGAATTATTTGGATTTTATGATCCAGAATTTGTTATTGCCAATTGGCAGAATTATTTGGATCTTATGATCCAGGATTTGTTATTGCCAATGGGCAGGATTGTTCGAATTTTATATCCACCGAATCGATATAGAATTGTTATTCCATTGCAGGGAAGGAGTACATCACTAAGCTTAATGCTTACGGTTTATATTTTAACAATTTCAGGTTTGTACACTGCCAGCTAGGATACCATATGACCGGTAACTTTGAGAGTTGCACCGTTGGAGAGAGTTGGGGTTTAAATATGGGGATTTTATCATTGTCACACTGAATGTTTTAATATACTCACACATTGTATATATTGAGTTAGCATGGATTGATTTGATGATTGTAATATTTAATCATAGTATTGTATGTCCGCTTAATTATGACTCTGATACTGATTTCGTTATGGTACGAGAATAATATTATGTTTATTATGCACATTATGCAGTAAAATATGGATAGATGAATTATATTTCCAATGGTCTCAAGATTATAATTTAATTATTCTAATAATAAATGATTAGTATGGATATTGGGTTTGGGGTGTGACAGTTTCTCCCAAGCCTTAAGCCTAGGCGGGTTTTTAGAACAGTGCCCAAAAGACACCATCTTTTCATCTTCCAAACTCTTTCATACCAACTATTTAAGGACATCTTTCTACTTAACCCAAATGATTAAAACCTTCTCTCCCATTCCTCAAGTGTAAAGGTTCTCTACATTTTGAAATGATAAAAACTCCTCCACTTTTGAAATGATAGTTCTCTACTCAACTCGGCGCAACATCTCACTTCAAATATTTCTTTACGTTGTTGGGTTCAGTTTTTTTGTATGCCTTTTATGTTAAAGCTGATATCTTTGGAAAAACAAATTAAAAATAAATAAGTAAAACTATTTGTGCAAACTCCAACATTTGATTTTAATGAAAAACAAATTTTAATAATAAAAAACAATTTTGACAAAAATAAAATAGTTTATTTTAATGAAAAACATCTTTTAGTAAAAAATAATTTTTTAGAAAAAAAAATTCAACACAAAAAATAGCCTTTTTTAAAAACAGTTTTAGCAAAAAAAAAACTAGTTATAACGGAAATTAAAAAAACAATTAAAAACAATTTTAATGAAAAATAAATTTTAACAATAAAAAAAACAGCTTTGACTAAAATGAAAACCTTTATAATGAAAAATGGTTTTTAATTAAAAGAAATTTATTTTACAAAAACAATTTCAACACAAAACAACTTTTTGTGAAAAACATTTTTAGCAAAAAAGTTGTTATATCGAAAATTAAAAAAAAACATTTAAAAACAGTTTTTAATGAAAAACAAATTTTTAATAATAAAAAACATATTTGACAAAAAAAAAATATGAATAACAGTTTTTAGTGAAAAATAATTTGTTTTAGAAAAAATAATTCCAACTCAAAAATAACTTTTTTTTAAAAACAGTTTTAGCAAAAAAAATAGTTATAACGAAAATTAAAAAGCATTTAAAATCAATTTTTTAATAAAAAACAAATTTTCACAAAAATAAAACAGTTTTTTAATGAAAAATAGCTTTTAGTGAAACATTATTTTCTTAGAAAAATAGTTTTAACACAACTGTTTTTAGTGAAAACAGTTTTTTTTTAAAAACAGTTATAACGAAATATAAACAAGAAATAAAAAAAAAACATTTTTAACAAAATAAAAAAAATTTAGCCAAGATTCAAGTTAAAAAAAAAAATTCATACCAATGGCAATTTTTTGGGAAAAGTTCGTCATCTAATATATATCTTCATGTTATTGTGCCATGTATACAAAATAATAAATACAAAGCTCTTTTTATCCTTCTTAAGTATTAATCTTATTTATAAAGATTTATGTGTCACCACTCTCATTTTTTATTTTTTAGTTGTTGGTCCTATATGTGACAAGTGTCATTTTCTATAAAAAGAAGGATTAGTGGTTACAGGAAAGTTATAGGCGATTTTAGGGACTTATGGGTCTTTTTGCAATTTTAAAAAAGGGCATATATCAAATAGTCCCTCGAATTTTTTTTCATACGCGTTTAGTCTAAATCTTTTTATTTTGCACTAAAAAGTCCTTCACCATGCCAAAAAGGCTTTACCATGTCGCTCGCACGGACCTTTAAAAATAAGAGAATAAGAGACTTTTTGGTAGAAAATAAAAGGCTTGGACTAAATGTGTATTAAAAAATATTTGAAGGACTTTTTGGCATTTGATCCTTTTAAAAACATATAAGAGTGATGCCTAAATACATCTTTGTAGATGGGACTAGCGCCAAAAAAACTATATTTCTTAAAACAAATATGCATATAACCGTTTTAAAAAGACTTTTTCCATCTGTCTTAAATATAATATATATGTATACAATATTTTTAATAAAATTATTTTATAAATCTAAATTATTTTTTTCGAACAAGACTCTTTTGGTAAAAATATAAATAGCAAATTTTTTAAATAAAAACTATAGTTTTTGCTCTTTTTTCTAAAAATCCATTTTTTTACAAAAGTTAATTTTTTAAAGATAAGTATAAATTATTTTATTATATATAAAAGAGTTTCTAACTTCTTCTTTTTTACATAAACAATACTCTTTTGGTAAAAATATAAATAACAATTTTTTAAAAACAAAAACTAAAGTTTTAGCTCTTTTTCTATAAAAACATTTTTTTTACAAAAGTTAATTTTATAAAGATAAGTATAAATTATTTTATTTTATATAAAAGAGTTTCTAAACTTCTTTTTTTTTAATTTTATAGACTATTTAAGAAAACTATACACTTTATTATAAAAAAAATATTTTTTTGAGTTATACTTAAAAAACATTCTATAGTAATTAATTTTTTATATATAACTCAAAAAATATTTTTTATAAAAAAATATTCAATATATATTAGATTTTGAACATCAACATCACTTTATAAAAACATCATTTCCTTAAAACTATTTATATTTATATTTATAAAATACACTTTTAAAACACAATTTATGTAAAGAAATGAAGTTGAAAACTAGAGTTTTTAGAAAATTATTTTATAAAAATACAATTTTTATACATATTAAAATATTTTATGCTTATATTTATAAAATCAAGTTTTGTAAAAACAATTATAAAAAAATGTTAACAGTATAGCTTTATGGGAAAAGATTATATATTTATATTTTTATAAAAACAGTGTTATTTAAAATAATAATTTATATTTAAAAAATAGTTTTTAAGATATATACATATGTGTGTGTTCTATTATTTTTGTTTTCTTAATTCCCCTTATTTCATCATTAAATATTCTCCTCTTGCATTTCAATTTTACATGCAAGTATTTATTTGGCATCAAATAATCTACAAATGAAATACATATATTCATTATCCTTTTATAATTTTTTCTACATTAAAGGCATGTATCACACAAATGTAAAATAGGTCTTTTAACTTTATATATTTTACCTCTAATTTTTGAAGTATTTTCGTATTACATTGTATAACAAGAACTTTAAAGCACCCGCGCATCGTGCGGGGCTAAAAACTAGTTATATAAAAATTGTAGACCCAAATTCTCAGAGGATGACACATGTCATATGTATTAAATATGTAGGCTTGCTATTATAACTCTCAGTTTGCCACGTGGACTTAATTATTAGGAAAATGATATGTGTACCAAGTGTTTACACCAAAATTGATTTATCAAGTGCATTAAACTGTTGTACCTGCAGTAGTGTACAATAGTTTAATGCACTTGGTAAATCACTTTTGGTGTAAAAACTTGGTACGTATATCATTGTCCTTTATGATTCACTTGAGAAAAGAATAGGCGGAAGGAGAAATGTGTGACTTTAGGAGAGAAAGGTAATGAATAATAAATGTGGGTTCACTATACGGGCTCTGGAAATGTCGATACACTGCACCGACCTCAAGAAAAAAATTATGTTCATTATGCTGGGAAATTACACGCTGCTAAATTCCACCTATAATATTTTCAGGACCTTCGGAATCAACGGGTCAAGAAAATAATGCAAAAATAATAATGCACACGCAACATAAGAGATTTATGTAGTTCACCAATTTGGCTACGTCCACGGCTCACATCCACTTTCACTATAGAAAAAATTATAGGAACACTTTTACACACTCTCTTGTATGCATCTTGCACTCACTATTTTTGTGGAGGCTAACACTGCCTTCTGCACACTCTGACAAGTGCTAACAATGCACTGTCTTTCTCCCTAACTACTCTCTCTTATTTTGCTCTCTAATTACATTCAAGCTTGAGAGTTCGGGATGATTACAATGAGAGAATTCAAGGCCTATTTATAGTTGTTTAAGAGTCACCATGACCGTTGGATCAAAATAAGATTGGATGGTTGAGATTGATGGTGTGCCACTAACCAATACTATTCTTTTGGTATGCCACTAATCATTACTATTCCTTTAGTAGGCTACTAAACGTGTGTGGTAACTATTCATTTGGTAGGATACCATATGTGTTAATTATGGTATTTAAATGGTGGAAATTCTCAAAATTCTCCATTTTCATTAACAATCTCCACCTTGGAGACTTTTGAACTGCAACTCAACCATCGCATCTATCAGTGAGTTGGGTGTGAGGTTTTCCTGTCTTCTATCTTTGAAGACTCACTGAAGCTGAGCACAACTTCAGTTTTTCTATAGTAACTGCCTTGATTAACATGTCAGCTGGATTCTTGCTCCCTTGGATCTTCCCAAGTGTCAAAATCCCATCTTTTAATAGAGATCTGACGAAGTGATAACGAAGTTCGATGTGCTTGGTCCTTGAATGAAATGCTGAATTCTTTGCCAGATGTATTGCACTCTAACTGTCACTGTGTAGAACATTCTTTTCCTGTTTAAAACCCAATTCTGCTAACGACCCCTGTAACCAAACCATCTATTTGCTAGCCTAAGTTAATGCTATGTACTCTGCCTCTGTGGTGGATAACACTACAATTTTTTGTATCTAAGAAATCCAACTTACTACAGTAGTTCTGACTGTGAATACATAACCGATAGTATTCCTCCTGTTGTCTACCTCACCAGCAAAATCTGAGTCTACAAAACCTTGTAGTCTCAACTCATCTCTTCTTAAACACAGACATCTGTTAGTGGTGCCTCGTAGATACCTTAGTATCCATTTAACTGTTTCTCATTGTTGCTTTCCTGGATTGGTCATGAACCTTCTCACAGCTCCCACTACATGAGCAACATCTGGTCTTGTACAAACCATTGCATACATGAGACTTCCAATGGCTGAGGCATGTGGAATCTTAGTCATAAAGCTCCTCTCTTCCTTCATCTTGGGTAACTTGGATAGCCGAAAGT